>VWZX01004365.1:1400324-1758592 GCA_013399015.1 Galbula dea | reverse complement strand
GTGTTTTTTCTGGGGAGCGTGATTGGGTGGGGGGGGGGGGGGGGGGGGAGGGGGGGAGAAAACCACAGCATGAGACCTGTCAGATAGGTTATTGTAGGAGTATCAGAATTGAAATACAAAGACCAGCCAACTAGGAATTTAAGAAAGGGCACGTTAGAGATTACTGGGAAAAGTACATAATCATTATGGCCTTTATCCAGCAACTCACGTAAATATATGCGTAACTACAACTACAAGTACAGAAGAAATTGACTTCAATTGTTCTATCACATGCTTAACATTAGCCATATACTTAAGTATTTTGTTTGATTGAGAGCTAATGTCACTGTTTATTGAGGGTTAGTTAGATGATAGTGCCCTTTAGCACACTACTCAAAGAGCACTGCATAGCTAAGAAGTTGGTGTCTCAGCAGAAAGGTATTCAAGAATTGCTAGTCAGAAGGGAGTTATGTATTAGAAGGGAAGCGTTTGCTCTGCAAAGAAGCCTCAGAATAAGCAGTAAGTGAAAACCTACATTTTGAAAGAAAACCCAAACCAACAACTCTTTGAATAAACAGAATTACTGCACTTACCAGGTGTAGACAATAATACAGTACAAGGTTTTCATTGAAAACATATTCAAACTAGAAAACCAAAGAGGTGACTGTTGTAATTTTTTCCTGTTACTCTGAAGTCCAAACAAGAGACCAGCAGAATCCTAGGTCCTACCCAGAGTACTGCTGGTTCAAATCAGGTCATGATACCTTGTGTCTAGTCACCCAAGTATTTCCATGTGCCTAAGCTCACAATTTCAAGCATGGTACATGCTGTTATGCCAAGGTCAGTCAAGCCTGGGTCCCCGACCAAGCTTGCTGTGTATCTGTAGAGCTGTGGAGAATGCTGGTTTGAAAGCTGATCATTGGTTTTTTTTCCTCTTTAGCCTCTCAGACATCACACAAATGAAACTCCCAAATCCCATGCCTGCCTTTGGTCTTTTAGCTATCCTGTGGGTGTTTTTTAATCTTTGTTTTGTTTTTGTTTTTTTAATTGTGACTGGTGCATGCAGTAATTTCACTCACGCATGCCCTAATGCTGCTGCAATTAAGTCAATTAAACACTTGAAATAAAGGAAAATAAAAACACTTCACTGATAATGGGCTCAGTGGACTTGAAAATTTCTACTAGTCATTTCCTTCTCTTAGGGTGACTTCTGCCTAAGGGCCCTGAGTTTCTTTAAGCAGGAGTGAAATTCAGTTTTTGCTCAACATGTGATTTGCAAGGTGGAATATCAGGTGAGACACTTATATAATAGGTTAGGATTCAGAACTGTGCTTTACCATGAACTTCTTACCTGATTTATGTAGTCTCTGCATACATTGTTCCTCATTTGTAAAAGGACAGTCTTGACCTCCCCATTTTACAGGAGAAGTATATTTAGACTAGAAAGTATGCAGGTACTCTGGTATTCGAAACTATGATATATAACTGAACTGTCTTTTCTTGAGTTCGACCTAACAAGCATGTTTTGTAAATCTTCTTCTTTTGGGGTACAAAGTCTCATTCTCTGTGATGACATTTTTCTCTTTTTTTTTTTTTGTCTAGGCACATCCAAAGCAATACACAACCTCCTCAGGCTCCAGTTCCACCCCTAGGATATGTATCTGGAACCCTTATTTCAGATTTGGAAACAGATGTTCCAGATGATGATGATGATGACGAGGATGATATTGAAGAAGAAACTGTAGAAATCAGTAGGCCACTAAGAGGTCTAGAGCATACTCCAGGCTCCAGTATGGACAATCTAGACAGCTCTGTGACAGGTAACCAAACACAGTTAACAGTGACACCAACCTTTTCGTAATGGTAAAATACATCATCAGTCAAACAATTTCTAAGTAAAAATTTATTTCACTCTATTTCTGTAACATTTAAAATGTGTTAATATTAAACACTAAAGTTAAAAAGAAGGATTTGAAAATACTTTGCTTTGCTGCAAAATGATAAGAAAATTCATGAATTTTAAAAAGCTTTAAAGGCTTGAAAGAAAACTCAATTATACCCTAGCTTTCATGAAAAGTTCACTCTAAGGGAGAAGCAAACCAGTTACATAAAAAGCAGGGGGAAGACCTTGACTTATGAATATGTATCTCATAAATCAGGAGCAGCATGAAAATGTTATCTTAAAGCACTTTTAGATATTTTACTGCATAAATGCTTTCACAGATGAACACAGGGAAGTTAAAAGACTCAGAATAAGTGTAGTTAGATCAGCACAACATTTACTTGTAAATACAACATTTATGTTAGAAAATGTGTATTTTGAACCTATTTTATATTGCTGAATTTAGTAATTGTTCTCTTTCAGTGAAGATATTTAATTATTCTCACTCTCCTTCCTTCACTGCTTCCTGCCCTTTGCATGCCTTGGAAAGTTACAACATGGATCATCAAAGGAGACCCAGGAAGGCATGCTAAACTAATGCACAGAATCTGAATGAATACAATTGCTGTTGATGAAATGTAGGCAGCGAAAGGCATTTTTTGGGAAATACAGATTTTATATGGACATAGTGAACTTCTTGTAAGCATTGGTATATTTGCCTGTAGATTGCACTTGGGCCTCTATATGATATAATGTATCCATACTGTACAGCTGTACTGGAGACCCAAATGTACATACTGGCCATAGCTTATGAAAGCTTCTTCAGTCTTTGATCTCAGCGTAAGAACAGATAGCTTTACCTGAAGGGTACATTGTCCTGGACCTTTGAAATTCTAAGATTTTGCACCCTTACTTAAACGCTGCTATTCTGAAAACACTGCAGGAATATGACACTGACAGACCATCAATACCTATAATTTTCTTCCTTTTCCCTTGTTGAATTAAACAGTGTGTAGCTTAATCCCACTTTCCAGGTTTTCCTTCACCCTAGGACCAGACTGCTTGCCAAGCTAATTAAGATTTAAGAATTGTATCTCTGCTGCTGCGATTTGAAATCCAGATTAACTGAAGGCTGTAGAGTTAAAGTTTAAATCCCTGAATTGAGAAGGTTAACTTATTAGCGCATGAGTATGTTAAGTCACTTCGCTTGAATTTCTAGTGTAATCTCCTTCAGGCTATAATTCTGCATATTTTTGCATATCTCACTAAAGGCTCAGAAGCCTTTCCATTAGGAATGCAGGAAGGGTTTTGCACTGGTAATACAGCAATAAATCATAAAAAACCCCAGATTGATATATATTTTCCATTTGGTTTGTATTAATATGTCAACGTTGATATATCTGGTAATCAGAAAATGAATGTTTTTCATATTTGTATCTTCACCTAATATTTTGGTCTGTCCTGCCTAGTGCAAGGTAATGAAGACCTGCATTTCTGCTCCAATTCATAGACTTCTCTGCTTATTAAAATTTATCCTTTTATAAATAACTTTCAAGCTTGTTATAACAGTTATAAATCTTGTTTAATTATTGGAGTGTTAAATGTTTAATTATTGGGGTCTTACAAACTTCTTGGTGTAGTTTTTGGAAGAACTTGAGCAGAACCTGCTAATGTAGTAGCTAATGTAGTGAGCTAAATGTACTTCCACTCATCTCCACCACTGTCTTGGTATGGTCTCATCCAGCTGAAAATTAAGTTTTTCCTTTTGCTTTTTCTTTTGCTTGTTTGATTACTAGCTGGATCTATTCCTTGATATGGTTCACCACTTGGCAAGGTGTTTGCCAACACTGCAGGAAGGGAACATGCATCTGGAAGGGAAGCAAAATGATGGACTGTCCTACAGCATATAGCCAACACTTAGATTGACTTAAAACAATTACAGAACTATAGCCTTACAGAAGTACCCACAGAATGTTAGTCTAAATGATCTGTAAAATGGAAAACTCTCCAAATAACAAAACTACTTCTGTTTTATTCTGTCACTATATGCGTAAAACCTTGATTTTCTGAGGGCTGATTTTGGGCTTGTTTTATTCTAGAAGGTGGAAGGAAATTGCTTGTTATACTTGAGTGAATTGTTTCAAAAGAGAATTTTAATTCTTGCATATCCATTTCTGTTAACTCTTCCAGATTTCTTTTACAAGTGTTGAGTATATAGAACAAATTGCATTAATTGTTTCTAATCTGCTCCTCAGTCTTTAATTTGATTGCTCTTAGAATATTGTAGAACAGCTAAATTACTCTTCTTTGCACTGAGAGTATAAAAGCTACTCCTTTTCACAGGGCTTTTGGTGACTTAAATAAGCATTTTCCCAGGAATTTATATAGCATGTCTTCACTTCTTTGAACACTGCATTAAAAAATGGAGGCAAATGAGAACAGCTGACCCAGGTGTAGCAGTACTTCTGTTCATTTTGAAGCATGCCCAGTGAGTTCATTGTTGTGAAAAATCTACATTGACGTCCCTCGGTCCATACTTCATCCAAATAGAGTTGCTGTACAGTGAGCAAGGCGAGTTTCCTTACCTTGAACTGTTAGCCTACTTTAGCAATGACTTGAAGATGCCCACTCTCAAACTGAAATGGTGCTTTGTTCTTTAGGGCTGAGTTAAGACAGAGGTTTTCATCTGTCACCAAATGTGGGATTCTCTGGGGGGGAAACACTGGCACTGTATAAGCCCAACTCTAAAAAACAAATTCCTCTGAAACCACAGTGTTCCTCCTTTAAACTGTTTAAAAGTCAGGTTGTCTTCCAGGCTCTTAAGTTTTAGTTACAGCTAACTGAAGAGTCAGACAAGGATTTAATTTGTGCTATTAAGCTTTTCTCTTTGCAGGTAGCAGAGACATAATGTTGACATGTATAATAAAGTGAAAAGAAAGGAGGAGTGCACAGTATCCATGTCTTAAATTTTCCCAAATTTTGCAAACAAAACTCAAGGAGGGAGGTTTAGAATTGAATGTGTGTGATGAAATATGAAATTAGATCTAAAGTTTTGCTTCATTTGCAGCATGATTTGCGTGGTTTGTTAGGATGTTGAGTTACTTGTTCTGATTTATAAAAAGGAGGAACTGAAAATCAGCTGAAAAACTTAACACTCACTTTTAATTCACAATTATTTATGGTTATTTTAACTTTCAGAGACACATTGAAATATGTTTTTTCATTTGCTTATGTTTAATGCTTGCCTACGTAATGAATTGCTGTGCAGAGTTATGGCCTGAATGGTCACAGAGAGTCTATTACATTATTTTACTTTAATAGAATTAATTAATTGCATATGATGACAGTATAAGAAATTAATTTGCTTTCACTGAAATCACTAAGAACAACACTAGTTTTTGTAATACTTTGGGGGTTTTCTTTGTCCTCACCTTATCTGCTCCTCCCCCAGCACTACTAGTGAATCTGGTAGTGAGAGCTGTAATATCTTCATTCCTGGTGCATTTTGACTGAAGGGAGAGATACACCCATTAAGTAGCACGGAATTGAGAACAGCCCTTTTCTACCTAACTGATACAAAATGATACAAGCAGAGAGATGTTCTTGTTAACAGTTCCACAGCAAAAAGAGAACTTTTTTTTTTTCAGTAGAATTATATAGATCTGAAATTCTAAAGAGATTGTGTAGCCCAGAAAGGAAGAAAATCCCTTATTTGGGATGTTGCAATCTTGATTAGAAGAATCACTGATCACTGTCTGTATGGTAAAAGTTGTTAATTCATTGTGTCTGAGCACAAAATTGCACAAAATCATTTTCATGAGCCATATTTTACCATTGCAGAGTTCAGTATTTATATTGATTTGTTTAGGGATACCAATTGCAAAAGATTCTGTTTTATAAGCAGTTAGACAGATTGCATTTAATAGGAAGAATGTGTTTCATGGATTAAATATATGCTCTGAAAATAAGAAACTGCTACTTTTTGTATCTCATAAAAATGGTAATGCAACAATTAGCAGGGTCATATTATAAAGCACAGACTTTACTCTAGCTTAATGGATCTAGGGATATGCATTCATCAGTAACGATGGATTTAGCGTAAAACGACATGTAAATGAATTGATGACTGATCATAAATTAATTTTAGTGCTGAAGAAGTAATAGAGACACAGCAAGATGCCACTTTATCATAGTATTTTACTGCTCAGCAGCATTTGAGCAACTACTTAACGTTCTGTGTGCATTTCTTTTCTAATAGCTTGAATAAATTTGAGAAAATTTTGTGCCTTTCAGCAATCTGGAAACCAAAAAATCTAGAAGGATTGAAAATGCGAACACAAATAAATTTGGCTAACTGGCATAAATTCATTTTTCATTAAATATTTAGGAAGGACATTAATTATGATTTTACCTGTGAAGTGCCAAGTATGTCTAGTATGTCTGCATAATTCTTACCTCCTTTTGTTTACTGTTTTCAGACCCAAAATAAAAATTTTAAAACTTGAGAGTTTATTTCAGGTGTATACATTTAAATATGTGGGCTTTCATGTCAAGGTATAATGTCAAGTATAAGAGCAGGTCTAATTTTTTTAAGTGTGATCATATTTAAATTCTGCATTCAGCCCCTTCTATTATCCTTTCTTATTTTAATGGTACAATGACTATTTCCCCTTCTATTCCATCACTTCCACCAAAATCTTTCATTCTTTCTTTGTAATCTTGATGGTAGTCAGGTCTATCCAAAAGAGGATAATATCTTTCTGCTGTAGCAATGTAAGTGATTTCAGCTAAAGCAGCATCAGTCCCCAAGGATTTTATCCATACTTCACAAACCTAAGCTATATAGCCCTGTTCCGTCAAGAAACCTGCAGAGGAGCAGGGGCTTCAGCATGTGAAGGAAAGGAGATAAACATACACATACAAGTTCCATTGGCATCCTTTGTTAAGTTTAAGCATGTACATAGCATTTGGTACATACAGAAGAGTATCTAATGGAATTTTCAGAGTGTTAAGTTTGTTGTGAGCAGCTTTTACTTCACAACTACATTAGAATTTTTTTTTAAGTGAAGCAAGCGTAGACTTCAGAAAGAAAAATAGCACTTTTATTGCCTGCAAAATGCCACTAAAAGTAGTAATATGCAGTATACAAGAAGCTAGCACCTCTATTGTCTTCACCTCTCCTTGAGAGCAAAGAAGATTTCTGTTTGCATTAGCACATAGAGATATTTTATGGAACAAGAAAACAGAGTTCAACTTTTTCACAGAGTTGATTTTGTTCTGCGTAAAGCATTTACTGCTGCTGTCAGCAAGAGTAAAATTTACAGTTGCCAGAAAGCATAAAAACTTAAATGTGCTCTTGGAAAACGCATAGTGAGCTGCATGTAAAGGAGACACTAAAAGCCTCTTTCATTCCATTTCGAAATGCACAGCTGATCTGAAAAGGATGCCAGCATCTCTTATTCTGCTTTTATTCAGAAGGACACAAATGTACATCTGATTTGTAAAACCATAGGCCAGTGGATGCCCTTAAACAAGAAGTCACCATATGTGCTATGTTAATGAAGCACTATGGTGGCCTGAGGTGCCCATGCTGGGCTCCAGTGCTCCCATCCTTTCTGGGCAATGTCCACACCTCTGGAGGGCAAAGCAAGCCAAGGTTTTACTGCTGCACATTTTGGTAGAGAAAACTATGTTTATGCAGGGAAACTGAATAACTCAAGAGACAATGGAAGTAAAGTAGAGGTTTCACCTGTAGCTGTCTTGTGTACAGCTGTGGGTAAAGTATAAGTCACATGGTAGCTTGCAGACTTCAGCAGTTATGAAGAGTTTTGTCTCTGCTTCCGGTAACCAGAAGTATCATAGAATCACTGAATCACAAAATGGTTTGAATTGGAAGGGACCTTTACAATTCATCTAATCCAACCCTCCTGCCAGGAGCAGGAACATCTTTCACTAGACCAGGATGCTCTAAGCCCTGTCCAAACACTTTGAACACTTCCAATGATGGAGTGTGCACAGCTTCTTTGGGCAACCTGTTCAGTGCCTCCCCACCTTCATTGTAGAAAACTTCTATATATCCAGCCTAAACTTTCCCTCTTTAAAACCGCTGCCCCTTGTCCTATCAATACAGTAAAACGTCTTTCTCCATCTTTCTTGTAAGCTGCCTTTAAGTATCAAAAGGATGCAGTGGGGTTTCCCTAGAGCCTCTTCTTCTCCAGGCGTAGCAACTCCAACTCTCTCAGCCTTTCTTCACAGGAGAGGTGTTCCAGTCATCTGATAATCTTTATGTCCCTCCTCTGGACATGCTTCAACAGGTCTGTGTCTTTTTTACGCTGAGAACCCCAGAGTTGGATGCAGTACTCCAGGTGAGGTCACTGTTTTAGTTGTCAACTGTGTTGACATCCCAGTAAAGCTCACGTCTCTGTGAGAACTGAGATATGCTTACTGCCAGAAGGGTGATCCCTCCTAACACAGCTGCTGGAGGAGAGAGTAGGGGGAAGCAATCGATGGGAAGAATGCACTATTACTAACCTTGCTACTGCTTGCTGTTTATGGGAATGCAGAGGAGTTCAGGAACAGGGCTTTCCTCTAGGGTTAGCCTGAACCAGGGTAGTCTGATAACAGCACTCTACTGATAATTAAAATTTAGCTATTTTTAGGAAAACTTGACATGTCTATGAGTGTGTAGAATGATTGGAGAGAGCATTATGAGCTTTTGCAGGGTTTTAGTATGTTACGTACTTAAAATGTGGGGTTTTTTTGACTGGATGAATTTTGGTCCAGCCCTTCAAGAAGTAGGTGAAAAAGAAAAGCAACTGTTCCTAGAAATACCCTGAAAGCATCACACCCAAATTGTCATCTGACAATCCTATGATCTGTATTATATGTTCTGTAATAGCTGAGTGACTAGTTAGAAAATGGACAGAACAAGGTGAGCAAATGGAAATTCAAACCCAAGTGCCTTTAAAACATCCATAATCTCGTGCCTCTGATATTCAAAAACATACCTATTTTGTACAGTATGTTTTTATGAATCTATTTAGTGTAGAATGCACCATACAAAACCCTTGGGCTCTGAAATTAATGAGATACACATTAAATTTTTAGTACCCAAGTACCATCCTTTGATATCTGTAGTTCTAGTTATATTTATGTGTTTCAGCTTGTGCTTACATGTCTGGCAGACTACATTGATAAGCAATTGTTTGAAAATGTCCTCAGCTATAGCATTTCATTTTCTTACATCTTCATGAAGTGTTTTATCTGTAGTATCTCTCTTCATATTTCACCATTAACTGTTGCTAAGTCTTTTTGCTCTCCATTCTCTATGATGTCCTATCGCACTTTGATTGTTAGTTCAGAGACTGTCTTCTCAGGGGAAATTCAGTTTCAGCCTTCCCTTGCTGTTATCTAGGCTTCCTTACATCTATCTGCATCAAGTCGAGTTTGTTTGGAAAAAAACAATTTTATGTGTGCTCTTGGCAAGTAGAATCAAGCTCTGTCACTCCCTGTTGCACTTAACGCACTTTCTGCCTGTCAGACCTCCATAGACCTCTTCATTTTCTTGTATCTTAGGAGTGCATGGACTTTTGTTATTATAGCCTGCCCCTTTACTGACATTAAAAGGTTTGGTAACTGCAGCATCATAAAATAATCAATCGTTCTTGGGTTTTGTGCTGCAGCATGCTACTGACTCAATTTCAGTATTCATTTATTCTACTCATGGCTTATTTTTCCAGGATACTTTTAATATTTGACACCACCATTTGTTAACCTGCCTATGAATTTGGTGCTAATAACCAGGTTATTATTGATTTACTACGTAACAGTTTTGAGCACAGTAACACTTTCTTTGACATGAATTTTAAAAAAGCCTTTGAAGAACATGACATGTAGTGCCATGCAGCAGCTCAGGTCCCAAAAGCAGTCTGATAGCTCAGCACCTTAGTTGGACTTGGTAAGTAGTTAGCATGGCTGCCCTGTTCCTGCAGCAAAGCTAGGTACTTGGTGCTAGCTAAGTTTACTTTGCCTCCTGCTCCACTGCAGACTGTAGAATTATCCTGTGAAGTTTATCCATGAACACCATTGACTCCATCTGAAGCTGCAAAGGAAACAGAATTTCAGTACTTAGCAAAAAATTTGAACTGAGAACTAGCTTTTGAAAATATTTTGCACTGCCACCTTGGGCAGCTAGTCAATGATTCTGGCATTAGAAAAAAATGAAAGAAAAACTGAATGAAGAGCACAGAAGGTGGATCCTTCCTTCAGTATTTTGCTCCTTGTATTTTAGTTTTGTCAAGATTTCTATATTTCCTTCATGTGCTTTTCCTAGTATCTGATTTTCTGACTGCATTTTTATGATGTCATTATCACTTTCCTCTTCTGCAGTGGTGGTGGTAATCCATAAGTAGAAGGTGCTATGAGGCCAGCATTGGCTTAGTGACAGACTCAGTATTAAATCTGAGTACATATTTGGTCTGCATTTAAATGTTAATTATTTATAACCTTTTAAAAAAGTAACTTTAATCTACTAGAATGACTACTTTAGATCAGCTTTCTTCAGGCCATTGAAGCTGCTATCTATATTGTGGTTTTCATTGAGAAAATGACGTAATGCCAGTTGTGTTCACGTAGCTCTTGAAGCTCATGTCTGACTTCAGCCATACCTACCAAGACTTACACTTGTACTGTCCTAAATTAGACTTTGTTTTGCAAGTATCAAACTAGATACCAATTTATAATGTCAGGTAAAAATCTCTTAACTTTCAACTAAATTTATTATAGAGCTGTCACATTTGTAGAGAATATGTATCTTTTTTTTTTTTTTTTTTACAGGATCAAAGCAGCATGGAGTAAACTAAATGATATCCCACTTAGCTTTGAGAGTGCTTTCTTATACCTAGCTCTGTCACATAAACTTTGGTTGTTCTGTTGTGGAAGGACTTATTAAGTGGGTCCTTAAGCTTTCGATGAATACTGCTTTTTTGTACCAAGCTCTGTCAAATGAATTTGGGGTTTCCTGTTGAGAAAGGACATATTAAGTGGATCTTTAAGCTTTAGATGATTAAAAATATCAAATGTGCACAACTCACTAGACCCCTACATTTGTTTTTAGGTTCAATGGTAAATGGATGGGGTTCTGCGTCTGATGAGGACCGTAACTTTTCTAGTCATAGATCTAGTGTAGGTAGCTCCTCAGATGACTCGATCTTTACCAGCGGCAGTTTTGCACAAGCACTGGTTGCAGCAGCAGATAAAGCTGGTTTTAGGCTGGATGGAACCAGCCTGAAAAGAACAGGTTTGTAGACTCAAAGTTGATGCTTTCTGCATGAATGGTGTCTCTGCCTAGTCTTCTTTTCAGTCAACTTATGTCTCACACTTGTCTAACATGCATGGAATAAGGTGGATGGAGATATTTTTCTCAGCATATTTTAAATGAAACCTTGCTTTCTGTTTCATTTCTAGTGATTTGAAGTAGTGAAGAGCATAAGCTTTTAATCTGCACCTTCATTCTGCTGCAGTTTCCCCTCTGTGCTGACTCTGCTGTAGATTTTCTGGCATATACTCTATTTAATATTTCCATGAAGAGATCACTAATTCTGCCATGCAATTGTTGATGATTTCATCTTTTGCAAAATCTCCTTACAGTCATTCACATTTTCAGCGATGAACCTCATATTGAAATGATTATCTCCATCCCTGCTCTTCTGTTGCATTTCTTCTTGCAAAAGTGTACTTTTCTGTGAAATTCTTCTAAGCATGGGGTGAATTGGTGTGCTTTAATTGTTAACAATACAAACTATTTCGAAACCTTATTAATAGCTGATTTAAAAAACACTTAATAAGTTAATATATTTTGATAAAATTTAATTTTAATTATGCCAATTGTATCTGCCAAGTTAAGTGACTATTGCTTTTGAAAACAGCCAGACTTCTAAAATGGGTTAATGCAAAGTGAACATAGTTTGGTTTATATTTTTAAAGCTATGTGTTTTATTTCTAGGAAAAAAATGTAGTAAAAATTATTTTTAAATATTCTGGGAAAAAAGAATGTATTTGCATTTACTTACTCTTGTCAAAATAGAAAAAATAACTGACTATTTAAATCCAAAAATCTTAGTAACAAGGTATAAACTGGGGTCATATTTTTGTTATGCTTTAGTGCAGAAGCAGCAGTGTTATTTCTGTCCATTGCTCTGGAGGGAGTCTGAAGATCCTGACTCTTTTCTCCTTTGCAGTCTGGACAGTTATTTTGACCCATTCAGAACAACTGTGAAATATTCACACTGTTGTGAAAGAGTAAGTCCACCTTGAGAGCTTCACATAGCTGTGTTTGACTGCCAAGCATAGGAGACATTGGTGAACCCAGGTGCAAGGCATCTCTCCTGCCAGACACTTGGATTTCAGTTTCCAGAAGCTATTGTGTGATTTGCCGTGAAGTTCAGACAGTTTCCCTTTTTAACACCCTTGGGAAATTAAATCAAGAATTAGTGGATTCATCCTTGTCTCCCCTTACGCTAAATCTACTACAGAGAGCCTGACGCTGCTCAGCAGTTCTTACTGGGAGGGCTGCATAGAAATACAAGATGCTGTAATCAGTTAACTAGGTGCATTGAATACTGTGTTTTTAGAGCCTGCACTTCATTTGTGTTTGCCCCATGTCTGGTTTAGGTCACTGCTATTTATTTTCCCCCATTTTCATGGAATGATAAAAGAGAGAATGTTTGGTGTCTATTTCTTTTTCAAGCCAACATTCTGAATAAATAATCATATTTCTTTAGTCAAGAGAGTAAGTTTGAAGAATCTTTGTCCTGCACTCACTGGTTGCACTCGCATGTTGCAAGTTTATTTTTGCAAAGCATCTGTGCAGCGTGCTGTGGGCTAGGATGGAATTTCAGGCTCCTATCTGAATTTCTTTGCATTAATGGTCTTTTTTTATTTTTAAATGAAATTTTAATATTTTGTCTGTGTTCATCTGCTGTTTTATCCTTATCTATGAAACAAGGGCTTGATAACTTGTCTTTGTCTGCCTGCAGCTGTGCAAGCTACAGAGGTTAATGTTTCCATCCTTCCCCCAAATGCTTATTACTGCTTTCTCCCAGCTCCAGAATTAGGTGCTAGGGTGAGCATCCTGTAACCCATTTCAGGTAAAGGAGCCAGGTTAGCAAAGGCATGTTTTTTGTACTGTTTAAGTTCAATTGGTCTTATTTTGGTATAGGAGAGTTAGGGAATGAGGGAATGTCCACGTAAGGAGTTCAGCCATGATAGCCTCCATTAGCTAGCAGTGACAGTACAGCTGGGGAGACAAGCCTCCTAAGAGCAGTGTCCAGCTCAGGGTGCACGTCTGTCAGAAGGTAGAATATCAAGCCAGAGACAGTCAGGAAATCTCTGAAGACAAATACTGAGATGTTATTCTAACATGTATGCACTAATGTGAAACACCATGTTAGAGATATTATGGCTACTTTTTTTTTCACTTTGCCCACTTTGCACTAAGAATATTTCAAATAGTGTAGCATATTACTCCTGATTAGGCTTATCTCGATCAGACTGAATGTGACATGTTGGAAGTAAGCACATCTGTTGAAAGGTTTTACTAGAAAACATAACTCACAGCAGGGTAGACCCTTGTCTAAGTAGAAGATTAAAAATTTCCTTACTAGCTTGAGGTCACTTGACCAAAAAAATAACAAATAGCCATTTTGTCACTTTCAACTCTTACATGATTTGGGCCTACAGGAGTACTGAAAGAGCAGAAGTTCTGAGTGGCTTATACGTTTTCCTCTGCAGATAGGATTAAAACATATAAGAATTTTAAGTACCAGTTCTAAATGAATTTAACTGGTAGCATCCCCAAGATACATAGCAAGAATGACATAAAGATGAAGAAAGAAGTCAAAGGGCAGTGATCTCTGGTTTTCATCAGTTATTATTAAATAACTGTAGTTAAATGCATAAAAATATCAAAATAAGAGGAAGTGAAATTAGTCAATGAATGATGCTCCTACAGTTCCTGCATGATGCTTTTAATAATCTGCTCTATAGAACAGCATCAAACATATTTTTTTAAAGAAATCATTTAGCTTGATTAGTCTGTATATATTAAAAAAACCCCAAATCTGGGGAATAAATGCAGTCAGAATACATTATTTTTTCAACATATAAAAATACTGGGAATTAACAGGAAAATTTTACTGTTTAAATATGCCCCCATTTTTATTTCTTGAGAAAAGAAAGCTCTTAAATATACAAACTACACTGCTACCTAGCTTGCAAAATTGCTTATGTTTATCTCACTGGAGTTACTCCAGATACACAGTGCATATGGGAGCCCTTAAAATGAGAATCTGTCTCAGCAAACGTGAAGGTGGAAGGCAGGAGGAGATAAATTTGAAGTGATTGCAGAACTGTTTTCTTTCCCTGCTCAAGGCTAAGGAGTTTTTATGGCACATCTGTTCAGCACACAGAGCAGGTAGGAGTTACAAGGCATACAGTAGTTTTATCACAGCAGATGGAATGATTTTAATTATAAAAGTTAAAGACAAAAGAATGCCAAGTTTCTCACTTTGCTTGCTGTGGTGTGTCTTAAAGCAGTTGTCATCAGTAGGTACCTCAAGGGGACACCCACTTGCCTCTGAGAATTAGACCAAATTTAATGTTTCAGAACAGGCATTAATAGAACAGCCCATTTAAAGGCAATAACATTGTTCATCTGATTTATCTTCTTCTTTTAGGCAAAGCATATCCTTCCTCTCAGAGACCACGGCCGAGCAGTCCTTTTTCTACTGACAGCAACACCAGTGCAGCTGTCAATCAGAGCCAGAGGCCGAGGCCCGCTAAAAAACACAAGGGAGGACGATTGGACCAACCCCCCCTGCCTCATCGCAGGGAGGGAATAACAGACGGTAAGTGCTGTAGTGAAGTCCCTGGCGATAACCTGCAACAAGCAGATACGCAGAGTGGGAAATGCACAGCAGTCTTTTAAGGAATATGTTCCAGTGAATTATTTGTTTGGTAAAGTGGGATCCCCAGGTTGCCATGTGAGTAATATTGCAACAGAAAGAGTGTGGAGCTTGGTTAAGTGAGTCTTCAAGGAGCCTTTCTTCATTTCTGCTCTGAACATGTTAGCATCTCTTAGGTTTCCTTAGATCTCAGTATAAATCTTACCCAAAAATGACTGCACTGCTAGTGAGTTTGAGATGAAAAAATAGCCTTTGAGTATTTTTACAGAAATGAAATTAGCCACCGCCAGCAGTAGCAGTATGCCATGAAATCCTGAGAAGTGTGGAACCAGTCCTACAACACTCTTTGGTTTATGGTGGTTTTGACAGCCACCCAACAGCTACAACAATAGGGTTTCTGTAGGTTTCCTCATGTTTCTGCCTCACATCTTGTCCATGCTCCTTCATTCCTGACATCCACTGACCTCAGTGACTTTGTCTCTTTGACATCTCCACTTTTTTCTGACCACTGCTTCCTATTTGGAGATTTTATGTCTGTTCTGCTCTTCTAATTACTAAGAGCAGCTAAGTCTTCCACTATCTTTGTCTACCCTCTCTTGAGTCTGGCAAAAGACGCAAATGATGTCCATTACTCTTTCAGAAGGACTGGATAGAAAGGTGGCTGGCTGCCCCCCCTCATTTCTTCTTATCTCTGGCCTTACCCCTGTAAGTGTTGAAAGTATCACAGAGGAGGAGCAGGCAAATCGAAAAACAACATTAAAGGAACCACTAAGGATATCTGTAATGCTATTTAGATGGAGACGTGATCACTTTCCTCATGCTGACCTCTCTTTCAGTGTTCAAAGTGGAGCAATCCTGAGAGCCAGACTGTCCTACCTGCCTCAGTGGCTCCCATAACACTGTCTGGACCACAGAAATGGGTGTGATGCCAGGGAGTTTATCTCCTAATTTTAAGTACATCTTGACAAATCTTCCAGTATATGGGGAAGATGTAAAAATTAAAAACCAAAACAAAACCAAAACAGCACTTTTGGATTTTAGTATAAACATCTTCCTTATTTTAGTAAAAATTACTTGAGAATCATAGAGACAGAATATCTTGAATTGGAAGGGACCCATAAGGACTGTCAAGTCTAACTCCATTATCTTCTTTGGACAGGTAGCATAATAAATAGAGTTGTTTGAAAGTATGTTTAATTTGTTTTATTTACAACATGCTATTTATTACTTTATTTGCATGTATAAAATATTCTAATACCTTGCAAGGTGGACTGCAGCCACTAAAACCACCAGACCTCTCAGTAGTGTTACCAGGTGTACAAATTCAATTTTGCAGTATACACTGACAGATTCCTTGTTTGTCAGACCAAAAAGGTGGTTAACAGATTCCAGAACTGAGTCTTCACCAAAGGTATTACAGTTACATCTCATGCTCTATGGCTCATCTTCACTACCATATTACTGGAGAAACAGTTTAAAGTAGCTTAGACTCCACTGATACGGATCTGCATTGGTTTAAACATTAATGCTCTCCGCTTCTGGATATATTCCAGAGGCCTCCCTGCTACACAGATCCATTAAATAGATGTGTCTATGAGAATAGTAACTGGAAACTGCAGGAATTGTGGAGCTAGCAATACTGCTTCTGTGCATATGTTAATTTAACTCTTCTGAGTGGCATATCCTATCACCCTGAACTACAAACCTTTTGGGCCACAAATTTGTGTACATGTGAGTTTGTAGTGTACTCAGTATGGTGGAAACTTAGTCCTTCTGCTTTTGAGTATTGTTGCTGTAGAAATGTTTATCAATAACGTGGGTATCACATGGGAGAGTTGCCCAGCAGAGAAGGACTTGGGGATGTTGATTAACAGCCAGCTGAACATGAGCCAGCAGTGTGTCCAGGTGGCCAATAAGGCCAACAGCACCCTGGCTTGTATCAAGAATAGTGTGCCCAGCAGGGGCAGGGAGGTGATCTTGCCTCTGTACTTGGCGCTGGTGAGGCCACACCTTGAATACTGTGTGCAGTTTTGGGCACTGCAGTATAGGAAGGACGTTGAGGTGCTGGAGATGGTGCAGAGAAGGGCAACTAAGCTGATCAGGGGTCTGGAGAACAGGCCTTATGAGGAGAGGCTCAGGGAGCTGGGGCTGTTCAGCCTGGAGAAGAGGAGGCCAAGGGGACCTTATCGCTCTCTTTGGTTACCTGGTAGGAGGTCTGCGAGTGTTGGCCTCTTCTCCCGTGTGACTAGCAATAGGACTAGAGGGAATGAGTTCAAGTTATGCCAGGGCAGGTTTAGATTAAATATTAGGAAAAATGTCTTAACCAAAAGAGTGGTGCAGTATTGGAATAGGCTGTCCAGGGAGGTGGTGGAGGAGTCACCATCCCCGGAGGTTTTCAAAAAAACAGGTAGATATGGCACTTAGGGGGATGGTTTAGGGATAACAGTAGTATAGGGCTATCGGTTGGACTAGATGATCTTGAAGGTCCTTTCCAACAGTGATGATTCTGTGATTATATGATTATGCCCATCTTGCAGATGGATAAAAGTGAGAACCAGGTTAACAGTAGATCAACAGCGTAAGTCTACAGTAATTCCAGGAGTTGCAGCTAGCTCTAGAACATGCAGTACAGTTTAAGTACAAAATTTCTTTCTTTACCCACTGCGTAGCTAATAAAAACTGTTAGCAATTTCTGAAGAAGGGTACTACAGAGTAAGTGTAATACTGCAACAACTTTAACTGGTTTTTTCCTTTGGTTGGTTGGGTTTGTTTCTTTTTTGCTATAATATTAGTAAAAAATGTTATTTATATTAATAAATATTTAGGTAATATTAGTAATTTGGTTATTTTATTATTTGTTAGTAAATATTTTAGCTTGGAAAACTGCATTTTCAGATGTCATGTTATGACTGTGTTTATGGGATTCAATGCATTTCTATAAAGTGCTTATAAATCATAACTCCAGTAGTCTATTTCAGATTGCATAAGCAGATGCCATTGTTGTGGTTTTGTACATTAACTGGTTATGATTGCAATAAAATCAATTACAAGAAATGACATTTTGGAAGTCAACACTATAAATTGCAATTTTAACATTGGCAAGCTCCCATATCCTCTCGCTTCCACCTACAGTAACTCAAGTATAGTCATTGTCATGAAAGGTCACATCTATATTCATAACTAAAAATTTCTCAAATAAATTAGTGCTGAACATAAAGCATACACAAAGCTCAGACAGATTATGATAAGGCTGTTCTAGGTAGAAGATAAATATCTTGGTCTAGGGTGTAGCACTTCAACTGTGAACAAAGGTACAGGAACAATGTTAGATAAAACTTCTTTCCCTTGTAGACACAAATAACTCACATCCTCATTTATCTGTAAGAGACAATGTTGACTGGAATGACATCTCAGCAAATTTGTAAGTATTTCTGCCCCATGTATGAGGTATAACTATCACCTCTAACAGCAAGGACATGAAAAAGTGTCTGTGTAGCATTATGTAAAGCTGGAATACAGACTGTGAAATAAATTCCTTCTAATGGCCTCCTCTCCAATTTATAAAATGAATTTCAGTTTCACTAGAGTTACAAATATAAGACTTTCTTGCAGGCAAAGCAGAGGTTTACTTTTCCATGCCTGTTACTGAGCCAAGTTCAATTACTTCATAAACCTTCACAACACTGTAAGATACAAAAGACTAGAAAGCATGACAGACCTATATCTAGTGTGAACTAAAATAGGTTTAGTGAAGTTTTTGGAGCTCCACATATTTTTTTGGGCTATGCATTGCCCAAAATCAGAATTATCCAATAAGTGTTCTACATATAAAATGGGTATCCTATATGGAGAGCTTTCATTACAGTACTAAAGGTGCTTCCCTTTTCTGATCTTTGGGGGAGGGGTTGGTTTTGGTTTTGTTTTTTAAATAATCTGAAGCTTTTATGGACTGTTAGGTCTATCATATAGTTTACATGAGACTTACATTTAGAATTATAGTTATCCAGCTTCTGTAATCAACTTGGGTCAAGGACTGATAAACAAAATGTACAAATGTGATTAGAAGCTTGATCTTCAATTCTACAAGCATCTTAGTAGTACAAGTTGATAAACTTGAAAAGGACGGGAGACCAGGCAAGTGTTTTTCAGTGTTCACCTGAAATTGTATTTTAATTGGTTATATTAGCAAGACTGCTGAACTTAAGAGTGGCCATCCTCTTGTCTGTGAAGAGTCTAACTCTTGGCTGAACTTTCAAATAGTACTTGAATAAAATGCTCACTCGTGGCGAGCATTTTGCATGCATTTTTTAACAGATGTGTTGAGGCTTTTTCAATGACAGGAGGTTTTGCATATATTTTTTCCCACAATTTTTGTGGAATTTTTTTCATTTTTATGAAGTTGTTTGCTTAGATTTTGAGTTTAAGCCTCAAGCTGAAAGTGAAGCCCAAAAATGAAAGTGATGAAGCAAGCACTAGTATGATGGGGAAAATTGTCAATTGGCACAGGTTAGTTTTTCATAGCCTTTCATAATTTCTTGCTGTTACTGAAAGAGACAGGTGGTATATACCCCACAAAAAATAAGTCCCATACTTAGAAAAGTAAGTCAGGGCTCAGTCTGTTCAGTTTTGTGGAAGTTAGAAAGACTTAAAGAGAAAGAAGTTAGAAAGAGTAACAGGAGTTAAAAGCACGTTGCTGATTAACATGAAATTTCCTCCTTTTAAAATCAGCAAATGAAGTGATTCGTGCCATTTGAAAGGGGATTTTCCTTTCAGTATCAAATAGACCTTCTGTTTAAATTAACAAAATAGTTCATCTAAATCTTATTCACATTTTTTAGATCTTCCACCACCACCCGACCCACCCCCTGGTCAGGGTTTAAGGCAGCAAATAGTCCCCGGCCAGCGCGGAGGCTCGGCAGAGAGGCAAGGAAGCTCTCTTGAGAGGCAGCATGCACCGAACATAGATGAAACAAAGAGCTCACTGGACCGACAAGCTAGAACGTCCCTAGAGTGGCAGCGGCAAACCCAGGAGTGGATAAGCTCTACAGACCGCCAAGAGGATTTCAGGAAAGCCCAACACAAACAAGCCTTTGGATCAGGTGTGTGTGTGTGCTGCACCAGCCGAGGCAATGCAGATGACTTCCTTCATCTTAGGGTTTCTGTATTTGATAGGAGTATAGGATCACCTCATGCCCCTCTATGCCAGCACTGTTGAAGCTCAGGCTGGAAAATAAGAAAAGGCAAAGTGAAATGAGAGCTTGTGATCCAAGTATTTTCCCTTCTGCAAAAATGAAATCTCATTAGCACCTGACTCAGTGCATTCTTCACAGTGCTTTGGCAATTAATAATGTTGTCATGTCAAGCATAGCAGTGGAAAAAAACAAGAATAGTTTTAGGCAGGTAAGGAAGGAGAAACAGAAGAATATTTTCTGTTAGATATTTATACATACAGGGTCATATTTTCTACTTCTTTTAACCTGCTTTTAAAGTGGCAGCAGTGTTTTTTGCTTGTCTGCAAGAAGGCTGATCCTTCTGAGCTACTGACATTCCTTCCAGCTGTATTTTAAACACTGTCTTCTCCTACTTTAAAGATATGACAAAGCAATATTCACATCTTAGGTCCAGTAAGATGACAGCGTAGGTTTTCACTTTATACAGGACCTGCTCATTGCTGAGTTCTGACTTTATCTCCTAAATGGATTTCAAGTCTGTAGAAATGTGTGAAGGATGAGATGCTGAGCTAGAGTTGTAGTTCTATGATATTCACAGATTCCTTCTCTCAGCCTGACCTCAACCAAAAGCTGCTATTTCAGGTCCTCTTACTAGGTATTTTTTTTAAACCACTAATCACGTTATCCCAGTGCTAATTAGAGTGATACAAGAGGACAAATAAGAAGATTAAAAAAGAAAACAACCAAAAACACACAAAACCCCCCCAAACCCAAGAAAAAACCCTAAAACAAGCAAACAAAACCAACAACAAGACCAAAAAAAACCCCCAACATTATACTGTATGTAGAGCTTTGTGTAGGGCTATACTGTTTCTTCAAGTGTGTATGTTGCTCCCACAGTATCACTAGAGGTACTTGTACCGTCCACCTATTTCTTGATTTTATTCAACAATTAATGCTCCTTGTTAATGTAGCACACTAATACCAATGACACTCTAAAGAAAAGTAGAGGTGTGCAGGAAAACCTATGATGGGGGCAGGATTTACTGAATAAAGTCATAGAATCATAGAATCATTAGGATTGGAAGGGACCTTAGAGGTCATCTAGTCCAACCCCCTACAGTGAGTAGGCAATCTCCAACTAAACCAGGTTGCCAAGCACCCTGTCCAGCCTCGCCTTGAACACCTCCAGGGACAGGGCCTCAACCACCTGCCTGGGCAACCTGTTCCAATGTTCCACCACCCTTGTAGTAAGGAACTTTTTCCTAATATCCAATCTAAACCTGCTCTTCCCTAATTTAAACCCATTACCCCTTGTCCTATCACTACAGGCCTTTGTAAACAGGCCCTCCCCAGCCTTTCTATATGACCCCTTCAGGTACTGGAAGGTGATTATTAGGTCCCCCCTAAGCCTTCTTTTCTCGAGACTGAACAATCCCAGCTCTCTCAGCCTATCCTCATAGGGAAGGTGTTCCAACCCATTGATCATTTTAGTAGCCCTCCTTTGGACCCGCTCCAGCAGGTCTATGTCCTCGTAGGAAATGTCACTACACATATTTAAAATGTGACTGTTTAAAATACAATCCATATTTTTAAATATAACAATAATAGTACCTTTAAAACTGCCTAATCTTTCAGCTGCATAAAAAAGAGAGTAGTTCAGGTTGTGAAATGAAGATGTGAAATCACAGATTAAAACTAGTCTGGGAAATTCATGCTGCTTTTTGAAACAGCAATTTTAATTACAATGTGCAAGATGTAAAAACACATAGAAAATATCACAAATATACTGTATATATCTCATTTCTTTGAAAATTATTATTGAGGATGCATCTCTGTTGTTAATAAGAACACTTCTTTTCCTCATTTTTCTCTGCTTCATAAATGTACAATAGAAGTTGTCAGTTATTCTGTGATGATATACAGAGGGCATACAGTAGTAAAGTTCCCATCCTGCACGACTTGGATTTATCTGTCCATACATAAAAAGAACTTGATCTTGACAATTCCAGTGCCCTACATGAGAATTAAATTTGGGGCCGGAGTGATTAGAAGTACCTTGTTCTTGTCACATTGAGGATGACTAGAGCACTTGTATATCCTTTATACATGACAAAGGATTTCTCAGGGAGATATTACGGTTTTACCTTGATGGAAAGTGTTCATAAAGTTTGTGCACAAGTTGGGACAGAGCTTCATGTCTGTTTGTCTTCTCATCCTAGCTTCTTGCACTACAGCTTTCTTGCTCTGTATTGTTTTCTCATTAGGTTTTAAAACCAAGCTTGTCTTGTGTGTGATGGTTATTTACATTACTAAATTTGGGGGTTTTAATAATACTAGTTGTGCTTCTTCCCTTTTGCTTTACTAATGACAAAGATCTCTGGAAACCTCTCCTCTCCCAGTTGTCGATATATTTCCCAAAGGTGTTATTATTGGCTATCAGCTTCCAGAACATAGCTATTGTGCAGCTTAAGGGGCTTCATTCAGACATTACCAAGCTGAGAGTGAAATTTTGAAAGTAAGACCTTTAGTCTGTAGTTGAATAGAATAAAAATACCTGCTTCTGGGAACTGTGTTTCCACTGGTTGCTTTCAATATAAACAAGATCACGGATTTCCTGCTGGTGGTTTCATTGTGGAGCCACAGTTCCAGCACATCAAATATGACAGTCTCAGCTACCCCTCTAAAGAAAGTTGTGCTACATCAAGTTACAGTAGTTTTGATAATATTAAAAGCGTTTGGGTTATATGATGGGGTATAGAAACATCATTACACAAAAGTAACCAAATTTCGCAGGGGCTAGAATTTTACCTTCAAATTAAAGGCTCAGTATTTCAAAGAGAAAGGCACCAGCAAAGCCCCCCATATTTTTTGCAGGCCTGGAGCATGGGACATTGTTCTGAGTATTTAAATGTGAGGCCATTCTAAGGACTTGAGACAACTACCTTTCATGTGCTAGAATGTTGTGAAAAACTTGGGCTTTGTTTTATGTCACAATTGCTTATTTCATGGTTGATATTTATTTCTGAGGGCACACCAGATAATTTAACACACCATATGCTCTATAATGATAATGTACTTTATTTTTATTCATGGTCATTTTTCCTCAGTATTTCACTGAACCCAAAGGAGACCTTATCCTGAGTTGACAAACTAGAAAAACAAATCAATTGACCATATATGTCATCTTCAAACTCTTTTGCAGTGCTGGTGACTTTTCTTTCCACCCTTTAAAAATGTATCCAGCTTTCTGCTAAGCTGATTTATGCTTCTTTCTTTATTGCTGCCTTAATGCAAGCTGTTCCGTATTTTAGCCAGCCTCTGGAAACCAGGTTTGCATCTGATTCTATTGTTAGGACTTGACATATAAGCAACAAGTGCATAATTTAGGAGGCTATGGCTAAATGCCATTTTACTATGTCTTTTAAGAAAATCTTTATATTTCAGCAAGGGCAGCATGCAATCATAGCACAAAACAATGATAATGCCCTCATGTCCTGCAGCGCAAATATTGTGGTCCCTTGGGCAGAGCCAGAGGGAGATATTTTGGCAGAGAAAGAAGTCAGCTGCCTGCCCTCTTCGGCAACAGATTTACTTCACAAATGGGTTCAGTTCAATAGCAGATCACATGGGGAATTCCCATGTCCTACACACTTTTGGCAGTAGGCACAAAGAATGAAATCCTGGGTTTCTTCCACAAGTTTGTTCTCATTTAGCATTTCCCTAGATTAATTGTGCCTCTGCTGCAGTCTTTGTAAAGGCTTCAAGGCTGTGAATAAAAGCATTTTAACTCCTCTTTCTTTCCATCTCCACCTACTTTTCCTTCTGTGTTTCTGCCCTCTATCAAAGAAAGACTGTTTCTCCTCATTAGGTTAAGAGTGAAAACAGTGGGAAAAGCAAAATAAAGAAACCCCTTTCAGCCCAGATTCACTTTTAAAAATGTGAGATTCAAGAAAGAGATATGCCACTGATTTCAGAAAGGGCAATTCCTGGTTTTGAGGATAAGCATATATACTCCTATTCTTTCTTGAATCAAACTATATTTAGCAAGGTCTCTTTCTTCAGATTCTGAGACAGAAAAAGTGTATCATACACAGCAAAGTAATAAAACAGTGCTTCTATTTCAGTGTTAAATCAGTTCTGTTGTTTTGCTTCTTAGGTTAGGATTATTACAACAATATCTCCTGGAAACTCTAATCAGATGTGATGTCTTGTTTTACTTCATGCTATATGAAGACATACAGTCTTATGCTTTATTGGTATTAATCCTGCTTTCGCAGGCAGTTCATTATTACAAGCCTTCACAGAGGAGGAAGCCAAGTGAGCAAAATAAGCCTTTTGTTCATAATGGAACATGAAACAAGCTGCAGGAAGATTTACTCACCACAAATATTACAACTACTAATACTAATATTTTCCAACATAATTCACAACCAGTTAAAAAATTTTCAGTGTATTTTCCATTGTTAGAAATTACTGAGCTGCTGGAAGCTATTTAAATTAGCTGATATTGTAGTTCTTTATCTAAATTGATTGAGGTAATATTACCATAATTTAAGCTAGAAAAAGGAAAAAGCACATTTATGTAGGCTTGAAGCAAAAATCTAATCATAGCTGCATTATTTTGGAAATTGTATGTGCATCTTTTTTTTTAATGTATTTACTATTTGTGATCTATTCATGATCTTCATCATGAATCCTGACTTTATAATTAATACAAACTAACTCATGAGTTTACATGAAAACAGGATTTAATTCATGCTAGTTTCTATGTCTATGGGATACCACAGAATCGTGTATTTTCTAAGGTAAAATTTCCATGCTATAAAGCAAGACAAATCTGAGGGCAGGAATTAATATGATGTCCATATAAGAAAAGCTTGTTTTTTCCTGTTTATAGCATTTTATTTTGTATTTATTTTGTTTTGGTTTGCTTTTCTAGAGGAGGCACTCGTACCATATAGTAAACCCAACTTCCCGTCCCCTGGCGGCCACAGCTCTTCAGGAACAGCTTCTTCTAAAGGATCAACCGGACCTAGAAAAGGTGAAGTCTTGCGAGGAGGTCACCAACGCAATGCCAGTGACCTTCTCGATATAGGCTATGTGGGATCAAACAGTCAAGGACAGTTTACTGGTGAATTATGTAAGTTTATCTCTAGTTACAGTTCAAACTCTCAAACAGACAAAAAGGGAAAAATTACAATTCTGTTTTGAAGAGAGGAGGAAGTTGAGTATGGTAATCAGATTAAATTTTACCCAGATCATTTTGCCTTTTGAGCTGTTTTGCCTGTGATGCCAAACAGATGAAGTTTTTTGCTTTGGATCCATTCAAATCTGTGTAAGCCATGCCAATGCTATCTGGATAGTACCTCTTTCAGTGTGTATGCCAGTGAAACATGGGGGAGATCGAAAATATCTTCTAGCAATTTAGAATTTTCTTGGCTAAGTGGAGTGTGCTTGTCTTGGAAATGCCATTGGCAATTTTTCTCAGAGGACTGAATGAAAAGGATGCTGAATTTGTTGGGCATGGTGGGAAGCTTGTGATTCCTTCTCCTTAACTTTCTGTTGCTTTGATGAGCATTGTTCTGCTCTTTTTAAACTTAAATGGAGGTTCTCTTTTTTCAGTTGTGTGACCTAGTTTTTTGGTTGTATATCCCAACTCTTTACCTAACTTCCCAAGCTAGGGGAGGTATTTTCCTTGCTTGTTTCAATTATCAGTATCTATTAAACCTTGTATAAAGCATGTTAATGCTGGGTAAATGCTGGTAGTACCAGATGTCAAAAAGGTTTGACTGCATTGTTTGGCGTTGTGCACCTACATCCCAGCTAGCTCAGGTATACCGGTGTGTTTAATAGTAAAAGCAATGTAGACATTGGCATGTTTGCCTCCTATTTGCTGCAGTCACACCCGCAGTACCTCCCAACAGTTACTGCCCAGAAGCTTGTAAGAGAGGTAATGGCAAACCCTGAAATGTGCTGTCTCAGATATGGTGTTGGTAAGCTCTGAATTTTAGCTTCCTTTGCTTGTTGTCTTAGAAGCAATTAACTCTTTTCTCCCAACCTATTGAATATTCATCCTGTGATGCAGTAACATTGCCATAGGCTTTGTTTTGTCCTTTTTCTCCTTATTACAACCTCTTTCTCTCTCTTTGTTTCTCTCTATAGAGTAGTTGAGAAGACACATTGCAAGCTGCTTTGATGGACCATCAGGTCTGAACTCATGGAAGTGATGACACTAAACAGTGCAATGAACATTTTCTTTATTTATGTACTATTAAAAGAACTGTAAATGCAATGTAAAGACACACAGCCACACATATCCCACAGATACTTTACTTGTGTTCTTCTCTTTAATACACCATCCACCTTAAACTATTCCTTGTCAGGAGTATATAAAAAAGAAAGAAGAAAAAAGACACCCTCCAGGATGAAAAGAATTTCCTTCTGTATATAATTTCTTTTGTTGCATTGCTATGCAAGCTCACCTTCTTTTTATCTATGTTCATATTCATGTCTGGTTTTATTGGTCTGTTGTACTATATGTGAATTAATAGGCTGTGGTGCCATATATTAACTTTTAATTGTGTAACTTTTATGTTTAAAGTTTGCACTGCTATTTTATTTGGTGATAAGCACAAAACTCTACTCCTCATGACATGAAGAAGAAAAGAGACTGAATGTGTAAAGAAGGTTTATGTACTGTAAACTACTTTGGGTAATGCTGGATGTAAAGGAGTATTTTAGGTGGTTTTCAATTGGAGTCTAGAAATAAGAAAGTGACAGGAAAAACTGTTGTCAGTGAAGACATTAGAGACAGATTTAAATCTTCTAAAAGCAAGCAACATAGTTGCTCTTCCTGTTTAAGAAGGGGTCAGAAGTTGAAAGTGTGAGATTAAAGAGTGAATATGAAAATTAAAGGCAGCATGAGATGGCCTAGACACTTTCACTAGGATGATGCCCTTAGTATCTGTTTTTAGCCATCCCATGCCGTTAAGCAAAGGGGAAGAAAAGCCAACCTTGCTACCAACAAAAGAACTTAAGGTGTTTCACTAAAGCTGTTTTTATATTGCAGTTTTAAAAGAATTATTACCATTAATTTCTCCAACCCAAAATATGACAGATTTCCCAAGAGAAACAAGCAACAAGTACCTAATAAGTACTTAAGGATGCAATTTATTGTTAAGAGATTTTCAGGCTGCTTCCAAAAGATTTAAATTGTCAGAGTATCTTATTTCATCTTTCCAATACATGTACAGTACAATAGAGGATAGAGCTGCACCACTGAAATTCATGACATTTATTTGTTTTGATGCAGTCTAAACAAACCTTTGTGTTCTGTTATCTGAAGTCTGTGAAAGCTGAAGCTGGATCCACTAAATTTGTAGTAAAATGTTCAGTACTTGGAAGGAAAGCAATGATCAAATTATTTTTGGCTAGGATTAAGTACATTTCTGGCAATAGAATACATCCAAAAAGTTTTGGATATAAGCAAAGAAAATATTTGACTTGTGTTTTAGTGAGTGGCTTCAAACTCTACTATGATGAGGAAATAATGCATGTTTATACACTTTTGAATAAACCAGACTCTGTAAGTGGACATTAATGACAGCATCCTGTCTCCTCATTAATTGTCATGACTTTGCCAAATCTTCTGTACCTCTCAAATCTCAAAGAGTAAATTGTCAAACTTTTCTTAGAATATTGTATGTGGGTAGCCCACACATTAGTTATCTGACTGTTAACACAAGTTTTCATTTGAATACCCTTTTCATATAACCAGTCTATGTTGTTTTATATATTGCCTTGGAGCTCACCAGTATTAAAGACACTTGTAGTAATGACAGAATTTTAGAAAAGTAAATTACAATGCTAAATATGTGTTGCTTTTCATTTCATTAACTTGTTCCATGATAAGATAAAACACTACAGTCATCAAATATAACTCAGCACTACTGAATACTTAAAAAATGCTAGTTAACTTCCTTCAGGTCAACATTGTTATTTAGCAGGTTATAAACCAAAAAAAAGTTGAGAAAAAAATGTATGCATTTTTTTATATATATGACCAATAAATATATGTAATTTTCCTGCTTGCTAAACCACTATAGTTAAAAACATTACTTAAAAATGTGAAAAATACTCAAGCAATATAAAGAAGGCACCATATTTACATAGGTATGGTTTTTATTTTGATATTATCTTATAAAAAGTATTCAGGATACAAATCATATTTAATTCGCTGGAAAATGTTAAACTCAGTCACTAGTAGATTTTTTTTTCCTTTTAATTCAAAAGCTTGTGCTGAGCTTTGGTGGAACACCTTACTATATTCTATTCAAAATTCAATATCATTAGACATTCATGAAGCCATCCCAATTACTTTCAAATATGTGTTTTATCTCTTCTACTGGAAAGTAAATGTATGTCAGTATTAAAACTGTGCAGTACCATGATATTCACTAACTTGTCCATCTGCTTCTGTACATTTTTGTTCATTAATAATTTGCTTACAATATTACATAAGGTGTTGTGTATCGCAGAGTGTCTCCATTATCTTACAGGTGATGTCTCTTCTTTTTTTCTCTCTCTCTTTTCTATACAGTGTACTTCCAATGAACCACAGTACATATTTTTTAAAATGCCGTTTAATTTACTATTTTAAAAGAAGTATTCTTCTTTTTAAAAAAAAAAAAAAGAAAACATTTTATTGTGAATAATGTGTTTAAAGAAAAGGGATGTTGTGGCAGCACTTAGAATTGTTTTTTAATTTGTTTTTTAAAAAAGCCCTGTTTATTGGCTACCGTTTGTTCACGAAAAAGTATGACCTCTTAATGTGTTTCATTGGTATTGTTAGTGCAGCAAAGTTCAATTGCCATAAAAAGTTGGTTGATAGTACTGTTGAAGTGTGTATTGTATATTTACTGGGGAAAAATAAAACATATTCACATTTCAAATCTATGTTAAAAGACCTTGAGTAAGGAGTCAATATGTGAAAACCCAGACTGGGAAAATCAGGCAATAATAACATAGACTGAGCTATAATCATCACTGTCCACTTACAGGTAACAAGGAACATTTTATACGCTGGTTTTTGAACTAAGCAAAGAGATGTCTTATAAATAGGCCAGTGGTAAACATTACCTATCATAGGGATTTCTGTTTAAGGTCCTATCTATTTTTGGAATAGCTGTACTAATGTAAGTACATTGATACAGCTATTCCAGTGATACAGCCTCTTTATTTGTAGACCTACTATCTCAATATACAAGGACTTGACTTTGCTTAAAGCCCATGAAGTAGTGGATGTGTAAAACCTACATTCAGTGGCTCTGAACTCTTGGACGTGGGGTTTTGTACTGGTGGAGCAACCAGTACAGAATATCACCAGAACATATAGATAGATGCCAGATCAGTTTTTCTTAATCTTTGCATTGAATGCGTGTTCAGTTTTAAATGCAGAAGGGCTGAAGGACCAAATTGTTACATGTGCTTCAGTGGTGTATTGCTGTATGGGCAGCTATTTCAGTGATGCAAACAGTAGACATTTCTGGTTTTGTTATTTATTGTTTCTTAAGTCCTTATCCAAGTCAGTAAACCTTTTGAATAACTTTTGGTTGTCACCTGAAATACAACAGAAACACTTTTCCTTGGGAAATGTGCAAAAGAAAAGGAGCATGGAGTGGTTTAAGTATACTGATTTAACTTTACAGCAGTGCAAAAGGAAGACATGACTGAAATAATGATGTGATGGTTTATGCTTGCCACAGCCCATATATTTCTAGCCATGAGAAAAGGTATGTACTAAGGCTGAGAAAGAGTCCTCACAAGTGACAGAGAAAAGGCAGTTGGGTTGGGGGAGATTCTGGCAGGAATGTAAACCAAGCCAAAACTAAACCCTACAGCCACTTCCTTTGGCTTTGCTACGATTTATGCAGTTTGGGGTTTTTTTTATGATTAATGGCCTTGTGAAAATTTAGTGGGGGACCTAGAAGGGAAAAAAAAGTTGACCTTCTTTTGTAATGATTGGGGGAACTTGTTTGCTCAGGGGAGGATTTTTTAATTTCATTTTTATTTTTCTAACACTTTTTGTGTTCCATCTATCTGGAACACGTTAGCTAAAAATAAATTATTTTTTAAAACCATGTGGGCAATGGAGAGTTCATTTAGGAGGTACATTCAAAGAGTAGGAAAAAATGGCAAAGAGTAATACTAGAAAAGGCACACATACACTGCCTTAGGCTCAGCCACTACAGTTTCACATGTAACTGTAAACCATTGATAATGCATATAAGCTGCACTGCTTTTGGTTTCCATACCAAAATAAACTATCCATTCATCTGTAGGAGGCCTAGATCCTTGTGACACTGAATCTGCTACTTGATTTTGAACGTGTGGTTAATCCAAGCTAGTAGGACTGCAGTACTTAGGGTGTATGAACCTCCAGCCCTGGCTGCTCACACCCTGGGAAACACATGTGGCTTTCTCAGGGAGTTTCAAGAGATCCCCTTGCCAGCCACTTTGTCTGGAATCATGCATGTAGAGGCAGGGCACTTCATCAAGGAGTTTTTCAAGACAGGAAAGGTCTCCAAAGAGTTAGGCATTGTGACAGTTCATACTGGGACCGTCATCCCCAGTCCTTGTCTTGGTGCTATCTATCTGTGCTGCTGCTACCTCCTGGATCTGAAGCCACTGGCAAGGGGAGTGCAAGAGAAAAGGCAGCACATAATGCTCTGCATGCAGAGTGTGGCTGGATATATGCCCTGCTAGTTAACAAGGGACCAGGGAACACAGTAGAGCGGTGGTCCCAAACATCCACTCTGCTGTTTCTAGCTCCCTCCTTGCTTCTGTATGGAATCATAGAATCATAGAATGGCTGAGGTTGGAAGGGACCTTGAAGATCATCTAGTTCCAACCCCCCTGCCATGGCAGGGACACCACACGCACTAGACATCTTGCAGATATCAGACAGACATCTTGCCATGCCAATGGCCCCTGCAACAAAATAACAAGCACGATTTACAGACGTCTGATAGGACCCAGTAGTAATGTTGGGCCATACCTACGTGCTGTGAATGTGGACTGGGGATTTGGGTAAAGTTAGCTCTGAGCTCAATGTTGGCATGAGGACTAGATGCTCTCTAGCCTGCCTTTGTTTAACTGTGTAGTTACATCCAGGAAGACCCCAGTGGAAAACAGGTTCCTAGAACACACCTCAGCATTACAGCACTTCTGGTATGTGACTCTCTGTTTAGTCTGCTGTAAACCACTTTGAGTTCAATTCCAGCTTCTCACCCCAGTTGCTTACATTGACATTTGGACAAGTAAGGTTTCTGTCTCTGCAGCAGAATGAAAACAAAAACTAAAAAAAAAAAAAACCCATACAAACAAATCCCCCCTTAAAAAAACAAAGCAAAACCAAAAAACAACACACCAAACCCCCAAGCCTATCATTTAAATACAAACCCTTTAAAACAAATCTCAAAAATCCTAGAAAAGAAAGCATTTCAGGTGTACACATTTGAGAATTTTTTCCCCTTTTTCTTGATATTTTGTCTTAACTACCACTGAAATGATCTATTTTCAGAGCTGCTAGTCTCCCTCCACCCCGTCATTCTCCAGTACTTTCAGCTGTAAAGAAGTTGTAGAAGAGAATAATGACATTTATGTACTTTTTCCTTACAACTTTAAACAACACAGTGCACAGTTGCATTCAGTTCAATTGATTAAAGCCAGATGGGGATGAAATGTTTGCTGGTTTTTTGTTTTGTTTTCTAAAAAGGCCTGCTACTGTTTGTACTGGTATTTGTTCTCCATTTATGCTGATCAGTGCATCTTTTGCCTTCAAGGATGCCATTAGTAATTCTCCTTTGTGTTCAAAAGCAGGAATCCATTGTGCAGCACTTGGAGAGCCACTCGGATGCAGGTAAAGAATATAACAGCTTGAGTAAGTGCTAATTAGAACCAATTAAACTTAATTGACCTCCTTTGGCAGTAAAATGCATAATAGAACTTGCTCTGTCCTTACAAAATGGAGATCTCACCTCTAAGCATAAGAGTGAAGCATGGTTTCATGTATCAGCCTGTAATAATTATATGGGTATAACAACTGGGAAGCAGCTTGCTCCAATTTGTTCTAATAACTGAGCTCTACTGTATCAGGGCAGTGCAATAAAAGTGAGATTTCTGGTTCAGTCTTTTTAAAACCCTAATTTTTACAGAGCAAATGAGCATCCCAAGACACCAATACTAATCTCTAGGAATGAGTTGGCAGAAAAATACAGTCTCTTTTGTACCTAAGTAATGGTGTGAGCATAGAAAAAGAAAAAAAAAGCAGTTAAATGCCTGCAAGTTGGAAACGGCTGTGATGCTCTGAGGCTGTGTCTGTCCTGAGTAGTAGATGTAAGCTCTGGTGTGCCTGGATTGGTGCCTTGTCCGAGTGAATGATCTGCCTACAGTTTAGCATGGTTTCTCACTATGCACTGCAATGAGGTTGCCCTCTGCAGAATTCTGTTGGAAGGGTCACTGGCATCCATCTGTCTGAGATTTGTCGTGCCATGGGACTGCACCACTACTGTGGGCACCAATTTGGACATAGTCAGAGGTATCCAAATAAAAGGACAGAGAAAGAGCAGGGAGAGAATGAAGGGTGGGAAATCTAAAATTGTATGAATTCAAAAGCATAAGCCATGGGTGCTAAACCATAAATCTCTGCAAAAAGATGAAAACAAAACTGATCCCATTTCAAGGAACTTTTTCCTTAGCAGGAATTGAATATGATTTGATTTTCCTGCTTGCGTGGCCTTACTATGAACAGCAATAAAGGTATTAGTCAGGTGAGGACTTTAATGTGACCAATAACATCACCTTCTCTTCAGGGAATGTTCAGTGTGCTGGCTTGTTAATGAATTTCTTTCCTAATGAGTATCATTAAAAACTCTTTGATTAGCTATTTGTGTGAATGCCCTTCCTTTTTCCTCTAAGCTGCTACTTGCGCTAGTGGCAGCAGGATTTTGCCCTAGGCAGAAAGCATGCAGCTGTATTTCCTACCTCATGAATACAAGTCTGAGGCAAATCAACAGCAAGAGAGAAGAAAAAAAGACCTCACAGATGAGTTGAAGCTGTTTTCTACACATGTACAACCGGAGCAGGCACTAGCATTCTGATAAAAATGTTATTAGGGAAAATGGAGAGCAATAGGTAGAGATGGTGAAGCATGTAACAATAATTTACGTATACCTCGAGTGCCAACAGGCAGGGAAACAAATAAAGCTATAACCTGGGGAAAAGGAATGCCAGAGAATAAATGGACTGCAACAAGCAAACAAAAAATGCTATGTCATAAAATGTAGCAAAGAGCCTGGAAAACAAAATTAAAAACAGAACAAGGTATTTCACATCCCAGGACCCTTAATGAGATATTGATGGCATAGATATTGCCTACTGCTATGCAAGACAAAGAAGACTGAGAAACACAAAAACAATTAGGAAACAGATTTGGCAATCTAAGGTTTAATAGAAAGAGATGTGGCATAGCAGAGCACAATTAATCACCAATTGCCTGAAACACTTTCTTCTCCTGAGCTACTGAAGTCCTGTCTCCCACTCCCAATCTTAAAATGACAGGCACCCAGTCCAATTTATATTTAAAATAAGTCTTTGCCATTCCTACCCAAGCCCCCCAAATCTCCCAGTGATTCGCAGATACTAACAAACAAGCCTTTTGCATTTATTCTAGTGTCTCAGGCTTCAGCCTAGCTTCAGCCTACTTGCCCCCTTTTTCCTTCTCTTCTTTTCTCCAATCAGGCATAAACCTCATCTACATATAGTCTACCTTGTTGTTATGCATATAATGAGGCTTTTCTGTTTCTGTCCTTCTTTGTCCAGAAATCTCTCTTAGATATGTCACAGAGATTTATACAAGTTTACTTTTATATTTGATCTATGTAGAATATGAGGTTTAAGTTTAAACTAGGTCATTGGGTGCCTTTAGAGTGTGTGTGAAAATAAGGGAAAGCCATTGATGAGTCTTGATTTGAGAGTTTTGGCCCTGTATGTAAAGCCTGAGAAACTCAGGGTGAATAGTCACAGTTGCAGAAGGGTTATGGCTATGTGTCACAAACCATGTCTACTCTGCCATATGGGATTCTCTGCATCAGTGTGCACATAATAATAGCAGGAATAATACAGGAATGTACCTTAAAACATCTGAAATAGTAAGTTACTCTGAATAGTGACAACCTGTGAGTAAATCTTGGTTCTGGTGAAATCTGTGGTAAAATTTTAGCATTTTCTTTAATTGTGATGAAGTATTAGTTTCCAGGGTATGTCTGTAGTGTCATAGCAGATTTTCACCCTTCAAAGGACTGTCTTCCTATTTTGTTATTATTATTTTACCTTACAGACCTGGGACATTCAAGCATATTCTGTGATATTCTGATTTTCTGTACATTTGTGTAAGTAAAAACCTGTTTCTAAACATGGGGCTTTGAATTCCCTTCTATCATTGCCCTTATGTGCTTTGGGATCTTTTGGAAGTTACCCAAATCCCAAGTGTTTTCACAAGCACTTACTGCTAGCTAAGAACATGCAAAGAACAATCATTTCCATATTTTCATGTTCTTTACAGTCTCATGTAGGCCTGTGAAAGAGAATAGATACCAATTTCAGCTGTTGTTTGGTGATATGTTACACTTCTGGTTTCATTGAGGAATTTAGGAGGCATGATTTTCATAGAAACTTATGTTAATTCGTTAATTGGAAACTAATGCTAAAAGTACTAGACTTCTGAGATCTAGTAAGTATCCTTGTACTTTGACTGAGGGTAAAACCTTTCAGTACTTGTGTAGCTACTTTTTCTTTAATTAGATCACAGAATTGCAGTGTTTTGTAATATTCCTGATAAAGCTGTCTAAGTGAAGCAACTTCAGTTTGAAACTGAGTTACTCTGATCAAAAACTCCTGTTGGACCAGTATATGGACTTCTGTGAGACAAGTGAATCTTATATGCCTTTCTAGCAGTAGCAGCACTGTTGGGGAAAACCAAACCAAACCAAAACCAAAAAAAAAGGTTAGTAAAAGCCAAATGAACTCAGTATCCCTTAGTGAGTGCTTGAGGTTTCCTCTACTTTGGTGTCTGTTTGGCATAAGCCAGGAAATGTTTGGTGCCAGGATGTCTTTGTGCTTGCTGTCATCCCTGGCACCTTTCACCTCACTGATCACACTCAGAGCTGGAGCAGTTGTAAGAGCAGAGGGGAAGAAGAAGAAAAGGAAAAGGGGGGAGAGAATAAGAAGACATACAGTATTCAACAACACTTTTCAGGGCAAAAGATACCTTTTTTTTTATTGTTTTCAAGCCAGTTCTGTAGCACATTGTGGATCTGGTACACAGAAATACCCCTTTTGCCCAGTGTCCCTTTTTTTCATTTAGATTTGGATAAATATAAATATTTATCTCAGAAAAGGAAAATTTCAGGATAAAACTAATGATAACTGCCAGAACAATGTGGGGTTGTCCTCAGCACAGGCCTCTGATCAATATTGGGGTATATTATTAAACCGATTATTGTTCATATACTGTTCCTAGTGCTGACAGTAATAATGATAGACTGCTCTTAATTGGTCTCAGGGAACAAAAATGAGAAACAAAATTCTTTTTTTTTTTTTTTCTTTTTTTCTCAAGCATTCAATACTATCATGGTAGTCTTAAGGGTGTTCTGAAACATCTCAAGCTGTTCACTTTCTTAAATCTATTTATTAAATTGAATGTTGTTGAGCATGAGGCTGACATTTGGTGATTCTCACGCAGTTTCTAATAGCTGCAGGGTGCTCATTTTTGGAAGCAATTTTATGATGCTACAAAATGTCTTCTCTGCTTTTGCTGGCACATATCATACCATATAGCTGAAGCAGAGCTGTCAGGACAGCATGTCTCTATTTAACAGACCATTGTTTGTCATTGAACTGATATTCTTGGAGTTTTTTCAGCTATAGTATTGTTGCCAGTGGTTAAAATTTCAAAGCTTCATAAATGACTGTGCACAGGAAGATTAATCCAGCTGGCAAACTTTCTACTTCTAAGATTTTTGTAAAAGCCATCAACAGGGGAGCCAATAATTTTCTCTCTCTGATGAAGTGTTCATTATGGAGCATCTGAAACCTTGTTATAATGTGGATGACTTTGACATTATATCTGCAGTTATGTGCTTGCACTTCTAATAGCTTTCATACAATGGGAACTGAGCACCACAAAGAGCCTCTGAAAGTAGAGTAACTTAATTTTCCTCTGCATTCATACACCGTACATGTTTGGTAAGTGTCTGTCATGTTATTTACAATGTCTTTGTCAGATTCTTCTTATTTAAACTCCTTAGTATATATAACCTGGTGTAACTGTCAGCTTTCAATAAACACAATCTACAGGGATGTGAGTGTTGCAGGACATAAAAGAGTAGGTCACTTCATAATGAGCAACTGCGAAAGGAGGACAAGTTAGCTTAAAACACTTTGTGTGTTTGTCGCATTTTAGTCGAGGTTTTAACTGGAAGCAGATTCAGAAACACTTGTTACAGTTGGTCAAGACATGCTAGGAAGAGCTACAGTGAATAATAAGGCTACTGTGTTATAATGGTATCCTAACACCTGAAGCAGCTGTGGTAGCTGTTTTTTTCATCATTCTTCGGCATTGATTTTATTTTTCTGAAATGAAATTATTACAACTTTTACTTGCTAGTGAATTCTGTGATATCAGGACCTGATCCTTATCCTTTCATACACATCAAGCATCACCTTACCTACCGCAATCTCAGACAAGAAGTGGTATTACTCAAAGTACAATGTCTATCCCATGCTGATCGTAGAAGCCACTTAAACCTTCTTTATTCATATAATTGTTTTTCACACTGCTACTCTTAAATTTCTTATGTCCTACAGTCTTGACTCTAACATTTGTATTGTATCCTTATTTTTGTACTAGCTTCCCTCTTCTTAATTATCTTGCCTTCAGTTTTCCTTCATTTTGTTTCCTAAAGATATGATTTTATTCTTTGAGCCCCTTCTACAGATCCTACATGACTTCTTTGCTGTTTGGATAAGGGAAACCAGAGCAAAGTATTCACCTTGTATAAACAGAGTAATGTACAGATTTCCCATACTTACGAACATGTTAAAATAGCAGTCACCACTTTTACAAGTGCATCTTTGGTACGTGTTTGGAACCTTGTATGACATAAAAACTCCTGACCATATAAAATATTCATTTTAAGAAGTTTTTTCACATCAGCAAGACTAGCTGCCTCTGTAATGTCTTATATTTACTAAAGTGAAATGCTGCTTTGAACAGTTTCATATTTTCTCTGCCAGAATTTTTTTCAACTACAAAAGTTATTGTTGCCAGAGCCAGCTAGAGATTTGGAAAGGCTTCAGTTCAACACTGCTAGTTAGGGAGGGATAGAACATGGCTGGCATCCTTACTCGATTATAGTCATAAATCATCATACAACCTGGCATTGACAAATTGGTCTTGGCCTAGAGCATCCAGGAGCTTTGTGAGAAACCTGTCCTGAGTAGGGCAAAAAGATTAACAGTAGGCATCCTAGGATATGCTTTATGGATGGAGGTGGATATGTAAACAATATGCTTTGTGGGCAAATTTCCAGAAAAATCTATTGAAATGTTTAATTTGTCTTCACTTACTTTTCTTAGAATTTTCTTTCAGTTCGGTTGTTATCTTTGTTGTCCAAATGAGCATGAGTAAGGTTTATCTAGGATGATAATTGGGCTCATCTGTCAGTAGTGGTATGAGAAAAATAGCAGGCTAGTTGCAATTTAGTGCTCAAAACCATTGCTGTTAAAGGGTAACCAGTTCATCAAACTTTGCTGAAGATGAGGTTTTCTGGTGGTAATTTAGACTAGTAGTTGGAAAACAGTTCTAATCGAACTCCAAAGCTGAGTAGCAGTCACATGTGGTAAATCTCCACAGAGACTGAAAATAAGCTGAGAATTAATGAGCTTCTAATTTCAATACTGATGTCTCTTGAATACATCTGGGGGTTTTTTTCTCATTTTCTCCTTATCCCTCCTCTGCCCATCCCTAGTCTTACCTTTTCCTTTATACAAATTCCTTATCTTATAATTAGTCACTGAAGCACTTTTCCATGGATGTGTCTCTGTGTGTATAATAAAGGTTTAGCTGACTGGTATGAACAGGCATTTTGATATCTTAATCTACCAGCAAGCGATTGGCACAACCATGAGAGCGTGAGGCAACAGCCCTCCTAAGTTATTCTGTGAAAAAAAGGCATCAGCTTTGTATACAATAACATACTTAGTGCCAATGAAATGCTACTCTCTGAACATCATAATGTTTCTGTTAACTGGTAATCTTTGTCTTTTCACTTTAGCTTTTCCTCAGATTCTTTACTCCATCTTCCACTCTTCTATAGCAGGTTCTCCTTATTTTTCTAACTTAAGTGTTTCTGCTTTTCCCGTTCTGCCTTCTCTCTACCACCCCTTGTCTCTGCTTTGTCTAGGATTTCCAACTCTCATGCTAGTGTTCAACACCAGTCTTTCCACCATCTACTTTTCCAAGATCATTCGCTCTTCCATCTGCATTGCTAATGTGAAATGCACTGCTTTAAATGTCATTCTAATATGTGAAAAGCAAAATCTCTGAGCATGCACATGGCAAACCATGGATACAGAAAAATGAGGAGAATCAAATTCACTTTACTACTGAAGTGACTGATAGCCCTGTTTTATCATCTACCTGATTTCTGCTTGTCACAAAACGTTAAGGGATTTTCTACACCTGTGTGTATGTGTAAAACTATCAGGAGGAAGTAACAATTTGCTACAGATATACTAGGTCTTTAAGAAGGTCTTGCAAGAAAATATCGATCCTTTAGAGAGGTGGGGGGCGAAGGAAGCTGGCATTGTGTTATTTCTTTTTTGTAGTCTCCATGGTGCTGTTACAGAAAGGTTTAGAGTTGCTTACAGGCCTATTGGCTGGGCAGTGTAGATGTGAGTACAGTAAAATAGTATTCTTTTTCCTCATTAAAGTATTATGAGTCCACTTTGACATAAAATCCATAAAACATATGGATTTGGGAAACTCTGAATCATTAATAACACAATGGCTTGTTTGTGGAATAAATATAAGGGAAAGATGAAGTGGAAATTAAATGTAATGGAAAAGGAAGTGGATTTTTGCAAAGATAATACATGTTACCAGTATGGTTGTCTACTGCTTTAACTGTAAAGGCGAGTAGTTTAGGATCAGATTTTAATTCATGTGACTTCAAGTGCATCTGAAAATGTTGTTCTCATCTTCTGACATTTTTTTGAGAATCAGCAGGAAAATTATCCCTGTTTTGGGGCACACCTTTTATTTTGACTGGTGACTACATGACAGCCAGATCCCTGGGAGCACCACAACCGTGAGCAGGGCCATGCAGGGAGCGGAGGTGTTATGCAAACAGTCTAGAGAGTTTTGGGTGTGCTTCTATGTACTGTTAGCTCTGTTGCCTCACTTGGGAACAGCAGAAGCCAGTCCAAGCTTCTCTATTTCCTGCATAATACTAATGCACCAAATGCCAGGTTTTGATTTTGCTTTAATACTACACCCTGCTGAAGATTTTGGAGAGTTGCTGTTGTTTGCCTAGAAAGAAGTGGCTTCTGCAGGTCTCTGTCACCTTCTCTGGTGTCTTTTGCCTTTATCTGTAAGGCCGGATATGGTGGAAGGACCTCAAAGTAGCTTCTCCCTTTCCTCATGCTGCTTGCAGAGTGACAGCCAGAGTAAGCCTGTAGAACAAGGAGGCAAAGATGATACTGGTTTTGGGGGGGGCTGAGAGGCAGTCTGGGGTTAAGAAACAAAGAAACTGTTTGGATTTCCTTCTCTTTGTCCCATGTGCAAGAACTTTCTTTTTTACCTGCACCGCCTCCCCTTCTTGACTCTGTGGGTTTTGTGTCAATTTCTCTAAGTTATGGAACTGTTTCATCTCTTGATTTTCATTGTTTGGATGCTGAAAGGTAAACCTTCTTTCTGGTGCAAAGATTAACAAAACAAATCTTTGTACAGAGTTGCCATATTCTCATTTTCCCTTTTGATTACGGTTTCTGTGTAGACTGGAACCACAAAATTGCACTGGCAGTCTCTAGTGTACACTTGTCCTCTGGCCTTGCTAGCTAGGAACATAGAGATTTCACAAGGAAATCTGCTAAAACTTTGCATAAAGGTAGGTAAAGGGATTCTTTGTTTGCTGGAGAGCCGTACTAGCTGAAGCTGAAGGCTAGATGGATTTGTTGCTTGTATTAGTTATTACACCAGTTGTCTCATTCCAACCCTTCTGAAAAATCTAAGCTACTCTTGTTGTGTGTGTATTGCAAACTGCTTGACAAGTGGTTTCTATTGACACTGAACTAGTGAGATGATAGTTAAATTATTTCATAGTGTAGATTATACACTGGTAGTATTGTATGCAAAGCTAGCAAAGGTACAGAAGTAGCCAGCTGATAGTCACAGCAGCACTTAGCAATAATAGACCATTAATCACCAAAATGGAGGGATTGAGGTTTTTTGTAATGTATAAAATGACATCTGGCATCCATGTTTATTTGGTTTTGAGCATCTCATGAGCAAGCACAGACAATTACATGAAATTGCACTGGTGCTGAGAGCAAGGATTTCACTGAGTCTCTCAAACTGATTTCAGTCAAGGTTATAGCATGAATTTACACCAAATCATGAATATAAAGAAAGATGTGACATTACATTACTAAAAAAAAAAAAAATCATTTAAAAATACTTTGTCTAGTATGTATCAAGTCTGAACAATATAATATATGGATACGCCAGCATTTTACAAAGATTCACAGGCAGATGGGTAAAGTATGCAATAAAAATTGTTCCTTTCTGTTACTGTGTTATCAAGGTTATAACTAACAAAAGCATGTTGAAAAGAGTCCTCACAACCTGAATAAGATTTATGTTTTGTTAAAGGAGTGTGCATAGAAGCAGGTTTCATGAAGCAATAAAGAAATCCAGGGATGTGTGAATTACAGTGTTACCTATTAAATGAAAAAATATATACCAGAGTTTTGGGGGACACTGTTTGGTGTCATTGGCTGATAAATTTGTTTTAAAATGTAAAAGGATTAAAAATTATCATTACTTAGGCTAGGATTAGTAATAAATAAGCAAAAGCTTCTTTTTGCTAAAGCCCTAGGTGAACAATAGCACTTGAAAATGAAGCACTGGCAAAATGCCCATGTCCTTTGGGAAAAGCCCGAAGAACTAGCCATTTCTCTTTGTAAGCATACAGCCTACAGAATGCAACCTTCTTCCCAATGCATTAAGACCATCTCAATGGATTTTTTGTGAGTTTTTGTGATTACTTTTTAACCATAAGTAATGGTTAAATTCACAGAAGCAAATACAGGGATGGTAGGGATTTTTTTTTTCTGTCAGCTCTTTGAGGGTCATATGTTTACATCTAAACTCATTTTTCCCTCATCTCTCTATATGTGGTTTTGGTTTTTTAATTTCCTTTCCAAATATGTCTCACAGGAGTGAAAAGACCAAAGTGTGACCACAGAATTTAAGCACTGATTTTTCTCGCACATGTTTTTGATTTTTTTTTTAATATACATCTTACTGGAAGCAGACACATTCCAGCATGCATGTACACACAGCAGAATTTTCCTACTGCAGTAGTTTTGGCACAAGATACTTACACAGTTCCTCAAAATGATCTACCTGTGTGAATGAGGTGGGGAGGGTTTACAACAAAATAAATACAATGACAAATTTAACATTTCACGTATGAATGCGGAGAAGTGAGTTCTCAAACTTGGCTGTGTTTTCAAAAAAAAGTAGGTTTCTTTCCATGTCCTGCAGGATGCTGAGTGCCTGCTAGTGTTAAAGACCCACCTACACAAGTAACCAAAGAGGCCTTGCTTTAATGCTTAGGATTTGGTTTGGGGAAATGCAGTTTTCTTCTTGAGTTTAAAATGTCTGACATAAAGTGAGAACTCTGCTGTATCATGAATGTCCTTATTAATGTGAAACTGAGGTATGTCACGGGATCCATGGGATGTATGTGGGAGCAGAAACACTTGGGACAGCAGTGATCAGAATGTGTTTGTTTCGAAGGGAATCATGTTTGTATTGCTTAACCTTGAAATGAAACAGAGTAGCAATATATTTAGATTATCCCTGTCGCAAAAATAGCAATTTAAAACCAACCTGAAGTCAAAATATGTCTTTTTCTAAATTTGTGCTGACAGATGGGAGGCTGCATTAACCTTATGGATGTGAGCAGGCCTCAAAGGGGTGTCCAGCAGCTCTGCATTTGTAGTCAGAATGCAACACTACTTTGGTAAAAAGTTTCTTCCACTTCCTGAAATTCCTATCTTAAACTATCACTTTACAGGCTTAAAACATGCTGACTTCATAATGAATACAGATACTGTCCACCCAGATAATGTTTCCAGACAGAAGATCTCATCAAGCTTTTGGACCTGGGTAACATCAATGGGCTGGTGTGTAATGACTAATTTTGGATTAGCTCTATATCTAGGTTTTACTCAGGAATAGCTTCTTTATAACAATGCTTAAGCTACCCCAGGCCAAGGAACAAGTGCAATTCTTTTTGCATTCCAGGAAAATGGGTGCATTGATAGATTTATTTATTTATTTACTGTGGCACATTTGTAGTTTCTAAGGAACAACTCAGTGGGATGCTGACTTTATGCTCAAGGAAACAAATGTAGATTTTCCATATGCCTCTGGTTTTATGGATTAAGAGAAGATTTTAACATATTGCTTACTGTTTCTGTTCAGTTCAAATAATTGGTTTTTTGGTGTAGTGTTTTTTTTTTTCTTAATGGGACAGACTAATTTCCATGTTTATAGTTTTCATTTTATATCTAATGTTTTTGGTGTTAAGTCTGCATTCTGCCTGCCCCCAACACACACACTCCACATATGTTTCCTCTCCCGATTTGAACAGAAATCCTACACTGCAAGTGAAGAATGCTGAACTACTGTTTCACAAGCTGTCATTTAAGTGTTAGTTGGTAAATTGGAATTTTGCCATGCAAACTAGTTAATGCTTAGATCAAGACAGTATTTAACTATTCAGATAAGATCTCATTCTAGGTCAGCTGTTTCAGCTTATATCTCCAGTGAAGCAGACAACTAGCTTTCAACTGGAGCAGACAACTAGAACTCCTCAAAACCATCAACTGTGTTCACTTAGTACCATCTCAGTAGATCAAATGATTTTCAGACAGCACTGATCTGTAGCTATCAGCTGGAAACAGCTTTGGACGCTGATCTTTCAGGAGAAAAAAAAAAGTGATAGTTTGTAGTATTTTGAAAGAAAAATTTACATCTGTGGAATCCACTACATCCAGAAATGTAAAAATCCAACAAACTCACAGTGTGGTCCTTCTTTTAACAAAAAAATGTATAAAATTCACACACAAAGAATAGTATATTTAGAAACTTAGTGGGAGCCAGGAATGACTACTATAGCTAAATTCCCTAAGCCTACATTTTAAATGTGTATAACCTTTCTTTAAGCAGCTTGCTACTGCTTTTGTTCACTGGAGACCTTTGAAATCTTGGAGGAAGAAAGACCTTTGGCTGTACAAAGTGCTGTCTTTACCTGATAAAACTCTATGCTGTTATACATTTTCCAGCACTTCATTTCAATTTACTTTGCTTGGATTCCTTAGGGAAATTCTGGTAACCTGACAAATAATTGAGAAGGAGCCATCTACAGTGCCAGTCCTGCTGCCTGACCTGGTGAGATGCAGCAGCCTTGCTTACACCTGGATGGTACCAAAGTTATGTCCACTAGGTAAGGGGAGGCCTGGTCCCAGGTATGGGCAGAGCATGGTGTTGTCAGATGAGAGCTTTGTGTTTTATATCACTTGCTTTATATGTTACTTCATTAGTATTATTGTTATTCCTGTTGTTTCATAGTTCTTTGTGGTGTTCTATTGAACTCTCCTTATCTCAATCCACAGGTGTTTGCATTTTGCTCCCAATTTTCCTTCCCATCCCACCGGGGGTCGGGAGTGGGCAGTATATTAATGGCTGCATGGGGCTCAGCTGCTGGCTGGGTCTAAACCATGACAATTCTCAGCAGTTCAGATATGTCTTTCTTATGGGCCAGAGTGACAGCTGCTTTGCTAGCTACAAGAGTGGATCCTGTAGTATAGGTGATAGTAATCTGTGCTGTGAGTTGAAAATGCAATGCAAGTGATGATGGGGAGTATAGCAAAATTCTTGTACTAGTTCAAGAAAAGAGGACACAGAAAAAGGTGTTGCTCTTCACTACAAAAGATGAAATCTGGCCACACATGCCTTCAACAGTATGAGTGCCCTTGTCCATTTGATAGTGAGGGTGACATTTTGTCATCAATGCTTATTTTTTCAGTCTGCTCAAAAACTGTCCAAATTTTTCTTGAGATATTTGTCTGCATATGTCTTCTAAACAGTTTCAAAATACTGTCCACAGTAGACACATCTTATCTTCTCGTAGATCCTTTGAGAGAACATCATAGCTAGATACAGTGTGCCACAGTGGCTGGCAGAGACAGAAGGACCAGACTCAGCCACTTGCTTTTCTTTGGATGATGGTGTGTGCTGACTGCCTCAACTACTGCCAGAATGGACAAGCTAAATGAGTTTCTGAAGAGGTATAGAGTACTGAATTTTCCAAAAGAAAGAACCAGTGGGGAAACGAAGCCAGAAGAAAGGAACCTGGGTGTGAGATGTCAGTAGGCAGAGAAGAGAGAGGAGGAAGGCAGAGAATGGGGCAAGCACAAGAAGAAAGGACTTACAGAAACTGTGGTTAGATAATGAATGCCGAAATCAGGTCCAGGTTTGGGAAGCCACCAAGGAGAGGGAGGAGACAGATGATGCTCTGGAAATGTTTGAAACGGGACAATGAACTCAGTTTAAAGAGGAAGGCTGTCAGTTTAGTGATAAAGTTAGCAAACCTACTAATTGATTTTGAATATATTTTTTTGGTAGTTTTATATGTATATAAATATACATATATATATGGAATGGCCCATCTTCCTGTTCACAAATGTGTACTCTTATTGCGTTCTATTCTTTATATGCATCTTAGCAACATCTACACTGTTAAGACATCTGCTGAAAGTGATGTAGCTAACCAAATCAGTTTGGGCTAGCCTGATGTTTCTCCCAGTGTTCTGACTTGAAGCTGAACTGTGTTGCTAACTATTGCAAGATGTTCAGAAAGCAACTTTGTACAAAAGGAGACTGTTCAGTGTGCCACTATTTAAAATCTCTTTACAGTGTTTTTCCATGAAAACAACAAACCTTGGCAGCTACCATCTACTGTTTTCTGATTTGTAGCCAGCCACTTATATCACTTAGAATGCACTTGATTAGCAAGGACACAAGTTCAAGGCACTGTCATCTGTCTTTGTGTTCTTCTAATTGTGCCTTAGGAGACACTTACTTTTGTCTTCCCTTCTGTATGTTTATCTCCTTCACTGGTTTTGTTACTCCCCACTAGATACAGTAGTTCCCTTGCAAGCATTATTATAGCAGTGATCTCACAGTGTTCTGAGTGCATTCTAAAATGTCAGATATTAAAAGAATCCAGTTGTCTCAGTCTTTTAGTGTAACTTTCAGTCATGAGAGATCTGCAAGAGTGAAAATTGCTCCAGTGAATCAGAGCTTGGAAAACCAGATTCTATTTCTGTGGCTTACCAGATGGAAGAGTTACTGTAAAGTCTGTAATAAGAAAGGCTGGCATGCTTGCTATATTGAAAGAGTTTTCAGCATGGACTAGCCATCCAACCATGACTGAATGACCTTGTTTACAGTGCATGCTGAGGCCCATAGGAGTGTCCTGGCTTTTTTTGCTCCAAAAGTGTAATTGCCCTATCTGGTGTGGTGTGCCACCCTGCATAGTGATGCATACACCATGGCTCAGTATAGGAGGCTCAGTGTGATTCATGTGGCTCCACCCCATCACCATACACACAAACACGCACAACATACATACCACACACACAGAGTAGTTCATAGTTGCCACCACTGCATCTCATTAAATATCTCTAGATCATAAAAGTGTTAGAAATTATGCCTGACCTAGTTTATGGAGTGTAAACAGAATGTTTACATAAATAATGTTTACAGAAACTAGGCTTCACTTCAACAATGCGATACAAACTTCACAGGTTCAGGGCAGCTCTAGATGAAAGACTTACCTCTTATAGTGTTTTCTCTCTTGGTGAAATAATAATAATGATAAATTTCTTACTGATGGGGCCCTAGGCGACCTGATCTAGTGGATGGTGTCCCTGCCAGGCAGGGGGGTTGGAACTAGATGATCTTTGAGGTCTCTTCCAACTCTGACAATCCTATGATCCTATATTTGTACTTAACAGAGTGAGTGCCACAAGGCATGGGATTGAAACTTCATTTTCCTGTAAACTCTTTAAAAGAAAGTTTATAAGTGTGAAGAATAAAGCATATCTATATGCAGTGAATGTAAATAAAAGTCAGGAGAACACTAAAGAGTTTCAATTTATATACGTTTACTGAATCAAGGGGTTTCACATTCTGCATTAAGAGCCCTACAGATAAAAGAAATCATTATAGGTCTTCAGGTTTGCTCAATTTGTTTCAAGAAAAGTATATTATTTTACCAAAATTATTTTAAATGTGTGTTTTCCTGCTCTGCTGCCTTGTGGTGTGATATTCATGCCACATGAGGAGATTATTGCAGTGGTAACTCTTTTTAACTTTGTGCATGTACAAAACTGCATAATTTAAACCTAATTCTTCTGCCTGTAAATAAGATTTAAGTATTAAATAGTCTTAACCAAAACTGTATTTTCAACAGAAGGTCTCTAGCCAGCTTTACCTTTATGCTCATTTAGATTACACCACAGTGACCCCCAGGTCCTTTCTGTAGACTGCCATAGGAAAATATGATTAAATGCCAGTTATGCATTTAATACCCTGTGAAAACTTACATTAGTCTCTACCCCTGCTGTAGCACTGCAATTGGAATGCAAAAGCTGGAGTTGCTAGGAGAAGTAGAAACTACACTTTTTGCAATAGCCAGAGAAGTTCAACGACAGTGGACTGTAAGCTGGAGTGAGGGACACTGGTGGTTGTCAGTGGTGCTGCTTCCATGGGGTTTGTTTGCCACTGAGGAGTGGCTTTCTGTTACTCCTAATTAGAGACCTATTTCTGCCACACTGTCTGACCCACATGTTTTTGTCTTCTTCCTGGCTGCCGTGCAACAGTAGGTGAAATACTAATTTCCACAAAATAGGCAGGGTGGGATTTAACTACAGATGTCAGATTTTTTAAAGTATCTTTACCCATTCTTTTGTCTGCCTATGTCCTGTCCTATCCTATCCTATCCTATTCTATCCTACCCTATCCTATCCCAGATTACATGACATGGACTTGAAGTGTGGACCTGCATAATCTGTTCACATTCACCACGTTCTCTTTACCTATTCCCATGATCCTACATGTTTGGGTGCTCTGACATCTCTGACATCAGTGGGGGTCAGATACCACTTGATCCAGTCATGGGTGATTTCATTCAGCAAGAGAGATATTATCTTATTTGGTGTCAAACATGAATTTTATCTCTATAGCAATTTTTCTTCAGTGGTGGGAATTAGTGGAATCCCAAAGCAGTTCAGTTTTGCTTCCCTTTGTGCTGCTCATCTTCCTCAGTTGCTGTGCTTCAGGAAAAAGCAATGTGAGTCTGAAAATCTTATTTAAAAGAAAAATGTAAACAACACTGTTAAAGACATTATAGAGCTTTCTGATGAAAAGTATATGCTGCATGAAAAAAATATGCAGAAAATAATTCAGCTGCTGATTCCTTTCTTTATTCATAACACCTTTCTTTTGTCTTCAGCAGTGAGAAAGCCATGGAGTGTGAAGTTTTTCTTTCCTTTGTGGCTGCTTTCTGTACCATTTTTCTTTCGTGTTGGCATATCCAAGCAGAACAAATCTGTTTGCAAGTGAAGGAGGGGAATATAACTGGATGTTTTGAGTTTTAAGCTAAATGTTTTCAGTAGTATAAACAATCTAATTTTATGATCGAATCTGACTTGGATTTATCCCATTAAAAGGTTTAGTCAATTTATTTAGGATATATTCTGCAATACTTGCTTTCAGACATATTTTCTCCACTGACGGACATGGCATTCTTTTCCATTTTATCTTGTGTTTCTCATGGAGACTGTAGTAGAATGATCAATTGTCACTAACAATATCTTTGCATTTTCTCATTACTGCAAGACATTAAGTTGCCAAGATATGATTTACTTTAGCAAGTGGCTTTTATGTCATCTATATTTCAGAAATTCTGCAACTTGTTTAAATTTCAATTTCCAGGGCAATGTATCGGTTTGTATAATGAAACAAAGAATTGACTAACACACTGAAAGCATTAGGCATGTGAAGCTGCCCTGTTAGACAAATATAACAGCAGCACGCTGCACCACATGAAACTGAAGCAGCCACCTGGAAGAGAAGGAGAGAAGAGCTTAGGCTATTAGCATGGATTTTGAAACCATTTTGTCAACAAAATATTCTTCTTTAGTTTGACTGCAGAGATAAGGAATGACATGAAAGTGAAAAAATTGGACTATGCAACTATCCTAAGAGTCTGGAAATATGCAACATATTTCTTCTGGTCTTTTGCATCTGATCTAAATTTTGTTGACTTACTGGCAACTGGAATTTCCCCTTATGCAGCTTGATTAATATAAGTACTGTGAATGGCTATGTAAGTGTCTGAACACACCCATGGTTTAGCATGCACCGTGTGGTCCTTTGCAGGGGCTGCAGCTGTAGGGTATTTATGCTTCTATACATTGAAGGAGGGCACTGAAACCTGAAGCTGGTGGCAACTGATGTGCCTACCACATCAGGTACATGATATTTAACTGAGTTCACACAAAGGTAAAATGCAGCGGTATAGGGGGAGACAGATGGGACTGTTGTTACTTATATCAACAAAAAGTCTGAGAAAACAAGTTTGAGTTATTTTTTGTATTGAACTCAGACCTCAATATCTGCTGAAAGGATATTTTCCCCTGCAAAACCTATTGCTGATTTTTAAACCAAGTACACTCAGTTGACAGACAGTCTGGTACATTCCTTGAGCATCTTCTTCAGCATCACAGCAATGAAGAAGGCCCACTTGGCTGCCTAGAGGAGACATCCATCCAGGCTGGGCGCATGTGAATTACTACTCTGCCAATGGCAGTGCTTGCTGTCCCTTCTGGAAAGGGACACGATATTTTCAATCACTAGATGAGACAGAGGTGGCTGCAGAAGTAGCTTAAGAATAGTAGTGTAGGGCTATTGATTGGAGTAGATGATCTTGAGGGTCCTTTCCAACCGTAATGATTCTGTGATTCTGTGAAGAGAGCAGCATCCTTTCTAGGACCCAAAGGTATTTTCACAGAAGATTCACATTTACAAGCTGGAGAGGGACTCCTTAGTGGCAGCTGGGGCACAGTGCTTGTAGGGTGCCTCATGTCTACAAGGGCATGAAACCCCAAAGGTCCTGACCGGGACCGCATCAGAGAGGTAGACAGAGTAAGGACTCCTAGTACATGGTGGGGTTCAGCACCTTTCTGAAACACTGTTAAATGTAGTAAAAGACTTTCTGTTCAGAGCCATTTTCAGAAAGAGGAGCTCAAATGCTGTCAGGTTTCTGTGATTACTTAGCAATTAGCACAATAATGAATTTTCCTATCTACCCCTGTGATAGTTATGTACCTTCTTTATTTTACCAACTGAAGAAATTAAGTCCAAAACCAAAGGCAGCATCTTTTACCACCTGAGTAAGGCACAATTTAAAAACACTTAACAGCTCCTTTGTGAGTATTTTAAAATTAGTCTCAGAGCATTTAGGATTAATAGATAAGGAAACTTTGTCATCAGAATATAGAGGAATTGTAATGCTGCAGAAACCTCCTGGAACACTTTCATAACAACATATTCCCATTGTACCCTTAATCGGGTTTCAGGTATACCTTGAAGTCTAATGGACTGCTCTAAATGCTGCTTGCATAGCAACAGTTTCCCCAGAGCTTCAGGATAAAATGCCTTTCTGTAGCTAGTCTCCAGTTTAGTGAAACTGTGCAGCTACATGTGCAAATAGACACATAAACTTAGATGAAATTAGTGAGTGAATGATGAAAGGATACTCCATGGTGCTTTATGTCCAGAAGAAAGAGCAGATCTGATCTGTGCCTTTATCTTGGCTCTTGGGTAAACGGGAAATGTTAGCTATTGGAACAAATAATGTTTCCTTCTGAAACAATCTTGGACACGAAGGGGACAGCTGGACATTCAGGTTTCTTCCTGGTGTACAGCCAGGATCTGGGCATCAGATCCAGATCCAGGAAAGACCAGTGCTGTTTTTTCCATGGAGCAAACACCTACTGAACAGTGTAGGCAGAGAACATTTGTACCTTTCTTGTAGCTGCACAAAATGACCTGCCAAAAGATCACCTGGGATAATGAATATCTTAATATATTTCACTTGCTGAATATATATGCTTTTTATTTTCTCCCTGTCACTTAACATTTTCACGTAAATGCCATTTAGAAAATAGAAGCTCACTCTCTTCATAATAATTTTAGTGTTAATTTGGCCCTGAACAATTATTTTGTACTGTACAGTTTAAAATATTTAAACAGGCTGAAACACTGTGATACCTTGAAGACTCTCCAGACTTACCCAATTTTCCTGAAATATGGCCAGAGAAACAATTTAGAAATGTTTTGGGAAAAATTCTGCTATACAATGAAGATTAGAGAGTTAGTTAATCATAGTTAAGTATGGAAGAGTCTTGCAGAATATCAAAGCAGTGCATAAGCTCCATGTATTGTTCATGAGGAGCTTTGGGTGCTGTGAAAATGCAGGACTGTGAATCAGTGAGTCATACAGAAGTTAATAGGAAATACATAGGACATAATTAATACAAAACCTTTTATTCACCTTCATACTCTTGAAACTTCCCCAATATGGGAATTAGGACTATATTGTGAAACATATAGTCACGGTGTGCACTTTTTGTACAGCCACTGGCTGATAAGGACACTCTCAGTGCTGTTCAGCAGACTTTATCTGGGAGGATTTGAACCCAAACTTCCCAGGAGTGTGCTCAATTTAATTAACACTCAGCAGGCTAGCGAGCCTAGACTGAGGTTTCACATGCTCATTACTTTTTGCTGGAGCTTCTCTGATGTCTGTCAGATTTTATGTTTACAGAATTTATGTTTAAGCCTGTGTACACACTGGTCCTGACCATCAGGCCAAATGATTAAGGGGGCAGACTGCTGTCTCATATTAAGGCATGTAGGGGGCTCTTCTTTTAGAAAGTTTGGATTTCATGGTTTTGCAGTCCTACTGTGGCTACGTGTGGTTTTTGAGGATCTAAATAAGGAATCTAATCGATACTTTAGATGCCTAAATCTCTTAATTCCCTATGGGACCTAGTCTTTACTACATATTCTTAAGGTTTTCCCAAGAAAGACCTTCTTTTTTAGCTGAGTAAGAAAATTTTACACAGAAACATTACCTTCAGGCTCATTATAAAATCCTGACTGTGCTGCAAAGATACAGCTGCTTGCAATTTATCACCTAACTTTCCTTAAGTTCTATTGGTGGGAAGCTTTAATAGCCACATTTCTGCTAGCAGATGGAACACTGCTTGCATTTATATGCAATAATTAAAAAATATATGTATAACTGCATCAAGCACACAGTTTTTATGTATGTTGTGCTTTGTTGTTTTGGGGTTTTTTGTTATCTAAAAGCTGCATGAAACTGCATATTTTTGTCCACCTACATGGAGGTCTAATTTTGTGGTATACTCATAGAAAACCTCATTGATATCAGTAAGATTTCGTGCTTACTGAGGCCTGCCTGTGCAGATCAAATTGTCTACACCTTGATTCAGTAAGGCCATTTCAGTGTGTGCTTAAAACTATATTCCCTCGCTAATATCTTTATGCATGAGGTATGTTCTGTTGATTCCAGCTGAGTTGAGCAAAGCCTTCAAATCACCTATGTGCTGAAGTGCTTTGTTGATTAGAATGGAATAAATCAGATTATAAAAAAGTTGAATCTATTGACACACTCTTGTGAATCAGGGCCTGCTCTTCCAACATGGGTTTTGGAGTCTGAAAAAAGAATTCATTAATTATTCCATCATATTCACAAAAAATTGTGAAGACCTTTTCTACTGAATGGCAGCACTTAAAAACTGGGAGTAATTCTCCCTACCTTTGCCTCTGTGACTTCCATTCTTTATGAAAACTCCCATGCTATATTTCAAAATGATTTATCTCTACATGTTCTGAATCAGGAGACTCTGCTGCTCACTCAGTTGAAAGTAATGTGGAAAAAACCTCATTCGTTTGCTTACAGTAGTTCCAAATTGCTGACTATAGTAGTAGATTCTACAAAAGATAAGGTACATCCCTATTTTTGTTGGTTGTGGAAACAACCAGGAGGAGCAAAAGTGTTGTTGGTAGATGCAAAATTGAACATATTTTTGCTTTAAGCAATAAGTTATGTTCCTCTTGCAGCTCTTGCTCATTTAGTGCAGCTACAAAATAAAGCTTCAAAAAACCACTCTTGGGAGTGTAATAAGAAATACATTTACATGTGCAAGCTTCCTCTTTCCTTTTAGTGCTATGCATAGTGTGCAGACAGATGCAAACTGGAGCTTCAGAGAGCTTGACTGATAAAGGCCTTCATCTTGACCAGAAAATAGCCATTTGGTGATGAAGCTAGACATCCATTTTGTTCATGATAATTCTGTTTCTCACTTGATCTTTAAAAAAAAAAAGCCAATTATCTTTGGATGAAACACTTTCAGTATAGAATACAATTTACTCAGAAATAGCCCCCAAAATTAATTTCTCTGATTATTCCTTTATGGATTTTCTTTTGTTATTCAGTACAACAGACTAATGATTATTAATACCACCTGGGAGAAGGAGATTATGCAACACTAGAGCTGCAAGATGTCCCTACACTAGATGTGTGTTAATTCACCATGCAGCTGTCCAAGGAAAAAAAGAAATCCAAATCCAGAAACAGGCCATATGAGTATAGAAGGAAGGAGGAGAATAGTGATAATTTTTTGAACAAGAAATAAAGTAAACCTTTTGACATTTATGTCTGCTTCTACTGAATAGTTAACTCCAATACAACAAGATGTGATCCATGGTTTCTTGGTATGGGGCATTTGTACTCCAGCTGTCTGCAACTTTTTTTTTCTTTCACTGGCAAGTCTCTTGCCTTATACTTTTTTGTACAAAAAAACCCCAACTCAGCCATAACTTCTACAGTGGTGATGTACAATAAATAATAAGCATTGTATAGCATCTCTATTGTGAGAAAAAAAGTTATTGTCATGCAGTCTTAGTTTTAAAATCTCAGAACAGATGGCCATACTTTGAAATCATGAGTATTCTCCACAGACAAAGGGCTTTTGTCCAAATGGATCTGATTGCAGAATAAGGGCCTATGTATATGGAAATACAAACTTGTACAATATTACACAACAAGGTCTGTTGATACACAGGGAGGATAGGAATAGAATGCAGTAGCCACAGTCTAGGTGACAGTGGGAATTCCTTGAACACTGTGCAAAGCTTGTCTGTTCCAATATAAAGTCTCTTCTACCAGTGAAAAGTCTTATTGTGAGCTAAAAATTAGGGAAGAATTCTTGCTGAGGAATTTTCTCCTCTCAAAAACATCTGAATTATATCAGAAATTGACATTCAAAATTAATGCTATAACAATTATGAAGAATATATAATTAACTTGAGATTGTGAGGGATTTATGCAAAAATTAATAACATTGTTTTTCAAACCCATATATTCTGATCTTCAGTCTCCTGAGTGGAAATAATATAAAGGTGTACAGGTTTTTTTTTGCTGCCACCTTTTGATTTTGATCAAAGAAGCCATTATTCACAGCAAAAATCAAGTTTTGCTACATATAGTTTTCCCAGCTTTATTAGGGAATTAGAAATGGCCTGGATTTTTAAATATATACAGTAAACTATTCAAATGCTTGGTGGGATTTTATTTGCTTATTTGTTAGTTTTCCTTCTGTAAAACATGGACCAAGAAGGAAACGTACTAAAATATTTGGAGAATAGAGGGAATAGGAACTAGTGAATGATAAGGGAGGAAAACAAAGCTGATCAAATTGGGACTAAGTGGCTGAGGCAATTGCATAGTTAACATTGCTATTACAGTTGTACTCCTTTTGTTCTCCATGGTTTCTCTTAAACATAAATTGGGGGAATTTTGCCTATAGCTGTCCATCTTTTCACAGGTGACTATCATAATAAGACACTGATCCTTATTTAAAAATTCTAAGAGTACATAAGAAATTATTTGATTTATATTTCTTGTTAAGTTAGTAATCAACATTAGAATGAAAAGGAAGTGTGAATAAAAAATTTTAGAAGGCATCATAGGGCAAACTTTGGATAGATGAAGAAACAAAATTAGTTGTTTTGTCAGGATATGAAGTTGTAGAACTGCAAGAAACAGAATAACATGCCAATTTAAAGATTTAGACAACAAGTTCACAGTGTTTCCAAACAGTAGATTACATGTTTATGTCAATTCTTGCTCAGAAAAGCACATAAATACCTGGTAACATTTTTGCAATGTTTGTAATGCTGTGAACCTCAAATACATCAAATAATGGCCCTTAGTGATATGAAGATTTGGGATGAACTTCTGATTTGAGACTCAGAAAAAGAAAAAAGATGTTCCATGAACCATGATTCATTTATCTTTACTTTTGTCATTCTTCATTGATAGTCTAGCACCATCAGCATAATTTCTCATGCCTCACTTCCAGTCTCTTACAGCATACGCAGTCTGACTTTCCCAAACTTGTGACTGTTTCCAAATGATATTGTAGACCTTGCAAACATCTTCCAAAAAATCATGGGAATATAAAGATAGTGAATATTTACAGTTATTTTTATAGCACAGAGAGCAATTTCCTCACATTTTTGAAAATGACTGGATGACTGGTAGAATTTGTTATGATCTTCCAATAGGGTAGCATTTGGATATTTCTAATGCTTTGTCAAATTATCTGAAGTTTTTTCTTACCACAAGAAAAATATCTGAAAATTTACGGGTTTAGTGGTGATAATCTAAATAGGATTTGTTACCCTTATTCCAGGAACATAGTCCTGAAAGAGTCAATACACCAGATATCATCCTGAGAAAAAATGAATAAAAAGGAACATGGGATCCTAGTTAGTGGATATTCAACATCAGGCAGTTAATTTGATTAAAAGCTATTAAAATTATCTCATTAGAAGCATTAGAAGAAAAAACTTCCATTATTAGAATTTTAGTTTTTCAAAAGGACTATGGCTAGGTAAGAAACACTCTTTTCCACACCTGCATATTTTAAAATCTTCACTGAATACTTATTTCTATATTTAGGTGAGAGTATCACAGCTCATTACCAGTGAACAAATTAGTTTGAATCAGAATTCAATCCACCTGGTGTTCAAGGGAATAAGGGTGCATGGGAAGTTTTCTTAATGGTGTTCTGTAAGGAGTCACCTGCCTTCTTACTCTCTAGAAGAAGTCAGTAAGGAACAGAAGAGTACCAAGGATGTTCTGTTTCGTCTGCTGATCTATGATGTGAACATTTTGAAGAGGTACTGTTGGTTTTGTATTCTTTTTTCACTGATATGAACTTTTTCTCTTCTAGCTCTCTTCCTTAACATTTTCTGCATCAATCAAACCTTTCTGTTGACTCAGAGCAAATATTTCAGTCCTATTTGGGGGATCTTTAATTCATGCTAACCAGTGGAGGTAAAGAGTTGGATATAGGTTCTGTGACAAAGCTATAGGAAGCTTTGTTAGCCTGGAGCTGAGGTAGATAAGAAATGGGAGATTAAAGTTCATTAATTAGGCTTGGGGCACTGACATTTCAGCAACTCAATCACTGGAGTCACTCATTATTGCTGAGGGAGTTATTTTAATTCTAATGGACCCCAGTAAATACACCTCACACCATGTAGGACAGCTGTATCAGGGAGTATTGTGAGAGATCATGAAGCCTGATAGCTTGAGCCTGCCAGGATCAGCAGATATGGGTCCAGGGAGAAGAACAAACCAAACTTTAGTCCTTCCCATTTCCTCCATGGTTGCCCCAGCCACACCACAGTACTAACAAAAGGTGAGTCCTAGGCCTTCTGTTTTTAAAAGGTTATGTGTGTGTGTTTGTGAGAAATCCAGTAGAAGCCTTTTGATGGATTTGACCTAGTTTTGCAAGTATTTTTCAGGTCAGCTGAACCTGTTCTTTTCTGATGAATAAATAATTTGTCTATATTCTTCTGCTCTGTTTTAGTGAGGGGAACAACTGATGGTGCTGAGGTGATATATAACAATCATCCATCTTACTAGATAGTCAGAATAAGTAAGCTAAGGAGTTAATTAAGGTAGATGTACCTCAGCAGTGAGTGCATCTACTTCAATCACTACAGCTTCACCTCTAAGCAAGGGGAAATGGAAGAATAGCTGAGGGCTGCTGAATGTTTTGGAGCTTACTTAAGGACTGAGTGAGCTTCTTAACTAGGATTTTCTCAGTCTAAGATAGCTGTCAGTTACTACACCATTGAAAATAATCAGAGGCTAAACTTTTACTGAACAATTAATTATTTGGATAAGAAATAAAAGGAAATAGAATTTCTCTTTGAAGTAGTGATTCTCTTTTAATGGACAAAAAAATGTAATTTGGTCTTGCAATGAATAGGACATTTGCTAAAAGGTTATCAATTCTTAAACATTCTGTTCTTTAGATAAATCACTGAGTGTTGGCAGATAATCTCAACTGGGCAACAGGTTTTTACTTCTGAGTTTTTGCATTTCTTTGACCCTGAAGTTTTGGGAGAAAAACATACAACAAAATGCTGACTTTTTTCCACTCATTTCCAGTTAACTGTAATTGCAATAGAGACTTAACCGAAAACTCAGGCAAAAGCCAAAGAAAAAATGGAGCACAGGCACAAACAATGTTTGTTGTTTTCCTGACATAGGCTGTTATTTAAACTGAATGTGTGATGTAATTGACCATTACATCTTACATACCCACAAACTTGAAATTGTTATGAAGATGTTTAGGTCTTGTCTCACCTTAACTTTCCTTTTGACAGGTACAGTGTAATGACACATATAATGCAGTGATGTACAATGCAGATAGATTAGTCTTAAAATGGATGGAGTAGTATTATGGTAACACAGTGAGGTTTATGCCAAGCAAGGTGTGAAACTATCATATTAAAGATGATTTATAAATTTATGTATTTTCTGAAACTGCTGCCTGTCAGGTGGTGACTTGTCAAAATAGAGCTCTAAATGAAAAATAACAACAGCAGCAATCCTGGTAATATGAATTTTCTTAGAAAGCTAAAGGTGTTTTGTTAACCAAGCCAAGTAAACTATCATACCTTATTTGATTTCCTGTTGGTGTATGCCTCTTCATTGCTTAGGATAGATTAGGGCAACTGTTCAAAATCACAGAATCATAGAATTGTCAGAGTTGGAAGGGACCTCAAAGATCATCTCTCTATTTAAATCTTCATTTCCACAGATCTTTGAGTTTAAATTATTTTTCATGTAGTAAAAAGGGTTGGTTTTTTTCATGCTGTCCTCTCACAAAAGTGTGGAGGGGTTTTATGTCTAAATCTTAATGTTGTTAAGACATTTTTGGGCCATGCAGAAAGAGAAAACAATAATAAATTTTGATACTATTATTAATGATGTAATTTCCCAATCTTTTTATTTGTATTTCAATATTATACAGAGATCTGATTTAAGGACAGCACTGTGGAAAGCACTGTATGAACCCATGGCACAAGATAGACCTTGTCTATAAAGAAATTATGATCTAAATAAAAATGTCTATAAATAAGTGAATTGACTAGGCATAGGCCAAGTACCAGGGTTTTTTTTGTTTCCATTTCTGTCCTCTGACTTGGATCACCTTTATCAGCACACATCTCATATCTGCACTCGCTAATTTCATCTGGGGAGGCAAGAGTAACAGAGAAATCATCTGGGCATTACACAAGTGATTCGACCATGGCGTATTTCTCTGATTTCCTTCAAAATAATTTTGTGGTGATTACCTAAGCACATAAAGTGGTCAATAAGTAGAGTATAAAAATTGTAGTTTCTGATACATTTTTCTAGTGATTCTGGATGAACTTTGGTAATGAAGTAAAATTATTTAGGTTTCTCTTGAGAACAGAGCCAAAGTAAAACAATTAGCAGCATTCCAGAGAATGCAAAATTTGGAACATGTGAAGAATGGGAATTAGTTGTTGATGTTCCAGGAGCAATTGCTCCCAGGGACATCATATCTCTTAAATCAGATAGACCATCTGCTCCAAAGAATTTATCAATTACTGTATTCCTGCTTAAAGGAGTTTTAGGTATTAAGTTGTACTTCCCCCTGCTCCTTTTTGATGAAAATGTTTCTAGTGTGTCTATTACTCCATTAAAAACTTCTGTAATGAAGCTTCAACAGAAAAGAAATGTGGCTTGCTGTAAGTGACCCACCCAAATGCAGGCTCCATTTATAATGATTCCAAAATACATTCTGTCTGAAACATAAAATATAGAAAAACCAAAAGCTGTTGTGAACTATAAAACATTACCACACTCATTTTGCTTTTTATCTTATGCTGGTTAGTGGTCCCAGGAAGACAGTGTCAGCTCCTTAATTGGGAGTCTGGCTTACAGTTCTAAAAACCACAGGAAGGTCTATGTTTTCAAGCACCTGCTATATAATAATCTTAGAAATTTCTTCAAAACCTTTCCTGCCTCAAAATTATTTCAGCCCACAATTATCAGATCCTACATTCTTAGAAACTTGCTTAAGCTGGACTCCTGGCCTCTTGTCAGTATTGAATATTATAGGTCACATAACAGGGTTATAAAGGTCATCTTTACATCTTACCATAAGAGATCTCGGGGACTAGGGGTATTGGTCAATAATGAAAGTACAGTCTTTGTTATAAAAATATTTGTTACATCAAACCTGTATTTTATATTTATATGTTGTTTCTGCATGGAATTATGACAAAATCTTTGCTATAAACACTTCATCTTCAGGATATTCTCTTTCACTGGAGTTTTTGTACTCGATCATGCTCTTATGCCTGTTTTGGCAAAACAGTAAGAGCATGTATCTCTCCACAACCCTCAGGACCAGACTTGCTGTGGCAGATCGCTGGAGCTCTGGACTCTACCAGGAAATCCAGAGCCATCTGGGTCTGTCCTTACAGTTGGATGATTTCATCCTAACCTGTGTTGCTGGTTGTTTGTTTTATGCTGAAAAACATTTCTGTTTATTAGGAAATGCATGTAGACAGTTTGACACTAGAATTTGGCACATGTCTTTGGTTAACTTGGCCAAATGATTTATAGCTGTTTGTTCATGACCAGCATCCATCAGTGGAAAATGCTGTTGGAGTGAAATCCCATGAGAGATGATACACAATGGGGGATTGTTAGGAGCCAGTTGCACAGCCAGTGCCTTAGCCACCTCTGAGTGCAGGAACGGTTACCTGATGGCTCTCCTCTGGCTGTGCAACCATACAGTTAGACACCTTTTAAATTCTATTTGCATTCTTATTTGTCTTCCTGAATTTTCAGAGATGGATAGAATTCAGTCATCAGCACTGATTAGCTTCTCTGCAGAAAAAGTGAGCCAAATTATGGACTGCAGTCTGAAGCTCTTCCAACGATTAGCACCTGATCCTCATGTAGTCCTATTAAAACTTCTTAATGTAGCAAGCGTGAGTAAGCATATCATTATCTGATCCTGGCTGATCATGAAGCCTTCACATCTGATGGCATTTCTCATCTAGTGGAAATGAATGCTTTGTCCTGTACATTAAATATTAGATGAACAAGGGAGGGAAAGGGACAGTAAATGATCTTCCTGACATCAGCTGAAGAGAATGGTTGGATCATAGCCTCTTTATCCTGTGGCAAAGTACTTTGTAAATAATATAGATGCTAAACTGTATTACAGGAACATGGGGAGTTAAGAATGAAAATGGACCATCTGAATAGATGTACACTGTAGCAGGTACTGACTGCTAACTTTGAGACAAGCTAGGTCATGACTGCCCTTTGATTTCTCCTGTTTCATGGCTACTGTCAAAATTCCAGAAACACTGGAATTTATTCAATGTATTATAACAGAGTTTTCTTCTGCAAAATTGTAAAGCAAAGTAGATTGATGCCTTGCCTACCTCACTGGGAAAGCTCTTGACACGATAGGAAACTTTACATCAAGGCTTATAAACTTGTTAGCATAATTACCAGGCCTTAAAAATAAGCAGACATAAGGTAAACACTAGCAATCCTGTTGTCAGTTATATGCCAAGTTATTCTTCTGAAAATCTGGCTAGTAAGGAGCATCTCTATAAAATCTGGTAATTTATGAGGTCTGTAGGTTTGGGGTTTGTTTGTTTGTTTGTTTTCGTTTTGATTGGTCAATTAAGTGTTCTGCATATCATATTTCCAGCCTGAAAAGGTGTTAGTCTTTCTCTGATGTCCCTCTCTTCCCCTGCTCTCTCCCCAAATATGGAAGCAAACATTGATGATAATTCATCTTGGTGTTAACTTTAAAAACCAATGGCTTCATAAAACAAAGTTTAATTAAAAGGAGGGAAAACCCCAGTTTTGGTACTACACAGTCAATATTCAGTGTACACAGTGAATACTTTTCCTGTGTGAACAAAAAACAGAGACAACAACTGGAATGATTTCAGAAGGCCATCACATGAATAAAAGTGTCATTGAGAAACAGCAAATTACATTGAGTTCATTACGGGAATGCTTAACCTTTCTCAGAAGCACTAGACATAGACCATTTTCAAGAACCTCACCAGAACTTATTGTTAATCTTAATTATGTGCCTTAGTCTACATGCTAGGAAGATGGATTCTTTAGAAATGTTTGCAACTAATAACAATCACAAAACCTGAATGCTTTGTCCATGAATGTTTTGTAGCCTGTCAGTGTGATAGGCTTCTATATTTTCAGTGGAAGATTAGCCTTTATTTTCAAATAATCTTAAGAAAGCTGTTATTGGCACTGCTCCTTGGTGACTATGTGATGGCATAAAAATTTCATGGGAGTTTTATGATATGTTGTGGCAGAAAAAATAATTCTAAGCACAAAGGATGAACAGTGTATGTATCCTATTACTTTGGAATGCAATTAATAGGAAACCTTGTGCTGTGTGTTTGATTTAGTGAGCTGTAATGCTTTGTAGTAGATAACTGGCTAGCAAAGCCTTCCCCATGAAGTTCTGCTAGGAGTAGGTGTGGTGGTAAATCTCACTTTTGTCAATGAAACCTATTTAGGAGAAAAGATTTACGTTAGACTGCTTTGTGCTTGCAGCCCCACTCAAAACTATAACCAGGTTTCTCTGGTTACCTACTTTTCACATTAGAGTAGCTGTTGCTATCATAACCCCAAATCCCTGCCCCCTTCCTTTTTGCTGTCTATTGTCTGTTTTCACACTCCTCCTTGCTTTATAATCACTCACTCATACCCATTTATCACTGGCTTACTCTGTCCTGTCTACACTATCTCCCATTTTTGTCATGGTGCACTGGTACATTACAAATACAATTAAACCTTTTACGATACCGCTGCTTTTGGCTAATGCATCCCAGCTTCAAGGTTGAAAGATTTCTGATATTACCACTGATATCAGTTCTTTCCCATTTATCGGCAGTGTCCGGACTAATGCAGAAGTGTTGCATTAATTAAAGGAAGCATCCAGTAATGCTGCTTTTTTTGCCAGTCTGACACTGAATTGGAGCTTGATGCCTGCTCATGTTTTAAGAGCCATTCATCACACATGTCATCCCAAAGCAGCCAGCTGTCTGAGAAAAGCCTCATTTGCATTTCATCAGCTACACTCTCCCTCTTCTCCCTACCTTTTGTATGGAGCTTTAGCCTTTTTTTTTTTAAAAGAGCATAGTCTTCAAAAGCAGCTTAGCTAAAACTAGTATTCTGTTTAGAAAGATGATTTTCTTTATTTCAGAGGGCTAAGAATTGATCTGAGTGGGAAAAAGTGTCGTACAAACAGCCACGCAATCTGTCTGCATAAAGAATTTAATGCATTATAGAAGAAGACAATGATTTTTATGATGGATGGACTACACCTCTATTGGTTCTGTACATTAAGCTGTTAGAATTAATAAAACATTTCATTTATTTTGAAAGTTCCTTAAAGGGCATGGGATTTTAAAATCCCAGCAGCTCTGAATGATTCTGCTTTATGGATTTTGATTTCCTTTTTTGTTAGACTAAAATTTTCTGTGTGAGGTTATATTGAAGCTATTTAAGGAGGCCAAAGTACACATGAAACTGTCTCAGTGCGCTGAAACCAGCTGGAGAAAGAGAAAAAATAAAATTATTTACTCACTCTTTCATTCAGTGACTGACTTGACAAACTACTTTTTGCTTTAATTACTTTACTGAATAGTGCAGAATCTGTAAGCAAAAATATCTACCATATAGCAAAATATCTGTAATGCAAATCTGTCTACATGTATTTTTATACATTAAATACAAAATGTGGTAGATATAGGTATATGACTATGGTTATCTGTCCTAAAGACAATTTTTGCACAGTGTCAGGCCTTGTTTAGGAAAAAAAAATTTACAAATTTGGCTCCTATTTGCTTTCATTTAAACAGCAATAACACAGAAACATTGTAATTCAGCATAATGTAGTTTCCAATTTTAAAATAAAAGTTTGCTTATTTCTGCATTGTATAAGATTTCCAAATCTTTTATTCCTTAAACCAGTACTAAAAATCTATTCTCCCACAGAGTGAATGAAATGCATCATACACAACCGTTGTGATTGAAGTTACTATTTGTCACCAATGGAGAGAGACAGTGGCATGTATGTGCAATAGGAGTCTACAACCAAATCTAATTTGAAGGGCAGATGCTCTATAGTGTTCTGGGCTATGAGGTGTGCCTTGCACTTTTGCTGTCCTAACTGCAGAATGTTCCTCCTGCTCTCTCCAGGGTGCGTAGCTAACCTCCAGTTGAAACTAGTATGGAGAGGGATATTGATGTGCACCTAGATCTTATTCTGGCTGCCTCTGGAAATAGCTAGTGTATGCATCTGGAAAGATCCACAGTTTTACTGTAAATGAAATGACTCAGATTAGTTGCTTAATTTTTAGATAACTCGATTCTTTTTGTGTCATGAGTATATTATATACTGAGCTATTGTGCAAAACTCAACACTTACCTGAACCTAGGTAAATATTAGCCAACTAATACCTAACTTTAGGCATATGTACTTAAGTCCTGCTCATTTCAACAAGGTTTCAGAAGTGAGTGTTTTGCTGCATGGTTGAACTGTGAAAAAGAAAAGGTGCGTTGGCAGTACAATTGTTAACTTATATTTATTATTGTTTTTCTTATTTTAGCTGCCCCATTTGACACTGAATTTGAAATAAATGCATTTAATTTAAATCCTAGTAAAAGTTACTTTAAGTCAATTTCTAATCCCAGCAGAAACAAAGGAGAAGCAAACTTCTCACAAGCCTGGCTTGGTGTAACAGTAAGTGTGGAAGGGATCTACAGTTCAGAGCAGCTTTGTGGTGGAGTTCTCTGTGCTTGCTTGGTCACCTCACAATGCAAATGCAGGAGTCAGCATCTTGCTTCTCTCTTCTCCACAAACGCAGCTTAGTTAATTCTGTCTCATGTTAGCCAGTGAAGCACTGAGACTGCATTAGGCTACTCTGACTACCTTCTGACAGGCAGAGAAGACCCTGGCAATGAAGTGATTTGTAGAGGGCATAAAATGTGAAAAGAGCCAAGCATGCATCATTTCTTCTCACTATTGCTGGAGTCAGGGTCATGATCATAGTTGGCCTCCTTTTGGAGCTATATTTATGCTGCATTTGAGCAGGCTATTGCAAGAGGGCTATAGTTGTGTACTCAGCTGATCTACCTGTGAGCTTTGTCAGCCATAGAAAAGGATCTCTGCCTTAGCATTAGGTGAGCACAGGGCATTGTGTCCATTCTAAACTATAACAGGTAGTTGTGCATGATGCACAAGAACTTTTTTCCTGTAAAGAAATTTGTTCAGCAAAATCTAGAAATGAGCACAAATCTCTTTCATTTCTCTCCATCTGTCTATACACATCTACAGGATTTGATCTGTTTATATTTCAGAATGGACAAATCCAAAAGAAACATTGTCTTATATAGATTTACTATAGCTTATTATTCTTTTAAAGAGTCCTTTTTTTAGTGAATAGGAAAAGAGATTCTCAGAGGTAGCATTTTTCTACAGTATATACGGTTGCAGCCACTCCCTGACCCATTCTTTATTCTGCTACATGCAACACAGCTGTTCTTTGTGTGACACCATAGCTGCTCTCACTGTTTCCACCACAGACCTGGAAAAAACAGGAACAGTTTGCTTAGCTTCTTGTAGGTGGTTAAAATTTGATACATTTGTTTCTGTTATTCTTTATATATGTTCTATATATATTTCTTGTATAAGTTATTCCTTATGCTACTCTCCTCCACAGAGTTATTTAATATCACATTTGGGAGCATGCAGGGTGAAAGAACTTGAGCATGTGCTGTAATACTTTGATGTATTTTATAATTTTTGAAAAGACTGGCTTTTAAATACTATAGACAAAGATTTGAAAATTGATGTAAATTTCCTAGTTTTAGCATATATATATGTATAGTATGTATCACCAATACCTTTAAACTACTTGTGTAGATATTTATTGTAAAGCAATAAAATAGAAAAAGAATCACTGTTGTTTGACACCTGCTGTACATTTAGAGATTTTTCTGATTACTTTTTTAAGCCAGTCATCTTACTGAGTTAATCACTTATCTATCCCCCAAAATATAAAACTTATTCCTCACTCTGACATGCACTTGATTCACTTTAATTTCCCTAGATTATTTTCTGCTAATGTGATTAGTGGTTTTATAGAGGGATTATTACAAGAATCACATCTGGTTTTAAATTCTTTGAAAGTTGTCATCTCTCTTTTGTCCAATTTATCAGATACACAATTATTAAACCTTTTTTTTCAATGTCAGAGCAAAATATATACACACACAACCTTATCTCTATTTCCAGCTGGAAAATAGGAATTATTTGTAAAAGTAATTAGGAAGAATTGATTCTTGATCAAATTAAAATACTTAGAAGCCATACTCTGTGAACCCAATTGTCATTTAAATAGCATCTGAATTGGTACCTGAATAGACTATTAGTTCTGAAGGCAAAGCAATGATTTTGGTCCTTTATAAAACAATGACATATAGAACTGAGCTAATACGTGACAGCAACATCATCGTATTTGAAGAGTTTACAGTCTATGCCCAGACAAAGCATAGGGGATTAGACTTTGTCTGAGAGAGCGGGTGGAGACAGACTGTTAAGAGGAAGGATGAGTGGCAACTTAGGGCACAGTGTGTGGGAAGCTGCTTTACATATAAAAGACAGATGGGAGAGGAAAGAGTGGGTCTAAGGGGGAGGGTGCGTAGCACAGAGATCTGCACCTCGGGGGATGGGGAAGGTACTCGACCTGGGAGGAGAGGCTGACACAGGGTCATGGGAAGAAGAGAAAGATCAGGGAATGCCAGGGAACCGGCATGAATGTGCCTTGTGCTGCAGGTGAAGTTTGTCGGGAGTGTGTTCTGACAGCCTAAAAGCATAACAGTCATTCCCAAAGAATCTGTTGGAGAGGCAGCAGGGGAAGGTGGCATGCACTCGAAGTCCCATATATGATAGAGGAGGAAGAGGGAACTGCACCCAGCCCTTGAAATGAGGAGGAGAAGGATCTTGGTCAGAATGGCTTAGATGTTTGCAATTCTACAGAAATTTGATGTGTTCCCATCCAATCCATTTTGTGCTGAGATTTGTGATGATCAGAACTTGTGTGAGCATTGTGGAGGGAAGAATTTCCTCCTTAAAGTTAAAAATGATAGCAAAAGAGTCAAAAGGTGTTGAAATGGTACTGGAAGGTATGACATCTGAGAAGCAGGCATGAGCTGCGGGCACTGAGGAGTAGCAGGGAGGCTTGTGAGAAAGCATAGGGAGAGAAAGGTGTTAGGGTCTATGCCTGGCACAGCACCAGGCATTTGAAAAAGGAACGTGGGTTGCTGTGACAGCAGAGCAGTCCTGGACACAAAGACTGGTACAGGCCTCTCCATACATTGCAGTAGCATTTTTTTTCTGCCTCTGTGCAGATTTTTTTTATTGTCCCCTACAGCTTTTCCTGTCCTCCATCTCATTCACTGCAGAGGAATGAGAGTAGCCTGGGCACCCAGGCATGAATTAGAAGTCTGACCTGAGGTAAGACGTGTACCTACACTGCAATGAGATGAACCAGAAAAATACAGCTGTCAGGAAACCTAGAAAAGGATATGTGCATCTGTTTCTTGTGCACAGGCAGTGAGGATCCTGTTTGGCAAAAATCTGCAAGTTCTTTCTGTATTTCTGTGCTTACTAGCTTTCTTCTGAGAGCCATGCCCTTCCACCCTCCTGCCATCTTTCTCTCCTTGGATTTCCATTATCACATTTTTCTGGTTGTCCTTGCTATTTATTCTTTTCTGGCTCTTCGAGAAGACCATATGAGACAGAAGTAAATAGAAACAGAAATACACAGAAAAGGCTTGCTGATAAACTGTAAATTATCAGGGTAAACTGGCCTTGGAAATACCCTCTTGTAAATTTTCTTTCTAGAGAAAATCTTCCATGTTTCAGATCCCTGACTATGCAATGTGTAAATGTGAAAGAGGCTGTTAGCAAAGAGGATTGGAAAAAAGTATTTTTCTGAACAGTACATTTGTGAATAAAATTGTCTTAAAAGCTTCTATTTCTGTTTACATTGAATTTCACTCAGAATAACTTTTAGAAATAAAAACATATTAACGATTAGGAATTTAACTATAACTCTGAATGATTGTAATGGAAATTTATTTTCTTCATAATTATGTTTGTTTCAGTAAGAGAAACAAAGATGGAAATTGTAAAAAGCTCATTCAACTGACAAAACAAAACAGTTACTGTGACTGTTATAGGATTGTGGTCCAGACTGGCTGAGGCTCTGGAATAGTGAGATAATTTGCAAAGCAAAATGCATATGCAAATTACTTGATCAAATGACTACACTATTTTTGCTGATGCTTTAAGTGAAAGAAGGTAAGACCAACAGTAGCTGAATGTCAAAATATAGATTGTTATTGTTGATGTAATGTAATATTGAGCATGAGGAAAATTAAACTTGCAGCATTCATGAGGCTGTAGACAGCAGTAATTTCAGCAACAGTGCAGTGTAACTGAGATTGCATCTAATGCACAAGAGAATAGGGATGGCATTTATTCCATCTGACTTACGTTATCTACAGCTTTGTCATCTGGACTTCTCTTACCAGTAACAGAGAGAAAATAGCTCTTACAGAACAGGAATTCTGGTTGCAGATGGTAGATTGGATCTTACAGTCCTTGCTGGTTCTCAAGTAGAATATTAGTAACTAAATGATTTCCAACAACCTGACAAAAGTTATGTGTTAATTATTATTTGCTAGACTTTCACACCTTCATATATTATGTGCTGGAGGTTCTTCAGGATCCTAATCACAGAATCACATATAAGGAAAACTTTTAACAAGTGGAAAACCTATGCTCATGCAAGATTTCTTATGTGCAGTGAGTAAGTTGACTCCAAGCAGATGACCAGGCTCAGAGGAAGTGTTGGTCTGCTTGAGGGTAGAGAGGCTCTAGAGAGGGATCTGGACAGGCTGGATCATTGGGCTGTGGCCAATGGCATGAGGTTTAAAAAGGCTAAGTGCCAGGTCCTGCACTTTGGTCGCAAAGTTGACAGTTGAACTTGATGATCTTAGAGGTCTTTTCCAACCTTAATGATTGTATGATTCTATTAGTCACTACTGAGACTGTCTTGTTAGCTGTCACATTGAAACAGATGTTCATATTATTTATAAGAAAAAAGCATGTCTAGATTCCTAAAATCTGCTAAAATTAATGTTTGGCATTATACTTACAAAAGATAGATTTGTTTGTTTGTTTGTTTATCTATACTAGGTGAAAGACATGTCAAGTATTTATTGAACTAACTTTAGTTTGCCTCATATTTGAGGTATTTTATTGTGAAATTCAAACTGGTACAGGAGAGTATCAATGGAAAACAATGAAAATGCCCATTTTGAGTAATAGACATTGATTTTTTTATCCTGTGCCTGTTTTCCTCTCCAGAAATGGAATATGGCCATTGAATTGCTGTCCTTTATTTGAAGACTTAAACAGATAGAAAAAAAAAAAATAACAACACTGTATTAAATAGTGGACTTCCAGGTCTCCACGAGCAAAAAAATATGTAGCTGTTGCTGTTTGTTGCCTTTTCTAATAGCAATCTTTCTGTTCTACTGTTTATTCAATAAATAATATCAGCTCCTTAGAAAAATCTCTTTGGAGTTGGACTTGAAACCTCTGTAAAGCATTGTATCTGTATGGGATTTTATAAACAGGATAAGATAATTTCTCATGCTGTAAACATGCCAAATGAATTAGCATTACTGACCAAAAAATTTCAACAGCATAAAAACATGAGGTTCAGTTCTCCAGAGAAAACCCAGGGAAGGAAGTGGCCATCAAGCCAGACTTCATCTCAGAACGACTCTCATTAATTTTAAAAATCTGCTGACTTTTTGGAACGGTTACAGCAAATGACTTATGAAATGAAAAATTCTTTCCCAACTCAGTGAGCTTTTCAATCAGTGTTCTCCATGATGTGCTGTTTGCTAGCTGTCTCAATTCAGCAACCCTAACAATATTTAGCAATATAAATGTACATTTTAATAGCTTGCTGTGATCTCTCTTTTGATATCTGGCTTTCATGATCTGTCTTCATGTATCCACAATCTCTGGTGCCATCAGTCGAAAAGTCAGTTTCTCTCAAGGGTTCAGCTGAAGGCATCTGCAACACTGAGGTCCCTCCTACCCCCTGCCTCTGAACTGCTCCATGTCCCCATCAATCTCACCAATGTTTTTTAGACTTTTTTTTCTCTCTCATGGAAAATATAATAACAATTTCTTCCTGTGCATACTCCATGCCCTAAGGAGAAGATTAAATTAAATTAAAACTTAAAAGGATTTGCTGATGGCTTAGATTTCTGGTTAAACTGCCAGAGCTACAAATAAGTTTTATGCAGGTTATTGTTCTTTGGCAAATGCATCATTACTGCAAGTCTTTACCAACAGACAGACTAATCATTACTGAGGGAGAAAGGCTTGTTTATTGACTGGCCATTACTCCACTTGTTGACTATCTTTTCCTTTGACTATTTTTTTGACAATTTTTCTTAGTGGAAAAACAGTTTCCTCTCTATTTCCTCGGTGTTTTCTTTCCAGTTAATAACAAAGAGTGTTTTTCTCTCAGCTAAATGATATAGATGCCTCAGATAGCCTGGTGTAACCCCCAGCATCATAACTGAGGTGTTGAGGAGCAGCGGAGAAGAGCAAAGGACTCTGCAGACACTTTGGATGGGCATACGCCGTACTGTGCACAAGCTGGGTGCTTCAGCATGAGTCCTTAATGGCGCAGCTCTGAATCCTGAGAGCTGTGGAGGGAGACAGAACTAAAGCACTTGTCAGTATTGACAGCCCTGGTGCTATTTGCTGAGAGAACACCCAGAGCAGGGGTAGGTCCTTCATACACACATATTTGTATTTGCTTTAATTTTTTCTTAGATTCTTTCTTTTCCAGGAGGCTTTATGTACAGTTGGAAAAAGATGCTGTAGAGGATTACATACCTTCCATTTGCAGAAACTGTTGGATCTAGTTTTTGTCGTGTAACATGCAGAGCCATTTCTGATGCTAGATGTGTCTGAGAAGTTTGCACTTGGTCAGTGCACATGTAGAGTTCTGTCAGTCTCCTTGGCTTTGAATGCTATTTGAAGACCTCAACACTCCTTGTCTCACAAGCATCAAAGGTATTTCTACACTGATAAAAAAACGGAAGCACATAGGTTTAGGCCACCGACTAATTCATAGCTAATGAATAAAACAAATGTGTAGCACTTTTGTATGTAATAAATATTAGTTTTCCATAGTAGGTAAATAAAATTGATCTGAAATTATTTTTTGCAATTAGTTATATCCTAGGTTATAATAAAAGAACAGGTTTGTCTCTTTGTAATAAATACAAACTAGAAAAATCTGCAGCAATAGGGATTTTCAGAGAACTTTCCCCAAAGTGAACAAGCAAGGTGATTTTAAAAACTTGCTCTACAGTTTCAGTTACTTAGCGTATGAAAGACAAAATTTGGAACAATAGCTACTTGATTGCATCTACCTATTAGACACATGGAGTACAGAAGAGGTATGGAAAAATCAGGAATAAAAGTGCAGAGAAGTTTGTGCCTTTATAATTTACTGTCATAAAATTGAAATAGAATCCTCCAAGTCTGCACTTGTGTGTCAGTAAGAAATGTCTGTTTGGAACTATAGCTTGTAGTAATATATCTTCACTGTTAGTATAGCATGAATGATATTCAGCTATTGATTAAAGAGAAATGAATAGGAACAGAAGGTTTTCAGAGTTCCTAGCCATGGCACCATCAATTACCTGTCTTGCTTAGGTCCTGAGGGGTCTGGCAGTTTTCCAGCTATAACTCCTTTTAGGCAGCATCTCTGCACTGGAGCTGTGAAGGGTTGCTGTGCGACCTAAGAAATCTTCCCTGCAGTGTGGGGAAGTCCTTGTGCAACAAGTTAAGCTGAGTCTAAAATCATGTCAAAAACATCATGAAAGGTAACACAAAATGATCTTGATGAATCTGGACTTTGCTTTTCTCATGACAGCACTGGCTAGATATTTTATCAGCTAATCCATAAATGGTATCCAGTAGTCTGAGCCAGTGTTTGGGTATAAGCCTTATAGAAAGTTTTGAGATTGATTCAAACTGCTGTTTGGTTGTTGTTGTTGTTGTTGGGGGTTTTTTTTATTTGTTTTGCTTTTGTTTGTTTGCTTTCTTTCTCTTGTGTATAAGCATACACAACAGCAAAGACTAAATCCCCAAACCTTGAAATGTAGGTATAACCATGTTGAAAGACACAGAATTTAACCCTGCTTGCCCTTCACTTGTTTCACATGTGCATTCTCTTCAAAAGGACACAACCGCAAAATAAGAAGAAAAGACACCAGGTGAGGTTTGAAATGGCATCTTCTTATTTTAAAAGAGTTTTGAAGGATATCATGTGCCAAGAAAAGAGATGTAACTCTGTCCCCTAGCTTTAGGTGACAGATCCCTGTCTGAGCAAAATGACAAGAGTCTATGCCAGAGTAAAACACTGCTAGACACCATGTACCTTCTACCAAGCATTTCTAGGCTTCCTCTTCTTTTAGGCACAAGTGAATCTGGCAGCGCAAAGGTCAAACAAAGCCTTTTTGAGTCTTCCTCCATAAATACCATGCACTGCTAGTCTCTTACTGAAATATTTATTTCACTGCTTCTTGGCAGAAAACTGCACTTGGTGGGTTTTTTTAGATTTGGCACTAACATTTTTTGTACCATTTCATTCTCTTTCATGACTCCCAAACTCCATGTTTCCATCCTTCCAGTCTTGCATTATACTCTCACACATTTTACAGTAAACACATGCACTGTTTTGTCCAACGTCTTTCAAATTCTCCCATTCTCAGGAGAGGAACATGAAGATGGCCTCAGGAAAGAAATCATAAATAGGTGCACACTTTGCACTTGTGACTGTAGACTTTAATCTAATTGAGCATTCATGGAAAAAAAGTCTGCTTTATTACTTACCATAAATCCAAGATAATTCTATTTAATGTTCCTTTAACTGACAAAAAGGGATAAACATAGCTAACTATAAACATGACATAAATAAAATCTAGCATTCCTCCCATTCCCCATCCACTGTCCCAGTTGGATATTTTATCATATCACTAGATATAAAATTTAACACTATGGTATATAAATGATCCCTTTTTATTCCTTTGCATAATAATTGGCTTGTTTCCAGTAATAAAGAATAGTAAAGCTACAATTTATTCCAAATCATAAACATCTTTGTTATATGTATGTGCTGCTTTGCTTTTATTGTGGAGAAAACAATACAGTGGCCAACAGAGAGCTACATCAGCAGACTGCAGTAGTTGTTTGAAAAGAGCTAGAGCCACTTGAATTCAGTCTGAATTTAGCTGACTTGGTGTCTTACTTCTTGGCTCAGAGAGTAGAGGAGCTGCTAAAATGGTGACACAAATTGATGTTAATAAATTAGTACACTCATGAAAGGAGACTCCCAATTTCAGTGCTAACAGCACATCATTATATGCAGCATAATGCAGTTTAAAAGGCACAATGATAAGTGGCTGTATTCAAATCCATTTCTGTGCCCTTTTGTGTTCTTATCTACCCTAGTCCAGCAGACAATCCAGCTTTTCAGTAACCTTTGGCACTCTGACATCAGCAATAACTCGTGCTCTTCTTTATGTCCTCATAGCTTCCATAATGAGCATCACCTGTGGTATGCTCCATTTAGAGCTGCAGCATCAGCAAAACCTGCCTGCTCTGGTGCCTGTCGGTGGGAAAAGCTCCACAGCTTAGGGCCCCTGGGAACCCCTGAGCCCTAAAGCAATGCCAGGGAAATGGATAAATTCCTATAATCTTCAATGAGCTGAACCTTAGCCTCTAATCCTTGTAATTGTTGCCTTAATAAAAGGAAATAACTGAACAAGGTCCACAACTGACACAGAGTGCCTGGACTGTTTGTAGCAAAACTATAAGGCTGCTTGTGTTTGCATTCTTTAGTTGAATCAAATATATTACTGTGGAAACATCAGAGTTTTAAAATAGCTGATTTCCTTGAAATTATAATTTTTAGGTTCTTTTGGTAATCATATGTATTTTTCGTTTCCTCTTGCACAATCTGGAGTGTATTTATACTGAAATTTGAGGCTTTTTCCCTTCAGGAATTGATATATATATTTATATTTAGATAAATAACTTTGAATTGCAGAAGCTTTAAAAAGGAATAAATAGGCTTGTAGTTGTTTTAAAATAGTATCTGTAGCAGTTAATAATGACTAACACTGAAAAAGATAACTTTTGTAGTGCTATAGGCAGAATACCAAAAATACAAGTACTTAAAGAAATGTCATTCAAGTTGTCTGAACTGAGTGCTTTTAAGTATTCCTTTACCTTGGTTTTTTTTTTTTCAGAAGACAAATCTAGCTGTGAAGTTTAAAAAAATATATTTTCTTAAAGCAGATGTCAGTTTAGTATCAAAACTGTTCTACTCAGTTGTAAACTTTGAGAGATAGTGTCCAAGTTTCCAACATGAAGGCACACATACTTCTGAAAACAGAGAAGCCTCCTGAAATAAAAGCTTTTTGTTGCAGGATTTATATGATGAAAGAAGTAGAATTCAAGTCAAGAAACATTTCAGACTAAAGACAATGTTTCTAATAGTAGAAATACAAGATCACCAGGGCTATAAACCAAAAATTTTGTCTCACAATACAACTTAAAATAAAGTAGGTAGATTATTTTCTCTTTCAGAAATTCACTGAGACAGAGAGCAAATAAATAGTTTTGAAGTGTGAGTTATATTTAGTATATTTTAGCATCTCATTCATTCATGTCTGACATCTGATTTGCTCTGGACTTTCCCAATGAAAAAAATGCATAGTTTCAAAATATTGCCTTTAAAAAAGAGAAAAATATTCAGTTTTGCGTAGAATCAGCAGATAATACAGGCAAATAATATTCTGGCCAGTGATGCTATGTGACTTAACCTGACCAAGTATTTTGCCCAAAGTAAGTAGAATGTTTTGAATTTAGCTGGTCACAGGAATCAATCAGGTGCTATAATTTAATTGCTATGGTTCAGCCCCTTCTCTTTCAGGTGGGTTCTAGCAAACAGAGGCAATCACATGTGGGCAGGTGCAGCCACAGAGAAGCCATGATAGGATGAGAGTTAAAGTAAGATTCAGAATCCACTGATTGCAATTGCTTTCCTTTTCTTGGTTAAAATTCAAATTACAGGTTTTGGATTGGATCCTCTGTCCTTCAGAAATAGAAGAGTTAGAGCTGTTTACACATTGCGTATGCAGTCACAGTTGGTTGCCAAATGCTGCCTGCAGCACAAGAGTAGCAGAGCTGGCTGAAGCTGGGAACCCACTGAGCATCCTGGAGAAGGAGGCAATGCTGAGGTACTTGTGAGCACTTTTGATGAACAGGGCAGGAGGTGGATTCATAAGCTGCTATGGAACTTTTCTTCTCTTGTTGGTTAACAGAAGAGAAATTACTTGCTTTCACAAAAATCTGCTCCTTTGGGCCTTAGTGATTCATTAGGAGCCACCTTCTTATGCATGAGATTTCTTCTATTGGAGAAGACTACAAAAGTAGAAGGAAAAGGAAAGTGTTGTATGAGATGGGGGTGTGTGAAAATTGCAGGGTTCCAGTGTTGTTGTTATTTTAATTATTCAAATAAGCAAGAGACATAAATTATCTTGACAGTGCCTGCTGGCCACCTGCTGAGCCAAATGTTGGAGAAAATATGTATGAGATACAAGGAAGAAACATGGTTGAAAATTGAGTTATACCCTTCTAGAAGGCTTTAACTGCTATTAGAGATTAGCTAGTTATTGTGAAGAGATTTCTTCCTAAACTATTGCGTGGGATTTTGAAATAGTGATTATTCTACCTAAGGATAGATAAAGGATATTCTGAATATAATTTTGGCCTTATTAAAGGCAGTGGGATTATTTCTTTTCTTCCCTCACTTGTTATAGTTTTGAAAGGAGCAAAACAAAAGAAACTATTCTTATGTTTAGCAAGTTTAATGAGGCTTTACTGGAAGTGCTTCTGTCCTTAATAAATAAAACAATTTAATAGTGAAACAAAGCTGTTTAGTCAAAAACTAGCAATACATGTAAAACTAATACTTTTGTAGTTGTTACATATTTATTTTTTTCCCCATTTCATTATATATGTTGGCTCAAGATAATTAGTGTCTTGTTAATTCTAACAAGCCCCTACCTTCTGGTCTCTTGGCGTTTGCATCAGCCTTTTAGTCTCACCGGTATCACCTGTCCGGTATACCTTCACTGAAAAGGGAACAGGTCCCTTCTCAAAGAGCTGCTTCCTACCATCTTATTCTCTCTCAGCTTACAAAACTGCCTGCTCATACTGGAAAAAATGGAGGATTTCCCCAATACAGCTTAAACAACAGTGGCATACAGAAAAACAACATGACATTCAGCCACAATAGGTTTCTGTTGAGTTGAATATCCTGACATATGGTGGTGGTTTTCAGACAAATAAGTAGTGGTATGTTTTCTGAAAAGGGGAAAATCCTATGTTTTTATGATGAATATCAATAAAGGACTTTATTTGTCTATCTTAGCAATTATGGAATGAAATGGAAAATGAGGCCAGGATGGAGGCGAGAGAGAAGGTTTAAGAGGAAATGCTCTAAAGACTTTAATTAATTCCCTATTCATTAAATAGCAAAAATTTCTAGAGCAAACTGTAAGCCCATATTTACTTATTAGAGATGCATGGGAACAAAATTAAGCTGAGGTGGTGTTAGAATGAACAGCAAAGAAGTAAATAGCTTTTGAGTTTCTGTTTTTAAATATTAGAATTCCTTTCAGTTGTATTTGAAATGTTTAATGAGAGAGAAAATAACATAGACTATTCCAGTCTTTTCCCCAGCTGAGCTACAAATTTACTTACAACCTTATTGTTATCATGAAGTTAATAATCACAGTGACAGCAGAGAACAGTTGGAGTGTGTGAGACTTTCGTTTCTGTTATATTCTGAATCCCCTAATGATTTCGATCAGCTCTTTTCTTCATCTTCTTCTGTAGACATGTCAGATGCACTCCACCTCTCAGAGTGCATTAAACCTAATGTGGGATTCAGGAGTGTGTAAAGTGCTGCCCAATGTCATAGAATTATAGAATCATAGAATAGCTTGGGTTGGGATATTAAAGATAATCTAGTTCCAAGCCCCATGTCAAAGCTTTTTAGAACAGGGGTTGTTCAAATTATACCATTACATTAACTGTTTGGTGGAATAAAAATTAACCTAGAAAAAAAGAGGAATAGTCTGACCAGTTTCTTCCCAAGGGCTTTACCAGCTATGTATCTGCATGCAGCCTTCAGATATGGCAGGTGCCTAACAGAAGTGTGAGCAGGAGTCAGGTCTTCTAATTCTGAGAACACTTCAGAGGACTGTCTGATCCCACTTGGCTCTGCAACACATCTGATCAAAACCATTTCATGAAATCCCATAAATAAATTGGAAAAGAAAAGAAAGACAGATTGGAGCCAAGCTGGCCTCCTCCAATCACCTAGAAAAGTATACATTACTTGTGTTCCAAAAGTTTTAGTCCTTAACACTGTGTCTGCTAGCTGTTTCATATCACGAGGAAAGTGGGATTTTTGGTAATTCAGAAAAATCTGTAGTCTTCTGTGTGAAATGGAAATAGTGCACATTGCAAAAAAACCCCACAATACCCCAACCAAGCAATCAACAAAACAACCTGATGTATTAATGAATATAGCAGTTATTTTATTCTCAGTTAGTGGAAAAGTTGTTATAACATTGAAGTGAATATATTTGTTTCATTCAGAAGCCAGCTCAGGCAATAGCACATTAAAATCAAAGCTGATTTCTAGGATTATGATATAGTAAACATGGCAATTAGGAGCAGACCAAAGGTAGCCCCAACCCAGTATCTGGCCTCTGGAAGGGGCCAATTACAAATGCTTTGGGAAAGAACTTAAGAAATGGAAAAAAGATGGGGTAATCTTTCTCCAGTACAGTCTCCAAATTCTATAATCTATCGTTAGTCTGAAGTAAACTGTAGCTTGTGATCTGGTGAAATAGAAGTTTCAATTACATCACTGTGTTTCATGGATATTCATGGACTTTTCCTTGATGATTGTATCTCATCTCTGCTTTATTCCTTCATACATAAAGCAGATTTAAAAAATGCTCCTGCAATGAGTTCCTTCATTTAATTAGAGTGTGAATAGTACTGTCACTGAGTGCCCTCTCTGTCCCTTATTATGAACGGTGAATGTTTTCTTCTTTACTTTCTCCATGCCATTCATGACTTTGTAGTCATTATTTGATTACATTTTATTATTGTGTTACGTTTGTTTTACTTTTTATTATTTTATGCATGGTCTTTCATTTATCTTATGTCTAAACTATAGAGTTTAAATTATAGTTGATTTAAATTCCCCCAATAGAAAAGAAAACATAATGATCGTCCCTTCTGCCTCTTTCCCTGTAGCTTCTCTCATACTAAAATATGAACATTGAAATAACATGACTGGATTTGTACATACCAGTCAAAACATGGACAAAGTCTTTGGTGGAAGATATGTAGTCTTTCCATGAGTCCAAACTATTGCAGAGACTGACTTCTCAGATTGCTAACCTAATTCAGCATGGCAAATAGATGGTAGGGCAAGGGAATGAGCCATCAGCTGATGGCAAATCCTTCACATTTTTGTTTTAAATGCTTGATTTTTCATCCTTAGTAATATTTTTCTAACCTATATTTTCATACTTACAAGAGGTGATAATGACTTTTTTTACAAGAGATGTGCCAATTCAATGCAAAAGAAGTGTAATAAAAGGGTTTATAATAATGTTCTAAAAGCACTATTTCAGATTAATTAATTAAAAAGCAAATACGATTTGGAGGTTAAAGAAAATGTGAGATGAGTAGATTCCAACTAGAAGACAGATTTCCATTCTGCAGAAAATTCATTGTTCTGGGATTCTAAACATTCATGTTGAGTATGAACACTTATCTTGAACATATGCAGAAGCATAAGAAAGAAGAATATTAACAAATCTGTAAAATTGAGTATACAGAAGTCAGAAAAACATGAAAATCAAGACTGTCTTGTTCATTCTTCTATGTATTTAGTAATATAGTAATTTTAAATTACATGAACATGTGGAGTATGTCCATAGGAACCTTTGCTTTTTCAGTGTACAGAATTGACAGCACTGTAATTTGTTTCATCTTCTGTGGCCTATATGAATCAGAAACTTTACTTAACTGCACTCCATTAAACCTCTGCTCCAAAGCTAGGATTACTAATTCCTCATAGGGTTTTCTCTCATATCACCATTCTAGGATTTTAGAGACATTAATGAACGTATTTTCCCTGTGCGGTGGCTGAGAGACTTTGGGAGCTGGCTAACAGAGATAGAAGTTTAAAGTGCACACTCACTTTGGGGCTCAACTACAGATGTATGGCTGGATTTTCAGAGTACTTACTGCTAATTTGGATGTTAAAGCAAGAAAAATATTCATTTATTTGCAGCTGTAGGGTTCAATTGTTTTGTTAATCTAACCCAGCTCCAAGAAGAAATGACCAGCTAATCCTGATAGACTGTTTGGTAGCACACACACAGGAACTAGGAGGCCTGCATGGGAAGGGCATCCACATCCTGGTCATAGTACTCCTCTCACCTTGAAGGTGAGACTATTTGTCTCCACTGTAGAGGGTTTACAGAAAGTTTTTTGATGAATTGCTAGAACAGGTACAGTCCTCTAGTCTGGAAACTTCATCCCTGCTTTACAATGCTCAACTTTCCAGATATTTTAGTTAACTGGAATCATATTTGCATTTACAATGGGTTTTGATTTGTGTAAAAACAAACGAGAAATCCAGTAATCTGTGGACCCTTTTTCCAGATTTCACAGAACTGCTCCAGAAAAACGCAAGTGTCATAACTGTTGAGGGAATAGTCTCTGGGTTTTTTTAGGTGGGTAAAATATTATCTATTTATTTCCTTGGCCTTGTTGTAGAAGTGGTAAAGGTGTTTTCTAAGAAAAATTTAACTGGAATGGAAAAACTTCTCAACATCATTGTTTAAAGCTTAGTAAAATTACATAGGTTTTACAAAGAGGCTTTACAGTAGAAAGTGTGAGAGAGCTTAAATAGTAAGCAGTATTAATGTGCTTAACAATGATAAATCATTACAGCTTTATATGACTCTCCTTGGATGATGAACCCATTTTCTTGTAAATAGTGGAAAACCTGACCTATTACAGCATTTAATTCAAAACAAGGAGCTTCAACATTTTCTACTCCCTACAGGCATTAGAATGTCCCCTTGAACTTTAGTGATGAGAATTAAGTGAATTTATTTGTCTGTAGTTATATTTCTTTCCTTATGTTCTGTCTAAATCATCTAAATTGCAAGTTGTAATTAATATACTATTACTACATTATGTGCTAAAAGCATGCAGAAATAATGAATGTATTTTGGATATGTCTGATTTGGTTTAAGTGTTGCACCTAAGCCTTCAAAATTTCCTCAGGCCATCACTTGTCTTTGCCAAAGAAAGAGTGATTTTGCTTCTTGTGGAAAAGCAGGTGATATGTAATAGTACTGCTTTTTTTTTTTTAAATGGAATTTCTTTGCTGAGTTTTATGGTAGGAATTGTGAAAGTTTTGGCAGGGCAATCGTTGATTTATTAGATTTGAGTCTGAACACTAACACTAAAGCATAAATGTTTTAATGACTTCCGTAGAATGATTTCAGCAACAGTAGTTTTCACAGGTAAACTGCAGTCACCTGGCTTTGACAGAGATTGACCATGAACTGACCCAACTCTCTTCCAAGTATTTATAATGAAGTATGCCATCAGAAATAAGACTATAGCACATCTACTGTCTACTCTTGCAAAAACACCACAACTGAAGCAGAAAAGTTTTCTTCCCTCCTGCAGTTGTTGGGCACCCCTTTTTGTCAGGTCTCACATAAGCATGGCCACAATGAATGCAAAAAGAATACGCTGTGTGTTATACAACTCCAGGATAGGGCTGTTTATTTTTCCACCAGCAGAGAATTCCCCTGGCTTTTCTGCCCACCACATTGTCCTGCTGCTTCGTTTGCTCTATTGTTTTTTCCTGCAGAGTGATACATTGCTGTATCTTCTCTTGCTGCAGCTGAAGTAGAGCCATCCATCATCCCAATCACTGGAACTAAGGACCTTATGGACTGGGAGTAAATTATGTAGCTTTGGGGGACGAGAAAAGAAAAGAGCAAGAGCTTTTGTGTTTGTGGGGTTCTTTTTTTGTTGGTTTTTTTTTTCTCTCTCTCTCTGACCCTGCTATTTTACAGTACTGTTTCCTTTTACATAATATTTCTGCATTGCTTGGGATCATGATAAGGTAAATGCAGCAGAAGTAGTTTCATTATTTCCAGAATGTAAATTTAATCCAATACAAATGCAGTTAGCAACTCCATATCTGACTAGACTGTTGCTTGGATCTGAATTTGAGCTTCATTTGTGTCTTTCCTTTCAACTTTAATGTAATGAAGATGCAGACTTGACTAAAATAAACATCCAGTAAACCATAAAATAATGCTGTATAGGTGTTGAGTCCAATTTACTGTTACAGGCAAGCTCCTCTTCCTATTCAGATACAATAAGAACCAAGTGAGGCACCTAGTCTTAAAGAGTGCAAATTATTAAAACCTGAAACGTCTTAAAGAGTGCAAATTATTAAAACCTGAAACTCTGCCCCCAAACTATGTCATATCTTGGCACCTAGAATGAAGTCTTAAACCTAACCAGAGCCCAAAATCTTAGCATTGTATCCTGTCCAGCTAGGATGACTGAAAACAAAAGAGATTATTAGGCCTAATTTTCATTCCTCAATATTGCTAAGTATCTCTTCCTTCTGGAGCCTTCTGATATCTCTATTCTTTCGCTTTAGACTTCTGGTCACCTGTGGTAGGGTATGGGAGGGCTACAAGAGCTCATTCCCCTGAGGTAGAACCCAGGCAGCTTTATGAGCAAATCAAGTACTTAGGTGTATTCCTGTCTTCTGTAAAACCCATAATCTGATTTAATTCTGCAGGCTGACATGAGGGCTTAAATTAATGACAACACCTTGTGCTGCTTTTCCAAGTATCACAGCCCCATCCTTGTTTTGTCATATGTTTGAGGGTAGACCTGAAAAGTACTTTTTACCCTTTAAAATATTTAAAGGCATTAAAGGAATTTTTCCAATTTAAATTAAGATTCCAGGTTATATGGGGTTGCTTATAAGGATCCAAGAGCTAAGCTACAAATAGTGCTGATAGGTTTGGGTATTAAGACACGTATTTTTACTTTAGCAGGGCCACACTAAACTTCATATCCAAGTTATGCTTCAGATTGCCTCTTAATGTTGAGTGCATCTCTGAAATGACTGAACAAAGGAACAATGAAACTGCAGTTTAATGATAGAAGGACCTTGTTTTTCATAGTCTTGTCATGGAACTTGTGTGTAAAAATAAATTTGAGCAAGCTTTGTCATTGTAGTTAGTGAAACAATCAAAGATACTCATATAATCTCTTTGATAATTAACTGACAAGTTTAATGCCACCATTGAATAAGAGAACAATGAAGGATCCTTTCTAGTATTTCAAAGTAAACTGAATTTGCTTTGCATTTGGTAAGTTTACTCAGAATATCAAATTCAAAATATACTCGCAGCACTCTCTTCTAAGACCATCAACTTTCAGCTGCCCCTTTTGGGAGACACACTTAAAGGAGTTCCCCTGTGTCAGAAGTGATTTAAGCTTAAACCCATTGGCAAAGGCTTGACCAAAAATCACCTTCTCTGTACCTTAAAGTCTGTTTTGTTGTGGGTTGAAGCACGAGTCCCTGGTGGTCTATAAGGCAATCACACCTGCATACTGAAGTTTTGGCTTAACATACAAGGAATCACCTGTGCACCTTGTTAACACCAAGTGCTAAGTGCCTGCACGTTTACCTGAAAATATACTTTCTTTGTCAAAGGAAGGGCTATTCTCTGTACAGCTTATCAAATCAACAGTACCATGAAACTGGCATAAATTTATTTTTTACTAAAGTATCAGTAAAAGATTACATGTACAATGTAGTTTTTTTAAATTCTACTGTGAGACTAGGATCTTTAGGTGAGTCAATCCCCTTTTACCATCTGTAACATATTAGACCTTTTCTCAAGTTCACCCTGGTTGACAAACCATATGAACTCTATTTCCTCCAGCAAAAGAGTGCTATGGACACACTCAGACCCACAGAGTAAGACCTAGTATCTCTCTAATGATTATATGCCCATGGTTGTGAATAAAGATAAATATCGCCCTATTTAATAAAAGTAAGTACCTCTAATTTTGTGATGAATGCTATGTCTATTGCTTATTAGTGGAAGAAAAGTTGGTAAAATGAGATAGAAGAGGCACCCTCTGTGTCAGTGTTAGGCTAGGTGCAGTGTGGTGTCTATCATCAGAGAGGCGGTGAGTATGTGTGAGGTTATAATGTAAAATGACCATGAATTTCACACAGTGGCTGTCAATGTGTTTATTATACATCTGCATATGGCAGACCAAATTATATGCCATCAGATATCAGATGATATCAGATGACTTTGAGTCAAAAACGTTTAAACTGAATTATTTAGAAGTTAGTTTTGGTAACCTGAATTCATGGGTATAAGTTCTGGACAGAAAGACCTAAAACCATGTCACACACCCACTGAACAGTCATCAGACTGTTTTCCTTCTAGACTGAACTTGAGTGGTGTAAGCTGCCATGAAATACATTGTGTCATTCCTTGGATTCGCTAGGTGTCACATTTCCCCTTCATTTGTCAAAGGTAGATATTTCCATTTCCTCACTTTGTTCCATGATGTCAGAAATGAAATTTGTTGTTTTACGGAGATTATTTAATCTTTATTTCCTTTCTTTACTCAATAAGGGTAATTTTTTCCCTGACCATGTGTTTATTTTCGCTATTAATTCCTTTGCAGTATCTTGCAAATATATGTTATATTGAAAATGGAATAATTATGTCTATTTCTGTTTCAGCTCTGCTTTTGTGAAGGAAAGCATCCTCTCATAACGTTCAGCTAGAAGTAGTGAGTGAACATGCCTGTTTTTATGAGGAAATGTTTAGGTAAATGAACATGTTGTGCTTCTCCGTTGTATTTAATGTCTATATAGGGAGAATAGAACAGAAGAAATTTTTATGCCTTTTTTTTTTTTTCTCCAAAATGTATAGGTGTGTCTGAAGCATGCAGATCTTTCTTTTAATCTCTGCTACTTAGAGAAACTCCACTGATATAGTTCCTTGTGCCTCATAATCTTTAATGCGAATCATAAATGGCTCCATTTCACTTCTTTTTCTCCTGGCAAGGTAAGCAATTATTTTCTCTTTTTAAATATGGGAAGCAAGGTTAAATTTTAGCATCCTTGACTCCCTGGAACTAAAATTAAAAACCACCACCAAAAAATCCCCCAACAAATAACAACAACAAAATCCAACAAAAACAAAACCCAAGAAACACAACCAAGACCAAAACCAACCAACCAACCAACCAACCAAAAAATCCAACCAAAATGCACCAGCTTGGAACAAAGAATCCCAGGTTATACTATATTAGCTTAAATGCAAACAGGATTTCTTCCTAAGAAAATCCTTATGAATCCAAAATGGCAATGTAATACCTTAAGCTGTTTGATCTAGAAGATTTTCTAGATTCCTGTTCTCTGCAGGTAAGATTTTACTTCACATGGATTTACACTTTCATTTTTTGCTTATGTTTCGTAGTAATAGCTTTGAAATGTGCAAAGATAACTAACTGCTCTGAGTTCTATCTACATATTCAAGGGCTAAAGTACATGTTATTTAAAGTTTGTCTACATATTCAAGGGCTAACGTACATGTTATTTGAAAGTTTGATTGTTTGCTGGAGAAGAGTGCTTTATTTCCCTCTGACTTAATTCTTCCAAGAAGCAGTACAGGCAGGGCATGAAGACCTTTTCATTGGCTGAACTGCAGCTTAGGCTGTTTAACAATTTCAGCATGAGACTGCAGAAGATGTAAATCCCACCTTGGCTTGGCTGTTCTGTTTGCTATTTTATCCCCAAAATATATTATTCAAAGTAATTTTTCTGTAAAAAATGAGCAGCCTATTCTGCAACATCCTGTTCTGTAAAAGGAAAGTTCAGTGTGATGAGTTCAGGTCTTAATAGAAATTTCCAGTTCCAGCGAGATAGTGTGGATCAGCTCAAGCTAGCCTGCTTTGCAGTGCCTGGAAGATTTGGAAGTAGAGGTGTGTGAGGGTGTGTCCCTGCTTGCATTGATGCTACCTGAGTGTGAGGTAGAAGCTCTCCGGAAGAAGCAGGAGGATACTGATTTTTCAAAACAAAGCAGTGCTGGTATGTCATGCCTCTGCATGAGCAGTGAAGAGCACTAACCTGAGCAGTACTTGCTAGTGGGTGATACAACCCCCCAGTTGCTCTATATTAGTTAGCACTGGTCACGTCTCCTTCTGAAAGAGGTAAAAACCAGTGTTTTATTCCCTTCTGCCAGTTGCCCTAGATAAAATATTTCTTTTGAGGAGTTCAGTGGTCCCTGTATTTGGCAGCAGTAAGTACTCTATGTTCAAGTTGCCTACACTGTGTACCTTGATGAACTTCTGTTGGTAAAAATCTGTCAGGATTGCTTTTCCATTGCACATCCTTGAGACTCTCACAGCTCATATATTTTCCAGGCAGAAATAAATGTGTTCAGGATGTGTCAGAACTTCTGCATAAGCCACACAGGTGACAAAAGCATGTGTAGCAAGTCAGACACACTCTGGATGGATTGGATTTACTGTGCATACACAAATTGTCTCCACAGTGCACGCAAAAACTAGATGATCTGTCACAGCTGAGTCATAGTCACTACACATGCACTGCGGTGTTGAGATCTGGCTAGCTGTCAGCTCCCTCTGAGCTCATGCTTCTGAGAACCACTGGTCTAAGTAGATGGATGGAAAGTATCACCAGGGGAGCAGAGGCTCAGAGAATTACCAGAGCCATAGAAGGGACCATCAAAAATTATCAGCTTCCTAAAGTCTAGTTAAGTATTCTACCCATTGGATTTTCTTGTCAACATACATAATTTCATAGTCTTTTGCTGAGCATTTTAAAATATTCAGTTCAAAAGTAAATTAATGTGTACTGGGGAAAATGTCACAGAGCAAATTTGTCTTTGCATCTTGTATGTGTTCAATCACCCTATGTTGACATTATGATGATTCTGTAAGTCTATATATCTGGTTTAGAGGCGTCTGCTCTGTCTTTTTCAGACAGAGGGCTGAGGGCTATTGATTTGGGTAAACTGTTGTTTCGTTAGTGTGCTAACTAATTTCATTGGAATTGCATGGAAATGAGAGCAAATGCTACCATTAGTTTAATATATTTTAATACTAAAATTAATACTATAATTAAAACTTCATTTCTTCATGGAGGGTGAGTGGAGCCATGTGCAGTGAAGAGTGAACTGTTCTGAGTTCACTAGTTTTCCAGAAAGGAGATTATAAAGTCTACATGCCAACACAAACACAAGAAATTGATATACCAAACTCTGTTTAAATTACTTTTAAAATATAAGTGTTGAGGGTGTCAGATGTAGAAGGAAATAGGTCCAAGCCTCATAAAGGGCCAGCCCATCAGAATATAGAATATTGAAAAGGTCATCCTGAAATGTCATAGGAGTATATTTCATAAAATACAGGCATTACATTTTTGGAACCTCATTTGTGTGACAAAAACAGTGACAAGAACAGAGGTTGGCACAAAATCAATATACCTGGGCAAGGACTGTAATAAATAACAAAAATGAAAAACAGCATAAATTTTAACCAGTTTTCACTAGAAGTTAAAGTTGCTCTGATTTCCTTTGTGATCTCTTGAAGCTGCATAATTTTCAAAGAAACATCAGCAAAGGTATCATTTTGGATTATTTCATTTTGGATGAAAGGTGCTAAGAGAAATATCAGAGAGAGAGAGAGAGTGTGATGCACATCACCTTCACTTGCACTTGGGTGTTACCAACAGGAACAGAAGTGTGGAGAAAGGGGCAGGAGAAAGGTGAGGTCCCGCCGAGGCCCATCACAGCCACAGTCCTCCAGGGGCCAAAGAACCTCAGCTGTTTAGGGGTTCTTCAGTCCCAAGTAGCCTGTTCTACATAGTGCTGAGCAACTTCTCACCCAAGAGCTGCTGTGGCATAGCACAAGGCACAGTTTCAAACATCTCTTTACAGAGCCAGCTCAACATCCAGATCCTGACACCTTCATTTTCCAGTTAAATGTGCCAGTAATATCAATTAACAAGCATAATCCTCTTGTGTTAATCTGTTGCTATCCTCTAAAACTTCAGCAGTGCTGCTGCTGTGAAAAGACAAATTATTTAGTTGCAATTTTATCAGCCCAAATGGACATGAGCCCTGCAGCCTGGCTCAGCCTGTGGTGGCAGTTGTCTCACTGAGACCTCCTTAGGCAAGAGGACATACTCAGCTCGCTGGTTTCCCTCCCCTGCGGAGGCAGGGAAAGTCAAGCTTGGTCCTCCACAGTACATCTCCATTTAGATTGACAACTTCCTGTGACTGTGGGGTTAACCTTGTTATGACAGCACAGCTGCAGTTGCCATCTCTCCCAATCGCTCTCAATAGCACAGCCTTCCCAAAGTAATAGCAGCTCTTAGAATTACAAATTACAGCAAGTGTTTCATCTCTTTTGTTGTTATTTAGCCCAAAATGACTGACATCGGTTTCTAATGGCGCGGATGTGCTTATTCCAGTTTTCTCGTGAAGGAAAGGTTAGCAGGGGACAGTGCCTGTTATACTGGTTCTATTTTGTTATTTTATAGTGAAAAATATGAATCTATGTCCACTTTCATGTCCCTGTTTGGCAAGTGCTTTGTTACTTGAACACCATTTCCACCTTGTCATCAAGACTAATAGTGCTCAGAGGCACCTGCATGTTACTGTACTCTGCATATATTGCTGCCTGGAAAAAATGCATCTCTGACAAAATATTATTTTGAAATTATGGTTTTATTTGATGGATACAAGTTTGGGGTTTTTTTGTTTGCTTGTTTGGGTTTTTTACTACCAGGGGAATTGGTTATGTTTTTTACAATACTGCAGTAGAATGACTGATAGTACCCACAGACAGCATAGTTTTGATTACTATCAAAGTATTTCATGTAGTAGACATGTTTAATTAGATCCTCATTTCTCAAATTCCCCTCTACTATTTCCCTTCAATTGTGTTGCAACACTTGTTAAACATAACTCAGGGTTGCAAGATTGAGTCTCTGACCATTGATCATTTTTAACATGTTCTAGCAGAACACTGTATTCTTTCTTCACCTTTTGGGTAACTCTTGACAAATACACTTTCTGGATTAACTTCACTCTCCTTCTGGATGACTACTGTGTGATGTTCATTACTGCCCAGATGTCTATGCTAAGTTTTATGCACAAAAATTTGGTAATGTCTGTGTGCCTTAGAAGTGGTTATTAGACAGAAATAAATTTTGTGAGTGGATATTTTTAGTATTGACAAATCTAGACTGCAGCATTATTAAATTTCTTCTGTTGTCCTCTGTGTCTCAGGAATGTGCCAAACCCAGTACAGCTTTTAATTGCTTCATTCTCTTCTCAGTAATTTCCTGCTGTTATTAGCGCAGGCTGCTCAGCAATCACTCAGAGCCAAGGCGTTTGTTGGAGATTTCTTTTGTGTAGTGTTTGTGTTCTGGCTCTCAGCGCTCTGTAATGCAGTTCTGCACATTAATTTCTGCTCTACACTGTAACTGTTTCCAACTGGCACTTGCACGAACTCCTGGAAAATATATTTCTTCATGAAGCATGTCTTATAACTATAATCAGCCCATGTTTCTTAGATGGCTATGCAAAAAGAAGTGAAAAGACTTGGAAGATCTGTTAACACACTGCAGACATATAATTTTCAATAGTGCGGGAAGAGAGGAAATCAGAAAGGGGAATACCAGCATCAAGCACCTGCAGGCACTGCCCTGGGTTGGAAAATCCTGGTACAGACTTATATGTTCTAAAGGTATTTGTCTTTCCCTATCTAGCTGTCTTGTTTAGACTTGTAATCATGATAGCTATCTAAAATGTAAAGTGACATAAAATCCACCCAAATAAGGGCAAATAATGAACTAGAAATATTTTTATACACTATATCTTGGTTTAATCAAATTTCAAATAGCATTCTATTATTAGAAGTTACAAATCTATATGTTCTGCTGACACAAAACCATGTAGGAACATAATGATTAATACTGATTTACCACTATATTCAAGCAATGGATGCACAAGGGTTGGACAAAATTCAAATTTTATTGCAAAGTTCAAGTTTAGAAAAAATGGGGCCAGTGCTACATACCAAAGGGTACTGACTTAGCTGAAAGCTTGTTAGTGTCCTGGAGATTGTATTGTTTCCAGAGTGTCTTTGAGTTGTGATGCAAGATGATTTCAGCACAGAGTAGACAACCAGTTGGGGAAGGGCATGGTTGTGTGTCTCTGAAGGCAGCTGCAAAGTAAGTGGCTTGAAAGTTAGCAGATTCATACTGAAGGGAGGAAAATTGGTTTCTTTCCTCGAGGCAACCAATGCAAGCCAAAATGGAAATAGAGAGATTAGGCATTTTGGAGAGGTCCTTCAGATATGCACATCATAATAGCAATGTCTTCTTTAATTGATTATGCAGGCTGAATCTTTGCCATTAAGTGCTTGGCAAAAGTATTATGCTCTAGCTCTCCCTACTGGAGTATTATTACATAATTTCTGTATTTAATGGGTGCAGTGCATTTCTCAGTTAAAAATTGAACAGATAATCCAAGAATTTCACTATATTGTTCACTATATTCACTATATTTATGTGCTTTACAACCAATACGGCTATGGCTTGTTTCTTTATTTTGCTAACACTTCTTATTGTGTAATATATCAGGAATGTATACTTTTCTCCTGCTGCAGTTTATGAGAGTCATTCTAGAACATAAGAATATTTCCTTTGGTTGGAATTTCCAAAAGTATCTACGTGATTTGTAGGTAATTAAGGTAATTTTTCAATAGTAAAGTAGGCCTGAACCTCAGTGGCTTTCACTGAAACTTAGCTGTCTCTTTGAATTTCTTTTTTTAGTAGTGGTTAACTACATACTGTTCTAATTTAATTGATTTTTGAAAGCTAATGGAGAGACTAGTCTATACAGATTTCATGTTTCTGCCATACCTAGTTGAGGTGAATTATAATATGCATAGGTTATATTTCTCCTGTCTCTCCCAGTATGACATCTGACATATCAGGATCTAGCTAAGAGAAGGCAGGATAAAAATTTGTTTAAAATATGTTTATCTACATGTTACAATGATGCTTGTTGTCAGGAAGATGACCTTTTTGACTCATTATGCTAAAGAAAAATTCTATTTATACTTTTTCCATATGATGAGCTTATAAAGTTTCATGTTTCTTCTGAGACATGGCATCCACAAAGTTTACAGAATGTAGTCCTATAGTGTGACTGTAAATGCACTAACTTATCAAGTGATTTAAGAGAACAGCTTTATTGTCACATCAGTGGAAAAATCTGTACAACAAAAGAAAATAGAATATTTTTCCTATACTTAAGGTCTGTGCTAAATATCACTGTGAGAACTGAAGTCATTTTATTGCCGCTTGTTATGGTTTGGATTAGAACAGAATTAATTCTGTTCAGTAACTGTATTTTCTAAAAGATATTCCACCACCACATACATAATACCATTATTAGTTTTCCCCACACACACCTTGCCTGGACTGTCCCTTTAAGGAACCTGAGATTCCTGAATCAAGAACACTGCAAACCGCCCCCCCGCCAGGGGGGGGAAGCCAGGGGAATGCTGGGTTTCTCTGGGGGACTTTTGTTTTAACTCGTAGCCATGAGGAAGTCTTCTCTCTTCTCTTCGCTCTCTGTTGGGACTTGGGTGTTGCTGGTGCCTCTGCTACCCGAGACGCACATAGAGCTGCTTGGGCTGCCTAATACCGCGGCTCTGCCCTGAGACGTGGAGCCGTCTGCGGCCTCGGTCCTGACGTAATTACTTGTATAGAGGGGAAGTGGGTTTCGGTATCTGGGTCCTGTATATGTTTATATTCGTTTCGTTTATGTTTGCTGTTGTTATTAAAGCAGTTCTTAGTTTTTAATTTCCCATCCAGTCTCTCCTTTACCTGCCATGTGTGGTGGCTGGGAAGAGCCTTTAAAGCCACCACACCGCTATAAAAATCCATAGGTTTAAATTCACACAAACTAAATGAGATGTACCTATCTTGCTAACTTTTTTTAAAAAGAGCCAGAGACCAAACCCTTTGTCTTGAAAGCAAGAGACACTAAAAGTTGGAAGTCTTCAAGCATATGACAGGCTTGATTGGGCAGTTTGTTAGTGAAGGCCAAGGCAAAGTTTGGGAACAAGATAATGATTAAGCATGTAGAGATGAGTGGACCAGAGTTCAGAAGTGTGCTTTTTTATTTAATCTTGTTTGTTTTGGGGTTTTAAAAAACATTTTTTATTAAAGCAAAACAATACAGTAGATATTCCCTAGGATGACTAGAAGATTATTCTTTAAATCATACAATGTTCTGAGTTGGAAGGGAAGTCTGTCACAGTAAATCAGCTAATTTCTCTCGAGAGAAAAACTTGATGCAGCTCTGGGAAATTGTCCTAGAACCACCCCTGTACCATATGGATGAAACTGCAGCAGGTTGTACTCCTTAATTTCTCTGCACACTTCCAACACATCTCCTGCAGTCTTTGTATCCCTATTTACTCTTTTATATCTTTGTGCTGCACCCAAAACATTTTAATTAAACTCTAAAAGGAATAATAATCCTTTTCAGTGTGGACATAGACCTTTTATCTGAGACAGACACGGTCTGTTGTGTGACAGGCATGGTTCTCTCTCTGCGACTGCACATGGAAACCAAGGATTTTGGAGTGGAGTAGAAAAATATCTGGGCCTATACATCACTCAGTCTATACACGACCTTTAGTTCAAACACTTTTGGTTTAAGTTGTTTTGCAACTTCAACTGTCCATTAATTGCATTAACATATTTTACTGACATAAAGTGTTTACATAAGATAAATCAGCAGATTAGATATCAAACAAAAAGAGATTATTTCACCTAGAAGTTTTCTGATAGGTGTTTGCTAGTGCTGAAATATTTGCCTGAAGTATACACTGCTCATTTCAGAACCACTTCTTAGTCACCACCGATTCAGAAGTGCAGGAATTGCGTTGGAGTTCAGCATGAGGTCCAAAAGTTACAAAGTGGCAAGAACTGATTACAGTGGTAACAGCTGTACAACAACTACAGGCATGGGAAAGCATCGAGTTTTACCTCCATAGCTGAAGAATATCAGCTTAACTCTGCGTACCACAGTTTTGGTCCAACAAGAGCAAGATACTGAAAAGCTAAAGAAGTTACAAAGAAAGGAGAGAAAATAAAGCTAAGTGCTGAGTTTAAAACGTCATGAAACACAGAGAAGACAACCTGTTTAATTTGTGGAAAAGGAGGTTGAGAGATTACTTTGATTATATTGACAATCTCTCCCAGTGGAAAAATGTCTTGGTACTAATTGCTTTCTAATATAATGAAGAAAAAACAGAGCCAGTATATGCAAACTATAGCTGCATGAATTCACATGAGAAATAAGAGTTTTGATGCAAACCTGATTAACAAGTATCATAAAACACATGCATAAATGATAGATAGTCCATTTCTGATTATTTATTTTAGTCTCATAAAATAAATACTTGGCTTACAGAAATCCACCTTAACAGAGTTGTGCATTCACATAGCTATGCTGCAACTGTGATAGTCTGTTTCACAAGTGTATTGGGCAGTATAGAAATGGATCTAAACCAGCAATGCAATTATTTCTTAATTCCCCCTTTCCATCTCCTTTTTTCTTTCCTCTGGCAGTCGCAGGGGAATATAACATTTACTCTGACCCAATTAGGTTAAAGAAACAGAAAGCAAGTGGGGCACAAAGGCTGTGACCTCAAGTATGGGTTGCACACTGTGCATGTGTAGGATTGAAGAGAAGAATACAAACTTTATTGAAGAGAAAAAGGAGCAGCCCTTCTGCTTCTGGTTTTCTTATGTTTGGGGGTTTTTTTGGTGTTGGGGTTTTTTTATTTGTTGTTTGTTTAGTTGGGGTTTTTTGGTTTTAGGTTTTTTTGCTTGGAGTTTTTTTGTTTGTTTAGGTGTTTGGGGTTTTTTTCCTTTGTTTTTCTAATTACAGCCATCAGATTCTAGATGAATGTTAAAAAAATAAAGCAGTGTGTTGAACTGGAAAGAGCGACAGTCCCCCAACTTCATAGTCACATTAAAAGCCACCTACAAAATTTATGGTTTATTGAGTAGACCACCTAAGTCTACACACACCTCAGCTGACATTACAGAGTTTAAAACCAAAACTGTACACCTGCAAGAAACTGATGAATGGAAGTACAGATCCACGGAGCACTTTATCAACTGCCTGCCACTTTCAGTATAGCAGCCAGTAATGTCTCACTCATTCTGACAAGGAACAAATCATTAAAAATATATGCATCTGGTGGAGAAACTGGGCTAGAGATGGACTACTAATGGCATCATACATCAGTATGTGACCTGGTGCAGAAAAAGAAAAACCTACAGAAAACAACCCTATAAGAATATTTACAGGAACTGCATAGAACACTATTATATCTTCAAATATGCCATAAGCATGCCTTTAAAAGCATTTTAGATAGCCTGTTTGAGGGAAACAGTATTTTTAATAGTATAATCTAGAAGCAAACAGTTAATGTGGACTTGAATTGAAACAATATTCTACATAGTACGCCTTACAACAGCTGGACAACGACGTTGCTGTCAGAATTTGTTGTCACATTTTTGTGACTCATATCCTACTGTTTGATTGAACTCATTTTATGATCCTTCTCTGTATTTCATGCAAAACTCACTTGCATGGTCCTTACATGTATTTCATGTAAAGCCTGCTAAGTGACCTTTTTTTTTTGCGTCTTCCACAACTAAGTTTTGAAATAAAGTATCTGCTGCCTGCTGGCTGATCTTTGATCCACAGTCCTCACTTGTAGAGTAGATTTGGACTGCAGTAATAGAAATATCATCCCATGCGGGCTGTGACTAAACTCATTTCAGCACATTTGGAGGGTGCTAAACAAGTCAGCTCTCATTTACTGAGTTTTTGACTGGAGTCAGGAAAAGTGCAGCAATGAGGAGCAAGAACAAAATGTCCCTAAAACACATGCATGAAGTTTTGGGGTTTTTTTTCTATTTTTCTTTTCCTTTTTCCTCGTGGCTTACTAGTAGAAGTGATGTATTGAATGTAGTTCATGATACGATTTATTTAATACTGGTAATTTGTGTCAGCTCAGACAATATGCTTTTCACACAATGAAACAATGATAGCACATAAATATGTGGCTGTACGTTTTTTTCTGAGCACAGAGACAAAATATACAATGAATATACTAATCCAAATCAATTGTATTCCAGAAGGAAAACGTGTTGTCAGCCAAGGACTATGTGCATGCTAGACAGCTGTTTCACAGGAGGGATGCTTCTGAGACATCAGTAAAAGACAATGGGACTTATTTGGCCCATTTCTTCAAGCTGTTCTTTTTCTGTTGTGTTTTTTTTCCCCTTTTTTTTTCTTGTCTCCCTTTTAGCACATTGAAGATGGATAGGAGGTACGGTTGTGCTGCTCACTCTGTTTCACCATGAGTTTTGCAACAGTTTTGTTTCTCTTGAAGTTCTAATAAGTGGAAGCCCTATGACTGTGATAAAATTACAGCATTTATTTTAGAGAGAAACAAAAGTTTCTAAGTCTTGTGGCTACAGAAAACACTTCCAAGTAAGATCCTTCTAGCTTTAAAATGGATCAGAGTAAAAAAAAATGTAATTTAGAAATTGTTATGAGTGTACATCAATCAAATTAATTTTAGAGGGGAAAAGTGAATATAGAGAGATTTGATTTATCAGTTTAAAACACAGGTCTTTTATTTTCATTAATATTATTTACAAAATTTTGGGTAAACCTGGATCAATTCTTTTTTGTGTAGTGTGTGGTGTCTGTGATTAGATTAGGAATCTGGAGGGCACTGTCTGCACTGGAATATTTTGTAAGGGGAGTAAGGGAAGGTGGCGCTGTGAGTCAATAACTTCTCAGCTTGTGAAGAGGTTTATTAAAAATTAAAGGGAATGTGGAAGTATGGATTCAGTTTAAACTGAAGTATTGAGGGAGGAAGAAAAAGGGTTTACCACCTGTGGTTCAAGGTAGGGAAGCACACTCAAAGACAGCTGAGAGCACTAGATTAGTGACTGCAGTCATATCAGGGAATTTTAATTTGTATAATTTATTCAGTCATTAATAAGGAGGACTAGATTTTTATGTAGAACTCATTTTTATATCAGTATGTGTTACAGGCAACTCAGCAAGGAAAAACTTCAGACTGAATTTTATTAAGTAAAATGGATACGGTAAGTACTATGATCATTAGGGATGGATTTAGGGTACAAATATAGGTGTATTAACATGTAAATGGTCCAATTTAATACAATCAGAAATGTGTTAAGTAAAATAGATTGGCAGTGTTTATGAGCAAAGAACTCTTAGAAAAAAAAGAATAATTTGCAAAAAGATTAGAAGGATATACTGCAAAATAAAGGTTGGAATATAAATTGTTTAAAGCCCCTGCTTATGACTGATAAGTCGTTAAGTTAATTGCAAGTAACAACAGAGGAGTCAAAAATAGCATGAATCAAAAACTTTGGCACAGATATAATGTCACTGGAAGAAACGGAGGAAATGTAGAAAAGAGCATTTGAAGAATAAAACAGACGAAATGAGCTGCTGTTGCCTGCCCTGGAGGGACAACTGCAGGAGGAATATTCCTATGATGTATCTATCCACTGTGAATGGAGGATGGGGCAAGAAAAATAAGTAAAATGAGTAACAAAATAGCAAATTCAAGAAAAATTTAACCTTTTTCTTTTCAAGAACCTAGAGTCTGTTCCTGGTAACCCCTCTATTGCAATATTGCTTTTGATTTACTGTCTTCCTTATGGTACTACAAACTATCATAGGGATGAACTGATTGTCTTTAAAGTGGCATAGTACTACTTGTGGAACAGCACTCTACTGTGTTTATCCCAGTGAGAGGATATGCACTTCTACACATCTCTTTATGTGGAGGTTCTTAGACCTTAGAAAGCTCTGAAATCATGATTCCAGCAAGGCACACTCCCTTTGGCCCCCTTCATGACTTGTAAAGGTGGCAGGAGAGCTTCTGACTAAACTTAAACTTAAAAAGTGTACGTGGTAGCAGGGGCAGGTGGCCTGGGACAAATATAAAAATACTGTCCAGGTGTGCAGAGACAGATTTAGGAAAGCTAAAGCTGACTGAGTTAGACCTGGAAAGAGATTTGAAAGACAAAAAAAATGGGCAACTACAGATATTTCAACAGCAAAAAAAAAGACCCAGGGAAATGTGGCTCTGCTGCTAAAATGGAGCAGGAGGCCTGCTAACATAAGACAAAGAATATCGAGATGCTCGTGCCTGCTTCACCCAGATCTTTAAAGGTAAGACTTGCCCTCAGGAATCCAGGACTGCTGAGACCAAAGGGGAAATCTGCAGCAAGGTAGACCTACCCTTGGTGAAGGAATATTTAAACAGCCTGGACATACACAAGTCACTGGGACCTGATGGGATGCAGTCGCAAGTTGCTGAGGAAGCTGGCCAACATTACCACAAAGCCTCTCTCCATTATTGAAGGAGGAAGAAAACAAATGCTACCTCTGTCTTCAAGAGGGAGGATCCGGTTAACTACAAGCCACTCAGCCTCACTTCAGTCTTAGGGAAATTGCTACCAAAGGTGAAGTACATGAGGGTGATTGGGAGTCGTCAACATGGATTTATGAAGGGGAATTCATGCCTGACTGACCTGACAGCTTTTTATGATGAAACAATGGGCTCAGTGAACAAGGGAGAGCGGTGAGTATTGTTTATCTTGATTTCAGCCATGCTTTTGACATTTACCAATGTATAGAAATACCTGATTGGGGATGTAAAGAAATAAGACTTGATCTCTTCTCTGCAATGTTTAGTGACAGGTCGAGAGGCAATACATGAAAACTGAAATACAGGAAATCCCATTGAACCATTTTCTTGTATAAGAAAATACATTAGTATTGTGAGGGTGGTTGAGCTCTGTCACAGGTTGCCCATAAAGGTTGTGGAGTCTCCATCATTGGAGATACTAAGTTCACCGGACATAGTCCTGAGCAATCTCCTGTTGGTGACCCTGCTCTGAGCAGGAGCTTGGAGGTGCCTTCCAGCCCATGTAAGTCTGTCATTGTGTAACATTACAGAGATATACACCAGTTTAAATAGCTTTTGTTTCTACTTTTGGGGGGGTTATAAGCTTGTAGACAAAATGTATGAAAAAATAACTGAATGAAAATTTAATATCATTTTTTAAAATATTTAAATGAAGGAAATATTTTTTGTACAAATACGAAAAATTACTTTATTTTTTGCAATAGAAGGCATCAATGTTTTAGCCCTGGAAATAGGGCTAAAAATTCCTGTGTTTAAAAGTTTCTGTGCTGTCATTGCAATAAATTAAGTTTCTAATTAAACACATGCTCACATACGCAATCTTGGATGGGAATGTTATGCTTGATCAATAGCCCCAGGCTACACGGTAGCAGGCAGAATTATTGCAAATGGAACTGGATGAATGGGTTTACTTAATGACCACAATATGATTTATTTCATTGGTGGGAAAGGGGGGAGGAAGACATCAAACTGCTAAAAATACTACCCGAGCAAATTAAGATATGATCTTACAGGAGACACATTCCCAAGGGATCCTGTGTGTGTGTAGCAGATCAGAGCTCAGATCACTCTTAAAAAGCTTACTTTATGAAAGTGTGTCAGCTAATCTTCTTTCAGCTTGTTTTCCATTTATAATTAAGAAGGCTTTTTTATTATTTTTTAATATAGAAGCCTTAGCTGTGGACAAATATTGTCTTAATCAGCACATTCACACAGTGTCATGATTTTAGCTGTCGGAGTCTTAGTACAAGAAACAAAACTAACACAGATAATTCCATGTACAGAAAAACAGATTCAAAAAATATTTTTCAATAAAGCTTCCCTGACCACAACGCTTATTATTTGGCATTTGCACTCAGAATTGAAGCAACAGCTCCTGCAAGAGTTGCCAGTGTGGCAATGTGGTGGTATTTGCTGATGGTGAATCTGCAACAGGCAGCTACATGCTTGTCTCTGTTGAGATACAGAGAGAGATGAGGCAGGTTTCTACATTTTGACTTTGCTGTAAAGAAAATTTTATGTTATATGGCTAAAGTGAGCCAAAATTGAAAGAGCTGGCACAATTTAAATGAATAGTAGGAGAAGAAAATGCCCGTGCACACCTACACTAATTTGGGTTCTGGTTATTGGAAACTTTTATTAGTTTCCTCTTTCTCCCTATTTATTTATCTGTGAAAAATGCAGAAATGGACTATAAATCAGGTTTTGACTTTTTCTATAATTGTGCTTTTAAAAGGAGATAATTACATTTCTATGTATTTGGGAAAAGGTCAGCATGTTGGGGTAGCAAATATTCATGTCTCTAGGGCATTTGCCCTTTTTAGCCATGAATCACTGTTTCATAAGCTTGGAGCCTTGACTAGAATCCATCTAGCCTAAAATACTTTGAAAACTTATGAATTAACTGAGATCCACTTTAATAGTTCAGCTTTGTTACTAATTAACCTGTATATGCCTGTTTGTTATGCTGTAATGCAGAAACTAACACTATTGCTGTTCTCTGGAAGCACATTAAATGTACGGTGCTACTTCTCCAGTACTTTAGGAATTTATTGGTACACTGGTCATTTGTAGAGAAGTTGAGGCTGTACACAGACTAAGGAAGTTAGTGAAGAAGCCTTTGAAGGGCTGATGCTTGACTTAATCTTCATATCCACATCAACTGACTCATCATGAATTTAGTTAATGTTGGAGAGCATAGACACAAGCTGACTCCATAATACAAGGTGCTTTGTGGAGAAGGAAGCAGACCTGCTGAAAAAGAAGAGAAGAATATGATACTTTTTTTCATTTTATGCAATTATTTCTTGTGACCTGAAATACATAATTAAGGTTTCTATTCAGATTTTCAATTGTTTTTAAGCTTTTGGGATGGCAGAGGTGAATAGAACTTCTTTTTATACCACCTCTGGTTGCAGAATGAAATATAATGACCAATACCTATGTTCTTGTCACTTGGGTTAGGCTAGGCCCATAAAACCTTTCCAGGCCTTTTTATGTGTATTGTGGTGAAGCTTTAGAACTGGGAGCTGTGTAAATGTGCCTTTGCAGGACAGCTGGCATTAACACACCCTTCAGGCAATGGGACTGGAAGCCTGAGGCAGTGCTGTACCTGGGTGTCCCCAGCATTGTGTTCACTCAGCTTGAAACACGGTGACAAAGACATGGCATTATTTGAAAATTAAATATGCATTGTAGCAGGGAGAATAACGGAAAGTCTTTTTTTTCTAGGTAAGTACCCTAGAAGCTAACCTGTACAGTCATGTTTCTCTTTGTTCGCCCTCTCTTTCTGGACTACTGAATATGGAATGATAATGTTATATTTAATATTAAAGTGGAACAATCACAATAGAAGGGCATGAGAGCATCTGTTCTCACAAAAGCCTGCAGTATACTGATACAAACCTTCACCTGGAAGGTGAGAGAAATGAGTTCATAGCCCTTCAGAGAAAGCAACTGAAGCTGAGAACATTAAACTTACATATGTAAGAGCTGTTTTATACAGGATTTCTTTATTAAATGTGACAGTAACACATAGTTCACATGAAGGACTAAACAATTTGGTAATAAAGGACCAACAAAAGTGTGAGTGTGCCTAGTCATACAAAGAAAGCAGATGTTAGCAATACATTAAATTACAACTCCAGCACAGGCATATTCTATGTCTTTATTTGCCACCGGTCCTCAAGACAATGTAAAGCAAAAGCTTTCTCATGGTAATTTAATATTTTTTGAAGTTCTCTGATAGAGCTAACAAAATTTATCAAGACTCCAAAAATAGCTAAGTGTGACTTTATCTGACCACTCCAAATGATCTTAATGTGTTACATTAACTATTGTAGGAGTTGCCTAAAAGAATGTAGGTCTAGTCAGGGGAACAGAGAAAATAAAGGAATATTTAGGAGAGAAGTTGGTATGTGTTATTTCATAGAAACAAACCTTGTATTAACTGGTTTTGGGTAGACCAACAGAAAAGCAAAAGGTCAAATTAACTGCTTTGCAGAGCCTGACGTCCTGCATGGAAAATTGATTCAGAGAACACGGTAAGAAAACCTTCAATAAGATGCTGCACAGAAAAAGGTCTAGTCATCTTTTCTAACCAGATCAACAGTTTCAGTATTTCTATTCAGTTTCATTTTCACTAGCTGCCTCTTCTCTATGCCTAAAGGAGAAAAGGTGAAAAGAAGTGCTTAATGTATCATTTTACTCTCTCTCAAATGTGCTGCAACATACTGTCCTCTTCTCTTCAGGTATTCTGCATATACGTGAACTTTGGCTTAATTCAAGCAGAATCCTGAGCATGCAATGAAGCTCCAAAACCCCAGAGAAGGAGCAAGTACAGAAAATAACCATCTCTGCTGCACTTTCCATTTGCAAACTTATTAGGCTCTCTCATGTGAGTCACATCCTTTGATGCCTAATTTGCCACATACATGTTTCAGTTCTGCACAGGCATCCTAGGAACAGAAGTCAGAACTGTGAATCCCCCTATACTAACAAAACGAGTCAACACTGAGACCATATTGCTGAACTTTTCAGTGCCTAAGCTTTTCTGTGGTTTCAGCCCTGTGCCACATACAAGGTAAACGATGGAATTTTTCAGGACACAAAAATCATTAGATTGCTAGCCCGTTATAAGATTGAAGGACTATGAATACTTACAGCTGCATCCCTAATATTATTGCATCCTACAAATAAGAGGTCTTACTGCCCTAAGTACCTACAAAATCATTAGTATTTTCCAGTTATTTTCTTAAGTAAACAGCTTCTGCTGCTGTCACAAGGATGCTACTGGTGGACAAAGGGGAAAAAAGAAAATCTGTGCAGTAATGAATGTAGAGCTGGCATTCATAAGCTATCATGGTCCATTAAGGTGAAAGCTATACTGAAAAAATATACACCCCTTCAAAATAATACAACTGTCCATAGCCAGCAGGATCAAAAATCTGACAGCTTTTACATTGCCATTCCTGATACCAAAGACAATTCTGCCTTGACAGTCATTGTCAAAGCCCTGTCCCATGGTAAGGACAATAGGAGAAGAAACTGGTACTTTGAATGCTCAAACATGAAAAAGCCATTTCATTTCCCTGGGGTATTGCAGAAAGTCATTAAAGAACATTGGTTACTTTAGCACAATGGAGCCCTGAAGGATAATTCAAAAAGCAGACATGGGTTTGGAAAAATATCTTTGATTCCCTAATTTCTTCAAGGTACCAGTCAGAGGGTTACTTAAAAAGTCAACATTGAAAATTATGGCTTTTACCTTATGAAGTGATTTAACCCCTCTAGTGTTGATAGTGTTGATAGGTGGACAGAGGAAATTGTAAAAGTCAAGCCTAAAATACATATGTAAAAATATGGAATTCTTCCCAGCACCCAAATGTCAAAAAAATGTAACCTCCTTTAAGTAAGGAAGTAACATTCAACCGTTAGAAAAAAAAAATTGGATTTATAACTGTTGATGTTTATTATTTTTTTCTTTTAACAGATCATTAACTTCTAATGCAACACATTTCTGAGTCTGCCTTGGTCTACACAGATATGAGGCCCATGGGAGTATATGAAAAGAGCTCATTCAAACTGTGGCAGGTAATTGTCTTTTCCCTCTTCATTTTCTTAAATCCACCCAAAAAACTGTGGCAGATGCCACTATTGCCTGTCTTTTCCAGCTGCATACTAGAAAGTCCACACAAGTCAAAGCGAGGGAAATAGCTAGTGAGTTGCTACACATTCAAATGAAAGCATTGCACAGTTGGGTATGAGAGCATGCTAAATACTAAAATAGCACCACTGAAAGAAAACTATGCATTGTTAGGGATTTCTTTAAAGCAAAAATCTCTTTTCTGATCCTTCCTTATTCACCTGAATAGCAAAAGTTTCTTCCCTTAGGAAAAAAAACTATCATTCTATTAAATTTTACTATGCAATATTCAAAGTCTTGATGAGGTTATCGAGAATCTTCAGGATGTTATAGAATCACAGAATACAGGGTTGGAAAGGATCTCAAGGTTCATCTTGTCCAACCTGTCTTGGGAAAAGCACAGTCAAGATAAGGTAGCCCAGCACCCTGTCCAGCTGAATCTGAAAAGTGTCCAGTGCTGGGGACTTCATTACTTCCCTGGAGAGATTATTCCAATGGCTGATTGTTGTCATTGTGAAATTTTTTCCTCTTGTCTCCAATTGGAATCTCCCCAGGAGTAACTTGTATCCATTACCCTTAGTCTTTTCCATGTGATGCCTTGTAAAAAGGGAATCTCCATCTTCTTAGTAGCCACCCTTTAAATACTGGAACACAGTGATAAGGTCTCCCCTAAGACTTCTTTTCTCAAGGCTGAACAAACCAAATTCTGTCAGCCTTTCCTCATATGGCAAACTTTCCAGTCCTTTGGTCATCTTTTTGGTCCATCTCTGGACCCTTTCCAGCCTGTCCAAATATTTTTTTTGTGCAATGGGGACCAAAACAAACGCAGTATTCCAGGTGTGGATCGATAAGTGCTGAGTAGAGAGGAATAATTACTTTACCGCTGCTGGTGATGCCCTTGTTGATACAACCCTGCATTCTGTTGGCTTTCTTTGCTGTTCACTTATATTCAGCTTGTTGTCCACCAGATCCCTTTCCAGAGATCTGCTCCCCAGCCTGGTAGATCGCAGCCTGTACTGTACTCCTGGATTATGTTTTCCCAGGTGCAAGACCTTACATTTTTCCTTGTTGATCTTCATAAGGTTCTTGTTTAGTATACTTTTCCAACCTATGCAGCTTTTCTTGCAGGGTGGCTCTCCTTTCCACAGTGTCCACTTCCCTACTCAGATTGATATCATCAGCAAACCTTTTCAGGGTATATTTAATCCTATCATCCAGAGAATTTACGAAGATATCAAACAGCATTGGGCCCACTGTTGATCCCTGGGTGGCTCTACTTGTGACAGGTTGTTGGTTTGAAAAAGAGCTATTCACCACCACTCTCTGGGTGTGGCCTGTTGGCCTGTTCCCCACGCACCACATGAACCACTCATCTAGATTGTAATGCATCAGTTTATCTAGAAGGAGGTTGTGATATATTCCAAATAGTAAAAAAAACTCTGTTGTTTGAACTACATAAATACATGTAAATATAAATTACATATATAGCTATGGATTCTTGTGTATAGTGAATGCTTTGCAGTCATAGAAGTGAAAGGTCATTCCAGCATTCTCTGCCATACATTACCAAGCTTTTTTATGCTGGGATGCAAGCAGTTCATGCAGTTTTCGTTTTAGTCACTTTTAGACTAGCAGTATTTCAGGAACAGGCATTAAGAATTTTTGGAATCCCAGCTTGGAGCTTCACCAGGTTTTCTGGGGTTTTGCCCTTAAAACATTATTGTAGATTTAGAGCTTAGTGAACAATAGTCCCCCAGAATTAAGAGAAATTAGTCTGTATTTTGGGGAATAATTTCTTGGCTTTGCTATGACATTCTGCATATGGGTGAAGGCAAATCAGTATATTTAAATTGATTTGTCACAGATCAAGGAACAAAGTAAGAACCTGCTACTTCAAACCCATTCCCTTTTTGTACCTTTCTTAGACATTTTAATTAATATTCTTAAACACTTAAAGATAAATGAAGGAAATCATGGGGTTTTTAAAAAGTAAATAAATATATGCAGCATGAGAATTTCCAATTGTCTACACTAAGGGCTAGCAGATGGCTCATTGTACTGTATTATTTTGTTATTTACAGAATAGCTAGCTTGCACTACAGCATTTCTTCATCACTAGAATTTCTCTTCCAAGATTATGTAGAGACTCTTTCTTAGTGGTAATATTTTAATTCATCACCACATATTTAGAAAACTCCTTCTTTTATCACTTGATGACAGAAGGGATTTTTTTTCTCTGACATTTATTGCTTTTTAAACTGTATTTCTGGTCGGGTGCCAGATTTCTCCCAAAATATTGTAAATATATGTGAGTAATACAGATTTGGATCTATGAAGCATAATGGCTGGATGCTTTAGCTGTGAAGAGATGCTTTATCATATTGTCCACCATTATGTGGAGAAACTTTAAGACTTGCTTTCCTGTTTTATTTTGCTATAGTCCTTAAAGGTTTTAAACCAAGTTGCTTTGAGACTTGAACACCATTATAGTAGCCAATCTGACATACTCACAATGTGAATAAAATGCTCTATTATATACAGGCATTTTAACACTGGTTCATTCTACACACATAAAATAAAGGCACCTTGAAATAAAACTCTTATCTCCCTCACCTCACTTATCTACTAATTACATATAAACTCACACAATACAAAAAAAGATTCCTGTATGTATATCATTAAGGAACATAAAAGAAAGGCTTGCTATCTTTTTTGCATGCTTATCTGTAAGACTCAGTAATGTTCCTATCTGCAAGAATATATACTCTGTATATATGTGTATGTTCATATATAATTTATATATACAAATATATCTCCCTTCAGACCCTGAAGGATTAAAACACAGGCAGGGGAACCATTCTTGTATTCATGCTTTCTGAAATAATACATTCTTTAAATAGAAAACCCACATTTCTTCCTTGATAAGTGCTGCTTCATGAGACCATGAAATCAATCCTGCCACCCTTTTGGCTAAATTTGGAATCAAAATGAAAAATTGCCTCTCCTCTAATATCCTTATTCTCTCTCAAACATTATTTCACAACCTGGATCATTTTTTTGTATGGTAGCTGGTAACAAAGTTTGAAAACATGGTGCCTGAGCAAAACGACCACCCATTTGTATCACACTCCTTTTACTTTTTCATAGTGTTATACTACGTGGTTTACCTTGAAGAGCATGAACGAACTTCAGACCTGCATGTATCTGGGGGAAAAAAGGGATATTTATAATCAGTAGGAAATAAATTCCAGCACCCAACTCCTCTCCAATCATTCCCCCATTCCCTCACCTCATCTGCTCCCCCCATGTAGCATTCACTTCCCACTCATTCTGTGGGGCTAGTTAACCTCTGAGTTTGATGTGCTGCAATTGAAGATGAATAGTATCAGCTTGGGCTGAGGTGGGTTATGCAGTAAACAGGGCAGGAATCTGGATTTCCCCCACTGCTGCCCCAGGAAAGAATAAAGGACTGCTTGTGCTCCTCCCTGTAGCAACAAGGAGTGACATTACTTTTCATACAGCTAGAGGCTATGTGCCACATTTCAGAGGTGATGCAGAAATCTAGGCTTCCCACATTTCTTATCTTCTTTCAATTCTGACTTTTGTAATGATTTCCCAGTGAATCTAAGTGTTGCATAAGAATTCCAAGGAGAGGAATGATCCAGTTCACAGAGATACCATCACAGGACTTTTCCAAAGTGTCTGTTTCATGGGAATGGGAAAGGAAGCAGATGTTTTCCATCAACAACTAATGTTGAAGAGCTACTATTACTGCCTCCCTAACCACAAGCTCTAGGCCATAATCACACACTCTTCTTCTGCTTCTATAGATGTAACAGCAGCATGTAATACTTCAAATTCTGTCTTGTTGACACAGCTTGCTTCAGCTAAGTTCTTTGTTCACTGAATCTGTGGGCACATCAGCACTTTGCAGACAGTCTAAAAAGAGTTGCTGCTTTTTTGATGGCAATTGCAATTGCCTGCTGTCATCTGAGCCTCCTGGAAATCTGTGGCAACACAGTGAAATGGCCACACATAGTAGATTTCTATCCGTGTGGTACAATTATTTTTGTTAGAAAGTTCTCTCCTGGAAAATGCCCTTGAATAAGAGGTATAAAATAAAAATGAAATAGTTAAATGGCAAAAGGGTAGCTGTGGGGCTAAACAAATCTTTTAAAATATAGATACGGTCAAGATGTCTACTCTGTAAGAATGAGCACTTTAAGACTTTGTTTGATCAATGTTTGTAATATGATAGCTATTAGACATTTCATCTTCTAGTTCACACCTGTAACAAACTGGAAAGCAAAACCATTAACTCCTCTCCCTTTACAATCTCACAGAGACCTGCTCTTCATAGAATCATAGAACAGCCCAGGCCAGAAGGGACCTTGAAAGATCCTCTGGTCCAACCTATTGTGGGAGAGGCAGCCTAGATGGCATTATCTGGCATCCTGTCCAGTCACATCTTGAAAATCTCCAGTGTTGAGAACTCCAGCACACCACTGGGGAGATTGTCCTAATGGCTGATCATTCTCACTGTAAAAAACCTCTTATATCAAGATGAATACTTATTTAAGACATCTGAAGTGTTCCACAGTAGAGAGCTTTGCTTTTGCAGCAAAAGGCTGCATGGATATGGCTGTGGTCTAGGCTCTGCTTAAGATTAATGATCCAAAATTGACCTTAATTCACAGAAATCCTTGTCCACAGTGTAAGCAACTCAGGACAATCTTAAGACCACTTATAAAGCAGCCATCCTAGTCCTTCCACAGTAAGAGTTCTGAAAACACTGAACTAAGTAGGAAGGTCATTTAAAACATGAAGAATTTGGAACTGAGGAATGTCATGGTACTGTAAGTCCTAAATGAAGAGCAAGGGTCCCATTCACTGCAGCTGCATTATGTCTTGGATACCACTCCTGAAGAACAGGTAAGGCTTGTTAGTAACTGACATAGTATAAATATAAAACTTGCATTTCATGAAATGATGAAGAAAAGAATGAGATAAAAGGAAAGATGGGGGGAATTCTTCCCATAGGCAAAAGGCAACACAGATGGAGTAAAAAGGGCTATGCTACCAGTTTCCCATGTTCATTGTAGAGGTCAGTTCTAAAAGGTAGGAGTCAAATGTACAGAACTATTTTTCCCTGCTAAAACACTGTCAAGAAATCGTAGGAGACAGCAAGGAAAGCTGATCAATGCCTCGATTTGTTGTTGTTGTAGTACTATTTTTATTATTTTTGTTGGGGTTTTTTTTAACCCAAAAATGTAACAATTTCCTTTGCCAGAATGAAGTTTCTTTCTTTAATTTCCGAGTTTCAACTTCATTCAGGGGCGACAAATCTGTAATGATCTTTTTTTTTTTAAGGGTAACATTCAATTAAAATGATGTGTTGCAGGAAACCCTTGCAAAAAGCACTGCTCATGGAGGAAGCTTCCCCCCAAAGTGTGAAAGTCTGGAGATCTACAAGATCAAATGCCAGGACTCAGGATAAATTGTCCCCAGGCATGCATTACCCAGCATCTTCCTTGCCAAAGGTAGGAAAGAGGAGGCAGCCTGTATGCTGAGTATTCCCAAATTGCTAGAGCTGATCCCTGCAGATTTCCTTTGGTGCCAAAGAAATGACAAGTGACAAGCAGGAGTGGAATGTTGCTATGTTGTACTGATTTTTCACTGACAAACGCAGATCAGCAGTATGTGTAAAAGGAACTTTAGACTTTATAAGAACTCAGGATATGATGTATAGACTTTTTTTTCTTGTTTCATGGGCTGCTGGGATATGAACATGCCATTTTGGGGCGAGCTAATTGCCTGTTCAGCAACTAAAAGCAAGATACCTTTGTTCTGTGAGTTACAATTCCCTGAAGTACACTGCAATAGTAAAGCAGTAATTACAATGCAGCATGTCTTAAAAGAACACCATTACACATTTCATGAAGAAAAGGATTACTTAGGTATTGCTGTTCCCTGTTAAAGCAAAAGATTTAAAATGTCTTGAGCATGATCATGTATGTTTTATGAATATACATTTGTGTTTGTGCAGCTTTCTTATGTTAAAAGTATGTTTGAAGCCTACTGTTTTCAGACTGCTACCAGACCAGGTTATAAGCTATTTTGTGCTGCTGGCAACAGTCCAATAATCTAAACCAAATTTTAAATTTATTTGTTTGCTGGGAGTTTTGGGGGGGTTTGGGAGGGTGGCGTTGTTTGGGGGTTTGTTTGTTTTGCTTTGTTTGTTTCTTTTTAATCTCTCCAGCAAAGTTTCTTTTTAATCTCTCCTCCTCTTCATGAGGTGGTCAGTATAAATTAAAAAGGGTCCTTGGTTGTAAAGAAGCACAATGAATGTTGAGAAAAAGATGGTGAAAAACAGAGGTATAAGCAGACAGAGAGAGCCAGGCAGCAAATACAAAAGAATATGAGTTTAATATATTTCTGATATATAAAATAGAGAAAGCATGGTTGCATCATTCTGGAAATCATAAACATCTCAGACAGTTAAGATTACCTCTTAAATGGGAATAGATCATTTCTTGGGGATTATTTATAAATCAAACTTTAATTAAAAGGTCAAGGGAAGATGAATATATGTTTTAATAAACAGTTCATTATTGCAGAATGCAAACATCAATAAACTGTTAATAATCACTTATCGATAACTACACATATGCACTAGTTATTTATTGAGCTCTGTTTATTTATTAACCATTGACAGATGGAACCTTTTCTATGCAGTATGAAATTGCAGAAGGAAGTTGGAAAGAAACAAGAAATCAGTAAGGGAAGGTGGCTTGCACAGCAATTATGCTGTGTTGCATTACAGGTTCCACACTCCTAATAACTATGTAATTTTCTTATGCCTCCATGGCACATATTTCGTGACTTTTTCATTAAAAATGCCCCCACAAAGCCAATAATCTTTTGCCACATAATACATTATTAGAAGAATCATAAGGAGGTAGGATAAAGGAGCATGCTTAATAAATGCTGCAAAGCATACTGCTGCTCCTGAATGTTTGTCTTGGATTTCATATGATGTATGAGAAGCCGACATGTCCTGTGGCAGCTAGTTTATGTTTTTTTATGAAAGGTTACAGTACTCTGGACCTGTAGTTTATTTAGTTTTGCACTAGTGATGTAAATATTTGTTAAGGATTTAACTCATCACATTTTTTGCAACCCTTGCACTCAAATCTGTGTGATTCACAGTATACTGAAAACAGAAATAATACTTCTAAATCACACCTGTGAGAGAGAAATCTGTCAGCTCTTTCACTCCCAACTCTTCACCTTGTGTCAGGCAAGCAAAAAAAAAAGGCAGAAAGCAAGCTGACTGCTACTCAGAAATGAATTCACTGGAAAAATGTCCCTTTGTTGAGAAGTGTTTGGCTGTGATAGCTAATCAAATACAGAAAGAGTCAATATGTTCTTGTTTTAGGTCACTTAGCCCCTGATTTGGAAAAAGTCTCTGTCACTTTATTTTTATTTTTTTAGTTGATTTATTTGGGGATTGGGTTTTTTAGAGTGAATTAGTTTGTCTGTTAGCTTTTGTAAATCATCCACTGAAGATTAGTTTTTTGAGTAAAAGAGTACATTAGATCAGTAGTGTGATATGTTCAGACTTTATATCCAGTATTGAGACATTGTATATACAGTTTGGATATCTTACATCTACTAAGACTCTATTCCAAGAGTTGTCAGTGACAACATAACATGCCAATAGGTGATTTTTGAGATAGACTCACTCATTGCTGGAATTAAGAAGTGCTAGATTCAGTAAAGGGTGTTGGCATCTTAGTATTCCATGATCAGAAGTCACTGGGTCTAGCAAAAGACTTCTTAATCCCATCAAAATTATAGAATTTTTGCTCCCATTGCTCCTAATGACCTTTAACACAGACCTTGCTAAGCTTATGAGAGGCACTCAAAGACTTCATGTCTTGTGCAGAGTCCTGTGCATCTTTCCAGTGTGACATTTCTGAGGTACACTGGCAGTTATGGACTTGTAACGTCTTTTGCTTGTTTCTGTTCTTAACAGCTTTGTCTTGAGTTCTTTCCTGCACAGTGGTGTGACTGAAAAATACAGGAATGAGACTATAAATAGCTGATAAACTGTTGGTAAATGCAGTATTTTGAGAGAGATGAGTTTGAATTCCTATACTCTAGGCACATGTAAATCATGGTCTTCCAACTCCTGCTGCATCCATCTTTTGAATAACTGTGTCTGTCATCTCATTCTGTGATGAGCCTGACCATGTCATGCGCTAAAAACACTTTCATGAATCTCTCTCTAAATAAAAAACTACACCTGTTGTGGAGTTCAAATAGCCTTAATGTTATGCAGTGTTAATCAGTTTTGTGGTTCTTAATTCTATTTTCAAATTTGGCAATAATAGTCTTTCTATGCACTTTCATGGCACTTGATTGATTCTGTTATTAACATTACAAGACATGGGATCAGATAGGAGTATGTTGAACAGGCATATCAACATAAGTCTACTGAAAATATATTGATTTCCATCAGTATTTTTAGTCTAGAAAGATGTTTAAATTTTTGGGTTAAAATGTCTCTCAATGTGTATAGTGTAGATAAATATATTACAAATATTTATATAAATGTAATATATACAAATATATATTTTTCTGATAAGTCACATCTACTAATAGATCTGCACTGTTACCTTATGCCTTCAGATAAAAACTGTAAAGCCAGCTTTTCCTGAGTACAAGAAAATCCATCTTGAAACTTTAATTAAAGTATAATCTATCAATGACAAATTACCAGAGGGTGGATATGTCACTCAGTGTTGGCACATCATTTCAAAGAACACAACTGAAATCACAAGAGACTAACAGATCTGGGTATTTGTTTGCACTTAGCAGACAAAGGGAACATAACTGATATGAAGCAATTTTTAGGCAGTTTCTATATTAAGAGGTTAGTGGGAAATTTCTTCACTCTGGAAGAAAAAGCAGGAGGTAGAGCAAGTCTGCATTTTTTGAAAATCTGAAAAAATTCTACTAAAACAAGTAATCACTTTACATGTATAAAACTACTATTTTTGTGTGTGTGTGTATCCAGGTTCATGAAGTCTCCACACTAGATTAACTCCTGAGAAGCTTTTAAAACAGTGAGAGAAGAGATATCCTTGAGAGTATGAGAAGAGCTTTTTTTGTCCTCAGTTCTGTAGTTCAAATAAATTAATTTGTACATGTACTAACTGATAGGCTGCATGTGTATTTCTGTGCATAGAGCCATTTACAAAATAGTGCCTCTATGTAGATAGAGTAGGCTAAAATTTATGTGTCTATTCTGTGACAGAAAATGCACTGGCAGATCCTGTACAAATATTTGTTGCAACGCTTTTCACTCAGTTGATTAGTAAAAGCTCTTTGAAACACCTAAGTGATTACAATTGTTCAGTTTCCCCATGAAACGGGGATATGTTATCCATTAGTTATTATTATAAGGCAACTATCAACATAAATTTCAAATGGGATGCATATGACCTCACTATGAATAACCTTACTATTAACCCCTCCTGCTTAAGAAAAAACACCAGCATAGTTAAAGTCATAGTGAACAATAAGTACCAGTTCTTTTTCCTTCTCCACAGAGGATAGTTTTACCATTGTCTCATCCAGGAGAACCTCATAAATCAGGTGAAACAAAAATTGCATCAGAATCATATGGAAATGTCATATAATCTGAAAATAACTTGCTTTCAGGACAGAAACCCATTATTCTGGTCTATATACAGTTCCCTGATTACCTGATGCAGGAGGGGTACATATATTACAGCTATAATCCTGTATGTTCTCCGGTCACTGTTATTTATTTTTAACTTTCTCTTGTGTTCATTGGCTTTGCTTTTTGATTGTCAGCTACCAACTTTTTACTTATTTTTGACCCCTGGCACATGTCCAGCAAGTTCTAACTTTAAAAGATTGTTAGATCTACAATAAAAGCTTAGAAATTCACATCTAAAGGTCATAGGTACAATTCTATGTATAGATTCAACTGGACTACATTTCTTTCAGGAACTATTTTGAAGTCTTAACCCAAAGGAATCCATTTGGTCTGTATCACTAAGCTTCTCTCAATCTATTAATGTTTTCTGTATAAAGAGAGAATTTTAATAAAAATCTGAAATGCAAGAAATCTAAGGAATTTTACTTTCTTAATTAACAGCAGTGCTAAGCACATTGTTGATTAGGGTATTATTGATCAGAACATCCCAGACAAGGAGCTGACTGAACCAGAACTGGTTGCGTAACTTGTCTACCAGTTTGGTCTCAAGCCAATGGTAAAGTACATATCATGCCCTTTCTGTTCAGGATATAGGCATTCACAATGCATGTGTAAAATTTGTGGGATCAAAAGCAGTACAAAAGTACAACATTGGAGTTTGGCAGAGTTGATTATATTCTGATTAACATCTCCCTTCTTAAGTGTTTTCTCATACATTTTGCTTCTTCTATACTACTTTAACTGAATGACAGATAAATGTGTTATTTTTTTTCAGATAGAATCTGTTTCTTTCAGCAGAGCAAATCATGGATGTTATCGTGGAATTACCAGTTCTTCATATTTATAATATTTTCCTAATAATTGCCTGAGTATCCTTCCTTGCAGTTTTGAACATTATAAACCTTGACTTTCAATACAGAGGGCATTGAACACCTTGCAAAAAATACTCAGCATGTTGCAGACACCTGAGAGGACAACAGCTCAGCTTTCTGAATCTTACTGTGACTTAAAGTGGGATGGCTTATTTGTAAGTGTTTACATTCTTGTCTTGTTGATTTGTCATTATTTTTTTTCTTTATCATGTTTTGCTGGCTGGAGAGAAGTATGTAAGTCCTTCCCAATGAGACTCAGTGTCTGGGGAAAATAGCCAAATCTGAGGAACTCTCAATAGACTTTTATTCTTCCTGGATAATCTTTTATTTACTAAGTCCTCTTAAATGGTTAGTTTCATTGTGAGAGTTATTTTTTTAGTTAAATTACATTAATAATTGCCTGTTTCTCTTACACATGACACTATGAAAAGTGCTCAATAACTATCTGATAGTACCTAATTACTTAATTCTTTGGGAAAAAGCTTCCCAATGGTGGCATTTTTCCATCACACGAACATAGATAATAGACCATAATTCTAGCAGGCTGTGAGACTATAAACAATGAGTTTTGCTATGCTCACTGGCTTTCTCCTATTAAGAATTTTAATATAACTATAAATAATATTGTCAACACATATATTGAAAAAGATCAAATTAGAATTTTACACTGCAATAAAAACTTCAGACCAGTTATGAAACTGCATATAGTATAATAATTAAGCAGGAACTGAACTAGTAACACTATAGTTCCATGATTATGAATATCTGAATAGCATATAATTACTTTTACTAAGGAGCATAGAAACCTTTTCTGTGTGTAAATCACAACAAAAGAGGCAGGAAATACTGGTGGTCCTTAACTGTGCACAAATGGCAGGTTACAATTTTCACATAGTAGCTTTCTTACAGGTTATTAGGATTGACTGTGTCAGATTTGGTTACTCAATAAAATGTAATGCATAATGATGCCACTTGTTTGTTGGAATCAAGACCAGAGTTGCAGGAATTTTCACAGATTTTTTGGCTTTGTGGCAAACAATTTGTTAAGTTCACCTATGCTTTCAGAGAGGGGGATTGGGTTTTTTTGTTTTGGTTTGGTTTTTTGAGTTGGTGCTTTTGTTTTGTGTTTTTTTTTTTATTTTATTTTATTTTATTTTTTCCCCACAGCTGACTTACTCAAAGTTACAGAGGGAGATAATATTAGAGACAGTTGGTATTCAGACATTGTCTTAAGAAAGATGTTATAGTTTGAGATCCAGACATCTGGTCATCATTAACCATAGCTGTTCACACATGATATTTTACTTAGACTGAACGAGGAGGCAGACAGTAATTTATATCCTGTAGTCAGTGGGAAAAAATCTGGTAAAACTTATACATGATCATGAATGGAAGTCTGTAGCAGGTTCAGCTGTAGGGTAAGGTCAGTGAGGAGACAAATTTGAGAAAGGAAATTACACCTTGGTGATTTTCCTGGCTTACAGTAAGGAGGCTTCACCTAAGCTCATCAGATGAGAAATGGTGTTAAAGTACCTTTTCCACAGTGTCAGAAATCTCTATACATAGAGGTTTCTGCAATATAAATAAAATCTTTGTGCTGTTGTAGGTCTGTCTCTACAGCATTTTCTAAGGGGAAAAATATAGCATCATTTCATTCAAATTCAGTTGGTATTTTGAGATGTTAGACTAATAATTGTCAATCAGTTAAATATCACAAGAGTTTGCCTGTGCACTCCCTCAGTCTTGCCAAAGATTAAAATGTCATCACTACCATTAGGGACATGGGGTATGTACTGAATTACTCTGTGGAGTATGCTTTGAAAAGTTTCAGCAGCTGAGTATATTTCAGGCATTCATCTCTTTTACTCAGTATTTCAAATGTTTATGAATTTTTTTCCTAGACTCAGGTTAATAACTCAGGAAAGATCAGTAATTTAACAGACCTCCACTTCAGATATCTTTTTAAGCTTTAGCTCCTTGTATATGTATCTTTATAGTTTTTCCTGGTCTTCAAGGAACTTTCTGAATTTGTACAAAGTTCAGAAAAGTGTGATACTGCCGCAGACTTGGGCAAAAGGGTTAAACAGTGAGACTGATGAAGTGATCTTGTGGTCTCAAAGATTTTTTTTAGATGACATTGAAATTCAAAGTGTTTCATGATTCTGGAAAAGTTTGGGAAGGGAAGGTTTGGGAGGGGAAGGTTTGGGAAGGGAGCAAAATGTAAAGCTCTCAAAAAAGGTGGGTTTCTATCTAACACATCTTTTTGCTTCTGTGCACACCTGAACACCTGTAAGTTATCAGCTGTGCAACTGGCAGGAGGTGACATCCTTGCATATAAGTTTTTGCTTTACTTCCTTTCTGGACAAGCAGTTTATGCCTTTCATCAGTTCAGCTAAGCACTGAATAAAGCCTCCAGAATTTGCTCCCACATGCTTTATAGATAGAAAAGATTCAGATGCCTCAGTTTCTGATCAGTGTATCTACTTTGATAGCTTTGTTCATAAACTTTGTCCTAGTTTCATTAATACCCAGGCTTTTTGGAAAATTATGCTTCTGCCTACTTGTGTTCTCCACACAGACAAAATAATCATTGAAATCAGTGAACCAGGTAATGGCTTTCCCACTCTTTTCCTTGGGATGCACTAGAAAGAAATGTTGTAGAATTCCAGGTTTCTCCATTTCCCTCAAGGAGGAAGAGTTCACTGTCCAGTCACCCCAGTGTATTTTTAAACTGCACTGCTTGTGGATATACAGGCTGTCCTTAAGTCATAATACATAAGAAGCAATTCTCTTTTCATTACGTATCTATGGATGCACAGACAGAGCAGAAACATAGCAGATACAGACAGCTACAGTCAGAAGATCACTCGCAGAATAAACCCAAGAAAAAAAAGAAACCTTTCTAGATATTGTGCTGGTGAAAACCTACCTACCCCTGTAAAAAAAAAACCAAACAAAAATAAACCAAAAAACAAGTTAGCTGTTGTGAGATTTCTGATGTGTTCAAGAAAGATTACTTTTAGTACATTTTTGTAAAATGAGATTTGTTTCAAAGAAACATGACTATTGTAATTAACTTTGCCTTCTAACATAAGCAAAAACAAGTAGAAAGACACTGAACATTGATGAACCTGATATGAAAAGAACCAAAGGATATATATATACATATATATTACAGACTTGTCATTTCTCTACTACTGCCTACTTCTGATTTTCATTCTGAGATTTTGTCTCATTCAGTGTCAAAAAAGTGGCAAAATTCTTATCAAAGAAACCAATACACTTGATTAAAAAAATGGCATTAAGGAGTTCAGTTCAAGAGTTAACATCAGTAATCTTACTTTGAGCACAGGGATTGTCCTCAGAACAGAAGTGATTAATGTGAGCTTTTCAAAATGAAAGCAAAAACTAGTTTAAAAAATATGATGGAAGCATGGTTTCTATAGAAACAAGCACATAAGATCTCTAAAGATAGTGGTAATATGCTGAGAAAAAAAAATTTTAATTTTTATTTTTCATTTTGAAACAATTTTCTTCTAATCTAGATTCAAACTCACTACATGAATATCCAAACTCTTCATGTGTCTTCATCTTGTATTTCAATTCCTCAGCCTAGCAAGGATTTTTACAAGATTGATTTGAAGCATAAAGAACTTAAAAAAGCACTTTTTTCAAGTAGCAGGGAAATATGGGTACGACATGGTACTCCATCACAAACTATTAACTTTCAGCATCCTTCACACTGATTAGCTTTAAGGTAATTTAGATCAGTTAATGTCTCACTGGGACAAGAACCTTTTTTTTCGAAGTCTATCATCAAAATTTCTATCTGCAATGAGAATTCTAGGAACTGAATAGGATTCCATCTCATTTTCTGCAGGCTGCTCAACATATTCTTCATCATTTTAAATTTAAACCTCTCTGGGATAGTCTCATGAAAATAGAGTGCTTCACTGGCTGAGTAAGGGAGTAACAAAGCTGTTCCCCCCCTTTCTGGTCAATTATATCGATTGTGATTCTGACATTTTTAAATGTATTTCTCCATTTACTCCAATTACACTAAGCATGATTGTTAAGGTGATTGTCTTGCACTTCGAAAGATGGGCAATGAACCCGCTCACTTGTAGTTGTGTCAAAGTCAATTAATTTTCCTAAATCTAAAATGAGCAGGGGTGCATTCTTCTTTCTGTTTTGAATTAAAATCACTTTTTCACTGCAGTATTATTCCTAGTTTGTATTGATTTTAGGTTCAAAGGGTATTAACTTCAATTCTAAACTTTCCTTTAACCTGTAGAAAACAGGAGGGATCACAAGCTCTCCTTAGAAATTTCCCCAAGGGGCTCATCCAGAGCTTAACAAAACACTTTCAGTGACTTAATTTCACTTGATGTCTTTGAAGAACCTTCACTTTTATCTTTCAGGTTCAATTTTTTGGGAATGCTTTTATTCAAATGCAAAATATCCCAAACTAAATGGAGTCTTCTTGCACTGGAATTATTTGAATTTTTGCAAATGCCCAAAAGCAAAAACAAGGGGGGGGGAAAAAAAAAGAAAAATAGGCGTTTTAAAGTAATTTTCATTTAAAAAAACCCCAAAACTCTGGTGAGTAGCATTGGCTAACAGCCAAAATCCCACCACACATGCCAGTTTTTGTTCTGGAGTCTGTCACAACTCAAAGTATTGCGACCAGTGTGATATGATTCCTGGACTACATGGAATGAGCTCAACCGTAAGTCTAAAACCTACTGAGACAGAAACCATGTGACCAAAAAAGATAAAAAAATACAAGTAAGTTTGATGCAGTAATTACCCCATGATTGCTCTTTCTAGGTAAGGCAAATTGATGATGCCAATGTAGGGAAATTTGCCTTTCTAGCACTGTCTTCTGCATAAAATTTCCCACATCTGTCAATCAGACTATTTTACACTCACACTAAATTAGTACCATTTATTTTAACAGTGCCTTTGTACAATGCTGAAAGGTGAACTATTCAAGCTTGAGAATATTCTGTTGTAAGTTTTTGGGTTTTTTCTCTAATCTTTATTGTTTCTTCTTAGGACATATGAGCTCTACTTTCTCAGCTCAGCCATGTTCTGTAAACTAGAGCTTGATAAGTAGTTTTTACTCTCATTTTCTTTATAAGTACATGTGAACGGTAATTTCATTTTGATCATAATCAGATAGATTTAATTTTACTGTGTATCTGTTAGGTGTTGTCTGCTTTATGTAACACTTATCATACTTGGGTATTTTGTTTTACCATAACAGCAAATGACTTTTAAAGTTACTCCTGTGTGTCTCCTGCACTGTCGATAAAGTGCTGCAAGATGATGTGGTGTGTAGGACACTGCATAGGCTTGTTAGTGCTACAAGTAGATTTACAAAGAGGATATGGTAACACAAAGCTGAATAGTTAAAAAGTAATTCTCAGGCAAATAACTTTTCTTCTCAAACTAGGATAAATAAATAAATAAATAAAATAAAGTGTGCTAAAGCAGGATGTACCAGGAACTGGTCGCTGAGATCAAGGATGATTTTTAATTCCTATCCATCATTGAAGCTTTAAATATTCTCATGGAAAGAGAGAGACCTGGATTTCTATTCCTATTCCAAGGACTGTTTTTATCCAATAATTATCTTAGTTACTTCTTGAGACAAAAACTGTAACCCAGAAACTTACACACAGTATACTCAGCCAAGTGCTTAAATATTCTGTCAATTACTTTCTTCCTGAGCCATCCAAATGCATAGATGGTGGGGTTTTTTTATAAGCTTGAAACACTCTCAGTGTCTGAGATTTCATCATCTTCATTATAAGATGCAGAGCACTTTGACTCACTTGAGCTACTTGATGAGAGCAGATCTCCTTTCAGAGACAGAATCTAGCCAGTACCACGTGTTTCTTGAGAAGTCAATGCTAGGTTCACATCTGAAGCCTGCTCAGCATGCTACAACTAGACACACTTAGAGTTTGAAATGGTGGTGATATTATCTGCTTACATCTTAGTGAAGGATAAGGAAGGACATCTGTAGGTCAAAAGTGATCCACAAATTGCTCCACCTGGCCACTTGCCCCCTCTGAGACAAGAAGAAAAACAGGTGCAGAGCTCCTTCCCTCCCCCTGCACTCACCCCAGCACATGCAGATAGGCTCTGTAATGGGTACAGCTGGGAAGAATGAGCATCTGCTGTCACAAGGACAAGCAAAGCAGATAGTCATTGATAAATAAGGGGAGTGAGGCAGGTTACTACCACTGTGTGGGAAGGTGGATCAGTGGTTTGGATTGATGTTTGAAGGTGTGCAGGAGGCTGATAGAAGCAGCTGTTAGCACCATGTGGGTAAGTACCTGTCTGTGCTTCTGTGCACAAAGAAAGGAGAGGCAGGGGTCGCTCTGAAGTCAGCAGGAGGAAGGACTTTCACAAGCACACTCGGGCTTCAGCTGCAAGTTGGATCACCCTGGACCCTATAACCTATTGGTTACTGTACTGTATAAGTTCTGTTTCCTGAAGTGCCTGAACTTTTCATTAAATCTCACCTCAACTACTCTGGTCTCAGCTGAGCTCTTCACAGCTGCACGGGAGACAAGGTTGTAAAATTAAGAAAATATGGTAGAGTCTCAGAGGTATCAAATAAACCTAAAACTACTTTACATTTGTAACCTAAGAAGGTTCTTCTTTCTGATCTTTTGGTTAGAAAAAATAGGCGTATATGGAAAATTTTGTTTGCTTTATTTTTTTTTCTAAGCACTCAGCTTTCATTCCATAACACTTTGTCTACCCTTTAGTGAAACTTTTCATCAGACATGCAAATTGGATAATGTGAGGCCTTGCTTTAAAAAATGAAAAATGAGTGAGCCATTGCTAGTAAGTAACCCTACTCAATCAGCTGCTGTGTAGTAGTAGTTTTCAGTGTTAGCAACTGGATACCACCCATTAGCATGACTTAGTGCAGCTGTGAAATGCTGCCAAACTTTTGTAATACAATTGTTATGTGGCGTCATTGCATAAAATAAACCAGGGTTGTCACTGTAAGCTCTCATTTGTAACAATTCTGTTTTTAAAGCTAATAAAGAACATCAGGCAATTCTTTGGTACAAGGTAGATCTGGGAAAGCTGGAAGACTCCCATGAGAATAAATAAAAAAAATGCAGTACAAGACCTCTTATCAAATTAAAAGCATGTCAAATGTCTGTCTTGGTGCTTGCTTTCCTAGAGAAAAATGCCAAAACATTTTTTTTTCCCTGCAATTAAATAAACATGAATTCCCAATATTTGCATGTCACAAATCAGACTGCAGAAACTTATTGTAGTGCCTTGATGACCATTCAGGAAAGAAAAGGAAAAGTTGACAAATTTTGTTGATTTAAACAAGATAAACTGTTAGTCCAATTCTCTAAGCAAGGAGGAAAGAACCAGAGATGGTGTCTTGTTGATCTTATAGGTCTATGATTATTGGTCTTCTTTGATAGGTAGAAGAAGAAACTGGACATGAAGCAAGCTCAGGCTGGCTCAGCATCCTTCACAATTGTTCACAAAATAATTGAGCTGTCATTTTTCTTCTTAGCCTGCTCAAAAACATCCCTACATGACATAAAACTAGCACATTTGCAAAGAAGTTCTTGGGCCTTAATTCTGTGTAAAGACTTCTGAAGCAGAAGTTTTGTCCCGTGATTTAATAGTATTAAAATGAGATGCAGAATAAAGAGTATTGCCATAGAGTAATCCATAGTGTCTCATCACCTTCACCTGGTTGTAATTATTTTCATATTTGATGTCCAGAACTGTATAAATTCTGTAAAGGTCAAGTACTATTATAATTTTTCCATTTTAATTAGCTTTGGTTTGCATATTTGCATTCTTGTGGAATTTTACTATAATTATTCCCTGCAATCTGGCAACTTCTCACCATCCCAGCTGCACAGAGTTTCTGGAGACTTAAACTTGACAGAAAACCTGGGAGTTAATTTTGTCTATAGGGGATCCTAAGTTGGTATAGAGATGGTGAGACTCCTAGCCCTTAATATTTAAAGGAGAAAAAAGCAAAACCAAAAACCAACAAACCCCAAACAGGAAAACAGTATGAACCCAAGGAACTGTGTTGTTCCAGTGATCCCTAAAAGCTGGAACGGTTCTATGGGACAGAGGCAGCCAGGTGCATCTTAGAACATGTCAGAAAATACTGATAGAAAAGCTTGAATCACAACCTTTGAGAAGCCTCAGTGCACCCAATTTCTCTCATTTCCCTGTCTAGTGTTTCTTAAATGGTGGTTTTAATGTACACTGAGTATTTGGGGGAACTTCCTAAACTCTAATGTTTTATAACATGCTGTAGACTCAACTTTGAGAAACTTTATTTCAAACTACAAGCATGTTGTAATGCTCACACAGGCTTGGTAGTGATTTGTTACATTTTTTAAGAGTTATATATTCCCAAAGGATGCCATCTGCACCGACTATGCTCCAGCCAGACCGGAAAATTACTTTCCCTCCAATTGTCTTCTAAGATGCTCCAGGCCCTGCATAGTCCAGCAGTGGCACTGAAATCTGAGTCTGTTGCTCTAGTGCTTTCAGTGACATCCTACAAAGGGCTCAAGGACGGTGTAGTAAGAAACCTCCCAGAATTAAATACATAGGATATAGTCTAGCAGTAGCATGAGAGGAAAGATCCCAGGGTATGGCATGTAGAGGCAGAGACTGGAATGGCAGTCATGAGTGACAAGGACTGTGGTTCACAGGGTGTTAACAGGAGAAGAGTGTGGGCCTGTAAGGTTAGTGATGGTGGAACAAGAAGTCTGAGTGATGAGGACAGTGAGATGTGATAAAGGTCTCAAAGGAAATGTCTAGGACTAGAGGCTATGAAGTGTGTGTGGAAAGGGAAAGCAAGAGATAAACTGAATGAGGAAGCAGAGATGGAAACTGCATATGACTTCTGAAACGAGCTTATTGTGTGACCTCAAGGTCATGTAACTTCCACACACTGATTCTGTTCCTGCAGTTTTAATGAAGTCTAGACTGGAGGGGGAAGCCTTAAGCATCAACTCTAATCTTAGCCTCTTTGTTTCTGAGCTTAGCACTCTAATCCCATTGGGATATCTGCCCGTCATTTAGATAGATCTGTCTGTCTTCCCCTAGGATGTCCCATCAGAGGTTAACCTACCTCCTTCCTGGCCTTGAATGGTTCAGCCTCACCAGAACTTCTTCTCTCTTTTGTCCATAAATCTCCCAGCAGACCTGTCTCCAAGTCACATGTTTCATCTTACAACCTTGAAACTCATTCTCTTTACGTATGAGGACCATGCTAACACTGGCATAGGCAACAACTGAACGTGCATCCACCCACCCCCAGCAGCCTTATATGCAAACACATCATCTATTTTTCTGTTAACCAGAGAACTCAAGTGCAAAAAACCCCAAAAGTCCACAAGTATCAGAAAGTGACCACTAGCAAATGCATCTAAATTCTTCTTAAAGACAAGTCCAAAAAATGTTATTTTAAGGGCAGAAGCAGCTTAGACAGTCTACTTAAAGCAGCTTCAGGAGTTTCAACATACAACTCCAGCCAATGATATGACCAATGGCATTAGCTTTTGTTTCTTTCCTTTTTTTTTTTCCCCTCTCTCAATTGGGGAAGGGAAAATACATGGAGAAAGGCAGGCTAGGGCTGGGGAGGTAAGGAGTACAAATAGTAAGCCACAGAAACGAGAATTCCGTATCTCACTTTTGAGGACAACTGTGAGCGAACCCACTTGATTTCTTTATGCCTCTTTTCCTCAAGTGGTATTATTCTATCTTTCTTCATTTGTGTGGAAAGCAGAGACATATGGGGTGCGTGGAGAGTGTTTGGAGGCATTTGTAAGACACCTTACAGATAACTGAAGCAAAGCCCACACCCACCTGTGGTGCCAACCTCTCCGTGCTCATATTGCCTGACACCTGAGAAACTTCGAGCAGCAAACTTTGAGAATATATCCATCAGGAAAGTGGAAGTGAATATAAAATCAGTTCTGATAAGCTTGCAAAAGAAGTGAAGATTGATGACATGGGAAAAAAATATGAATAAGAAAAAATAGATGATTATGACTGCGGGAGCTACTCTAGTTGGAAAATGGGTGACCTCCAATCAAAATGTGTTTCATTCTGTCTCACCAAAAGCCAGATAACAGACTAAGAAATACAAGTTAAGCCTAGGGAATGGAGTAGTTTGTCTTGGAAAGCAGTGACTCCAAAAAGGAGTTGGAGCGGGGGGGTCACAGCAGATATATCACTCCAAAAGGCTTTATGTGGTGCTATGAGAAAAGAGTTAATGACATCCATGGATGCATAAACACAGGAGCAGAGGGAGGCAAGCTTACATTGCTTACATCTGTGTGATTGTTATTGCAATACTCTTAGTTGTTCTGGTCTCCATATTTTTAAAGGATGTTGGCAAGGGTGCTAAATTGAGCCATAAAAATTATTTAATGGCTGGAGACTTAATGACTCATAGTGAGAAATACAAAGCACTCGTTTTGTTAAGCTTATAAAAAGGAAGATTGAAAGGTGATTTGATAATGGTTTATAACCACATGCATAAGGAAAAAAATCAGGAAACAAGGGTTCTTTAATGTACTGAGGGGAAAAAAAATATAGAAAGAATTGATGACTAAAAGCTGCAACTGAAAATTAAAAATACTGTATCTATTTTTAGCTGGAAAGGTAAAAATTGATGAAAATTAGTAGGGGAAGTGGTAGACCCTCAACCTCTTTCTGACTGTAGATCAAGCCTGGAGTCCCCTTCAGAAGTTGGCTGTAATTGAACAAAATATTTTTAGTTATGTTTATGTAAAGGGAAAATGAGAAAAAAAAACAACAACAAAAACAACCAAAACCAAAACATGGTCTCCATCAATTTGCAGTATTCTGCTTCATTTTAAATCAACATGGCACTGGCAACAGACTGCTGTATTACTTGGTAGCTTTCTTGAGCCTCAGGATCATAGGTCTCCAGTGAGTGGGCATGCAAATCAACTGGCTGGAGACATTAATTTAGCTCTGCAGGAAAAAGTGAGTAAGACAATAATTTGTATAAGCTCAGAACTATTAGACAAAGATAATGGACATAGACTGGGTATCAGAAAAAGTTTGCCATCACATTTGTGATGTGCCAGAAGATATACAGCAAACGTCATCTCCTTTCCTAACATCTATTTTGAAGGAATTTGACTTCAGCTGTCTAAAAGGTATTTTTTAGAAGGCCTTTTTGGTATTTAGACCATACTCAGACTGAGCATTCTCTTAGGGAGCTCATGAAGTGAGAGAACACTGAACAATATGAGTGAAAAAATTCTCAAAAAAACCTTCCTTAATCTTTGAAAATAATTCCAGGGCTTTTACCTGAGTTTGATTTTTATTTATTGTTCGCTTTTTTCACCTTTCCCTTTTTGTTTCCTTCTTCTCTCTTTTTCTGGGTGTTTCTGTATGTTCCAGACAAAGAAGCCAGTTTGGAATAGCTCTCTGACAGGGTCTACTCTTGTTACAGCTCCTGTCCCCCAAGCTGTCTTGCACTGATTGACCGTACTTCACCTTACTGCTGAGACAGAAGGAGATTCCAGTACTTGTTATTTTCCTTTAAGAGTGAACAAATAATTCTTAATGAATGGATGATTTGGCTAATTTCACTCCTTCCTCTCTTTGTGAGTTATTTATGATTCTCATAAATACTCTTGCTGAATAATTCCTACTAACCATTCTGGTCTGCATCTCATTTACAGAACACTACTCTGCAAGTCTTCAACATGTGACATGTGAGCTGTGTTATCTAGTTTAAAATAACGACTTCTGGTATACTTTTCCATCAGATAACTGAATTCCTGGGGTTCAGTTTTCTTAACAGCTTAGGATAGTCTATCAAAGAAAAGCAAGACACACTGTGATCATTGTGTGATCTCTGACACATATTGTCACCTAGGTGTAAACTGGAGTCTCCCCTTTCAAGCATGTGCTTCTGTAATAAAGGAATGCTCTGTTTATAAGCAGTATGGTAAAGGAAGAGTTTTCTGGTTTTGAAAACAATACCAGCTCCTTTTTTTTTATTAGTTTGGGGTTTTTTTCCACACTTCCTTTTTTCTGTCTTCCATATTCCTGATATTTCCTTGCATCTTCAGGTCCTTTCTCACCTGGCACTAGAGAATGTGCTGCCTCCTTGCCTATTACTTTGCTTTCTGGTGCAGGCAAACTACTTAAGCAAGAAACAGGGACAGAGTCTAAACAAATTACATGAAATCTTGCCTATAATATATTCTTCCAACAGAAAAGAAAAAAAGAAGCCCAGTGGTTCCTGTACTTTGGGCCAGATTTTGCTATGTGAGGAGCTCTGTGTAGTTCATTTATAGTGGCCAAGGTGTAACTAATCATGTAGCACTAATACTCAGGGCAAAAAAACTAAGAAACTTGAGCTGTAATAGCTCCTCTCATGAATGTTGTAAATAGACAGCCACCATATTTCCTTGCTGTCCTTCAGCCTGCAAAGAAAATGTTGCAAAGATAATATTGAAATGAAAATGTGTTGAAAAAAAAAGCAATAAGAGGATTTATTGTCATAGGTTGTCCTTCAGATTCATTAGAGTAATCACATGGTCTATTCTCACCATAATTTGTTTTGTAAGTACAAGTTGTACTTGATGGTTTCTCTTTTACAGTTGTTGTTTTTCATTTTAAACATCACCTACTAACAAAGTCAGCATGAGAGAATGTATGTCAGACTGCAGGTGATACATATTAATTTGTATAGATGTAGAAAAGAACAAAAAAATTAATCGCTTATTCATTGCTACTAAACATCTAGGTAACAAGCATGAAGAACTGGAAATTCTTCTCATAGAGAGGTAATCTATGGCAATCTATGGAACTGAGAAGAACTGACATCAGCCTTCAGCCTAGTTACAACGATGCCCGGAGATTTACAGATGACTCACCTCACAGACAGCCGCAGCACGCCCAGATGACTCCCCCCACTCCTTGACCGACCTTTTTCCTGTGGTCTCCTGGGCTGTTTAAATACCCCGGGGGACTGCGCTCCTCCCCCAGCCGCTCCAGCCTCTCCCACAGGAAGCAGGCTCGCTGGCTCTTGCACGTGATCTAGCACGCGGTCGCCTCTCCTGTTCACAGGAGAGAAAAGCTGTGCTGAAGTTCCAAACCACAGGAAGCAGAAAGTCCCTCGGCTGTTCTGAGGAAAAAGAAAGAAAAGAAGACGACCTCAACAAATGAAGGTACAGAATGTATTTAAGATGTTGGCCAGCAGTTAAAAAACCAGCTCTGGCTTATAGCACCTTGTGTTTAAATGAGATACCTTGAAAACTTACCACAGTGAGATAAGGAGATGGGAGAGTAGTACAGTGGTAAACTTGCTGTCTGACACAACTGAATATACAGTTGGTCATATTAGCATGTAGTCTTCTTTTCAATAGTCACCATTAAAAACATGACAGAATATTCACCTTTGGAAATGTAATCAAGATTTGGAGGCTTAGGATACATAGTCATTTCATTCAGCTAAATGAACACTTATGTAAAGTCTTTACACCATGGCTTTAGAAATGGAATTCATATCCATGGTCCTTGTATCTGTTAATCACTGACAGTCCAGAGGCAGCATTACAAACACTTCTCACAAAGCAGCTTTTAGATTTCATAACCTCTATGCAAAGATAAGGATCTATCCTAAAGGATACTGATATTGCAATGATAATTTAATCATTTGTCACTCTTACTGAAGGAAGTATTATTTGCAATATGAACTATTGGTAGGTTGTAAGAACCTTCTTCATATTATAGTGATGTAGTTTCCTTTTTTTTATACCAACTTTTAACTTTTTCTAGTAACTTAATCTATATATTATTGTATTTATACATAATATGCTGTTATGTTATTAATTGCCACCCTCTCTAGAGGCTTTGTGCATGAACTGTTTTGTAGCTGAGCTGTTTCCAGTTAAGAGGAAAACTGCTAAAATGAATAATCCTTCTAGATGTACAGTTTGAAGACACTCAGTAGAGACACATGAGATTTTAGCTGGTAAAATACCCTAGGCCCAATGTAAATGCTCTGAATTGTCTTCTGAAGTACTCTGTCATTCATTATTTCTGTCTTTCTGTCGACTACAGGAGGCAACTTAGAAAAACTGACCTAAAAGTAGATATCCAAAAGATGATTTTACAAAGTGTTTTATTTTCCCCTAAATGTTTCAACAGAAACCATTTTAAAACATTATTAAGATTGTAGGATAAAACAGTTAAACGTTAGATAATAATAAAACTTCTGGTGAAGATTTCAGGTATTTTGCCATAAATTATATGACACAGTCTAAATTACATGATCACATTTTTCTTTTTTCCCCTATGAGTTCTGTTTGTTATAGTGCTCACATAATGAGCAACTATTCAAGATCTCTTTCATCATTATTGCCCAGTATATGTCTCCAGGATTTATTTACTGTACTTTATCCAGTCTTTCCTTGAAAACAGAAATTTCCCTATGGATTTTTATGATTTGATCATTAATTACTATAGCATCTGAGTACTTCACAAACATTACCATAACACCTCTTTACAGCTGAAAAAAAAATCAACATTCAGAGATTAAAATTAGAAGTAATTAAAAGATTAAAAGTATTTTAGAATCCCCAAAATATGCCTTATTTTTTGGAGGGTTTTGTATTATCTGCAAAATCAGTTGCACCATGTGCAGATATGACTGAGTCTTCTCAGTACTGTCAGTGGTGCTTATGTACCTCTACTCTGTCACTTCTCAGCATTAATCTCTCCATGTCAGATTTAGGCCTGTTTAATGCTACTAAGAAATAGTTAGTCTTACACTGCTCAGAAAATGAAGTCATATGCAAATGAATGGAAATCAGATTGCAGTGAAACCCCTCAGACAAAATTTATTAATCCCTGGCACATCAATCAATGGCTGTGCATAAAAGATATGTATCAGGCTAATGCTGCATCTTTGATAAAGCATAAAATTTACAGTACCTATAACATCCTTATGCATAAACTTAAATGTGAATTGCCAATGTTTGCAATTATCTAGCAAATGGCCTGCTCTTATAATTATTAAAGCAAATGTATAAACCCTGCATGACAGAAAACACAATTTTACTGCTATTAAGAGACAATTTAATGTATGAAATCACATTAGCATGTTCAAAAGATGGCTTTCAATCATTCACATGAACATTACAAACCTGTTCCATGGAACTTCAAAAAAAGGATGGGTGATTTTTCAGAGATAGACCTTTATGAATAGATTACTTGCATATTGCAAGTGGAGCAGAACAGCTATGTGCTGTTCTGAGAAATAATCATCTATACAAACTTCTTTCATACATCAAGGATTGAAACTCCTTGTATAAATCTCATACAAAAATTTTGTTTGAGACTAAAGCTGATTTCCAGATCTTACAGGGAGGAGAGGGAAGTAAAGTAGTTTTCTTCATGGGACTCCTCACATATTCTGTGGCTTCCCCTGCCTGGGCAAGCTCAAACTAGGACCAGGCTAGGACTAGTGTCCAAAGCACTGGATACCTGGGGAGAAGAGTGCAGACATATTGAGTACTGAGATCTGTCTGAAAATTACTGGGTTTATATGCCTGAAGTTTCCTCTGTAGACCTGTTCTTTCTTCTCATGCCTCTCCCACAGCATCCATTTCTCCCAGTCTTTCTCAAGAAGACTTGATTGTTTAGAAAAAATTCTGTAACCTATACTTTCTTTTCATTTGCTCTCTTGCCATATAACTCCATGACAATCTAGACTATTCCAGTTGGTACAATAGCTACAGTTCTGACATAACTCTTAAGGTTTTGGAGAAAGCAGGAAAACTTACCTTCCCTAGCATAGATTTGACCATGAAATTTGAGGATTTCCTGTCTGTATATTTTTTACTAGAAAATTGCTTCTATAGAAGTGCCACATTTTCTTGGTACAAGAGACTCCACATCAAATTCATAGAAGGGTCTCCAAAAAGTAAAGCTGAAAAAACAGACTTTTTATAATTTAAACATATTTTATAGTGTCATTTGTGTAAATAACTTACCTTTTTCATTGTGAATTATTTAGTGCCTGCCAAAAGTCAAGAGTCTTCTGCAAATTAGTGTTTAACCTCTTAATGACTAAACCTAACCTTTATGAATATGCCCTGACATTCATAATCTGTCAAGTATTTCAGAAAAAAAATGAAATAAACCACTTTATTTTTAAATAAATAAATAAATTACTGTCATATGGATATCTTCATACCCCTAAACTCCAAAGTGAAAATATTCTGACAGTCAAGTAAAAGTGATGAAAGGAAGGCTGTGGTCTCCTTTACTTTTGTAAGGCTGAACCTGAACAGTGCTGCCATATACCAAGAATGACAGGGAAGGTGGGTCGAGTGGAAAGAGCAAATGTATGGATTTTATGGACTAGGATGTTGATGACAGGTATGATTACAGCATTTCCAGTGTATTTAGGGTAGCTGTAATCCAGCTGTTAAAATTATTGAGGAATAGTAATAGAAATCACACAGCTCATTCATTCAAAACAGAGAAACTCAGAAAACATAACCCTAAGAACAGATTCAGTTGCTACTTTTAAGCTATCGCTTACTGCTGTGCATTTTTTCACATCTCTAGACAATGATATTACTGTTGTTCCCCCTAAGATACACTTTGTATTTCATCATTAACCTTGTACACTACAGATTTGATACCTTGCTTCCTGGCAAAGAGCAGAGCACACACATGTGCTCTTGTACTACAGACATACATTCACACAGACTGTTATGAGACTGTTCTTAATGTTGGCAAAGATTAAAATTAAGTTTTAGCATAGGCATACACAGTACTCAGATGGCAGTCAGTAGATCTAATGCTACCGTCAAGTACACAAAGTGTATTTACAGATCTCCAGTGTTCAAGTTAATTTCAGGCTGCATTGCACACTCTTGCATCTACCAGTCTCTTATGTACCTGGGTTTTCATTTTTTCTCTTTGACATAATGAATGCCAGTAGTAACCCTGAAGCATTCATTTTGCACCATAAATCATAGTATCTTTCTAAAAGGGAAGGATAATTGCAACAAAATAGTAGTTCAAAAATGCTTGGTGGAATTTACTTCTTACCTTTGACAAAGCATAGAAAATAACTGCCTAAAGGCAACGTACAACATTGATTTAGATGGCTTGTTACGCACACACAGTGCATTCAGTGAAAAAACCTTCTTTCAAAACAAAACTCAAAACCCCAAAAAACCCCCAAACAACCAAACTCACTATCAGACCTGAGAACTCTTCAAACTTCTGACAAATTAATTTGTTCAGGGCAAGACACTGCACATTTGTAATTCATTGTCTGTTTCTTTGTCTGGACGATCCTCTGTGTGACTTGGTCTAGGGAATCCTGCTGTGGCAGGGGGGTTGGACTAGATGATCTTTCGAGGTCCCTTCCAACTCCTAACGTTCTGTGATTCTTAAATTCCTGTGTGTCACATCACTTCTGACCTCTTTATATGTGTGCTTTGTAGTTTCTTTTGAACATTGCTTCATTTTATCAGCCCACTTTCTTATTTTTCTTATTTTTCATAAGAGTTGTCTTTCTTTGGATTCTTCCTTTTTAGTTTTCTTAGTTTTGATGGAACTATGATAGGATGTTATGGTTATATGAACCACTGTGTTCTGATACTGTTCTGTTTGTTTACTCTCTTTCTGGTGTGGAATCTGTCTTAATAGATTCTGCTTCTTTTGCCAAAGACTGATCGAGGTCAGATAAATTTATACTCAAACATACCATGATCTCTTATTATCACTGTCCCAGAAAAAATAAATATTATTTGAATCATATAATAACCATCAAATTGTACTAGACTTCTTATGAAAAGCTGAGAAGTGTTGTATTGTTCTTATTTTAAAGGAATGTGAAGGAAACAGATGTAAAATTATCTCTGTTCAAGTTCACTACCTTGAAGATAATTTGTGTATGTTTATGGGAGTCACAGTTTCTTTTGCATTTATTTGTGCTGTTATTTTTAAATAACAGTGAAGACATATCCTGAATGATACAGACAAGCTATTTTACCTCTCTTTTGCTGTTCTTCTCTTTTTCCCTTTCTTGATTCTGTGTGCAGTGCCTGAGGACTATTTCACTAAGCCACCAGCTCTAGTAAAATCATTAAGGTCTGTTTCTCCAAGCAGCCTGGGCAAACACTCTGCTTTATGAGTGGATAATAAATTGTTTGAATGGTCACAACCAGAGGGTAGTGGTCAGTGACTCAAAGTCCAGATGCAGATGAGTGACAAGTGGAGTCCCTCAGGAATCCATACTGGGATGCCCCACCTCTGGAATCATTCAAGGTCAGGTTGGACAGGGTTCTGAGCAACCTGATCTAGTTATAGGTGTCTTTCCTTGCAGCAGGTGGGTTGAACTATATGACCTCTAAAGGTCCTTTCCATCTCTAAACTTTCTATGATTCCATGATTGTATACCTTGATCAGTATACATGTGTCACTCATCTACTAGTTATGCATTTCTGTGAAAACAGTTTAGGTTGCAAATGGGAACTGGAGGTCGATGTGGTAGGTCATTAAAGTTCTATGTGGGAAAAGCTCTAAGTGTGTATCAGTCAAGATAATATCAGTGGGAAAAAGGTTTCAAGCCACCAGTGGCTAAAATAGCAGCGTATACTTAGAAACTTATGCTTACCTTGAAAATTTAATGCAGAAAAGAAAAGATTTAAGTAGTCAGTTTGCATGCTTAGTGATTCCCAGAAGTCTTTTCAGACCATCCTGTGTGAAAGTGTATGCTGGGGCACAGCTATGGCTTTTGCTGTCAGGGTGTATTCTCATGGAAATTTTTAACTGAATCACTCAGTGGCCACATTTACATGGTAAAAAGCTGTAGAAAAATGTCCCAAAGCCAGAGGAAAGTTATACTGCCAAAACTGTTAAGCCCTAAGTGGTTTTCCAAATAAAATTCAGTTGCTCTATTGGGTGCCACTTGAATGAGTCAACAATAAACTAAGGCACTAGTTAAAAAAGGCCTTTTTAATATGGAAAAGTATCTTTCAGTTCTTGAAACAGCAGTCCCCTTGAGAATAAACTGAAAGGTGAGACTTGTGAAAGGCTTTGTCCAGTTTCAGCCCAGTGCCTTTCATATGTTTAGAGATGCATTCTACTGTTGCTGCATATCAAGTTTGCAGCTTTAATGTGGTTTTCATTGGTTACACAGAGCAAAAGAAACAATTCTTTGGAGTTTAGACAGCTTTTTAACATTTTCTGTATTGTGACTTACCTTCTAGCATACAAGCTCATTCGTGGACCACTTTCACTCCCTCTCTTGTTAACCTCATCTCATGCCTTTTCCTTCAGAAGTTCAACAGTTTGAGTACATGAAAAGTTCACAGAAGGTAAGATTAAAATGAACTTCCTTCAGAGAAGGGCAGGTGTGGAGGTTGTAATTAATTTCATACAGCAATGATTCTTTGGAGGTCCACAGGTTATTTCATAATGATCTTCATAATTTGCTTTGATTTGTAACTTTCTTCAAGTACTCTCCATGTCATTGAGGTAGAAAAGTCATATTTTTCTAAAAATCAAATTTTGAGGTATATGTTTGACATTGGAGTTCTCTAACAGCTGGTAGAGATTTGGCCCTCCTATCCTTTACCTCTAACAGATATTCTTATGCAAGAAATTTTTTCCTCTGGTTACTTGGAAATTGAGAACATCAAATATCTTAGCAAGAACGACTCCCTTGGTTTGCTGAGGTTCACCCTTAAAGACCCAAACCACAGACTTCCACTGAGCTTCTCCCATGTGGTTGTGTGATTCTTTCTGTGGTATTTCATATACATTGTGAAAATATTTCAAATATGGTAACCAGAATGCCTTTTTGTCGAGTTTTACCCAGTTAGCAAGGTTGTACCCACAATGGTGGTTCCTAGAACGTGCAAGACAGCAGCAAGTGCAAGACAGACAGTCTAGTCTGATACTCGAGCAGGGGACAATATGTGAGACAAACACATATTTCAACCTCCCACATCCTGAAAAGTGCCAAAACCTCTAATTTCCTATTAAATGGAAAGGTTCCTACGTACTTAAAAATATTTAATTAAATGATTCTTTTCACATATGAAACAGTATTTTCTGTGTCACACTAAAACTTTAGAGCTTATGTTAGCCCTACAGTGGAGATTCAGAAGGTGGAATTATTTTCATTAACTTGTGCCCTAAAAAAAAGACTGGTGCTTGGGGGCACACATTATGCTGGTTAAGACATTATTTTTTTGGTGAGACACAGAGCAAAAATTCAGTTGCAGTCATGGTGAACTTAAATTCTGGCTAATAGTCCATTTAATTGCAGCTCAGTTCTTTGTAATTCTTTGCTTTCTGCTTAAATGCCTTGTTGCTATTTAAACTTTCCATTTATGAAGCATAAGTTTAGGCAAAACCAGGAAGAATTAGCATGCACTGAATATATGAAAAGAGACACATCTATCATCCTTACAAGCACAAATAAAACTCACTGCCACATCTCCTCGATATTAATAGCAATATATGAAAAAAAAATCCCACTCATCTGCCATGAAAGGAATTTCTCACATTGATCCTTTCCCAGTAAAATAGGGTAGGTGGATAAAAACATTGAAAACAGGGAGTGAAAAAGGGGTCTTTAAATAACATAAATGATAACAGCATATACACAAGATTGCTTTAATCAGTCAGCCAGCATTGGACAATTTCAAAAACTGGCAGTTAATGCTGTTTTTCTTAGCTTGTGGTATTTGAAGGACACTGATATGCACATCAATCAGAATTCAGGGCATGCAATGAAGAAGTGCCAGTTGAAGCTTTATATGTAAGTTAAAGTTGGAGTTCAATCCCTTTATCATATACACACTCTAACCAAATTTCCACAATTTCCTGAATGAAGAATGAATTTTCTGAGCATTTACAGGTAAATGTGTTCATTAAAATCTAGTCTTTAAACCAAAATTTCACATACTCCACACCAAAGATTTAACATAGGTGAAAAGGGATAGCAAATTTTCAATGCTTGTGTTTTATTATTCATAAAATTTAGCATTAAAAATATGAAATGCTAAATCTCTTAAAGAGATTGTATTAAAAAACAAAACAAAACAACTAACTGAGACACTTGATCTTCCCATAGCTATATACTTTCTAATGGCTGTCCCAAGGGACTTTTTAAAAGAGCTCTGCATAGTTTCTTCCTTTTAGTATCCAAGAAAAAATTATTTGCTTTACCTTTAGCTGTGGTTTCTTGAGTCTCATGCCAAACCTACATCCCAATGTGTAGATCAATAAACATTATGTGATGCTGCCAGTGAAACTGATATGGAAGGGCTGGAGAAGTCTTCCTGCCTTGCTGCTGGGCCCGTGACCCTGGAGGTTTAGCAGAAATGACAAAAACGGGGAAAAAGTGACAGAAATGGGAAAATATGGCAGGACACAGCAGGCACCATGGGAAGAGTTTTGATGCTTGGGCAGGTGTCACTGATCTTTCCGAGGGAAAAGGCAGAACACTAGGAGAAAGCAGCTCCTAGGTTTGATGCATGGCATCATCCTGACCTAGACTGCCCAGATTTCACAAGGACAGCAGACAAGATTATATAAATGAGGAAATTAATAAAATTCCTAGTTTAATTGGCAGCTGCTACCAATATTAAATAGATCTTAAAGAATAGTCTTTCTGAATCACTAAGGTTCAGATATAATTGAAAATGTGTTTATGGCTAACAGTTTTTGCAAATCCTGTGAAACTGTTGAAGTGTTCAATGTGATCAATATCTTGCAATCACATTAAGGCCTCGGGCAACAGAGGCCCTCATTCCTTCTCGTTTTCCGTTTTCTGTTTCTAGGCACCATCATAGGCAATCAGACATGAACAGAAAAATGAATTTGCTACAAGGTAGTAGCACTGTAAGTGGCTTTGATGTAAGTGGAACAAGGGTCGGTAACTTCTAAGCTTCAGTAGCCTGATAAGAATATTAAGTCTAGCATTTATCCCCAATGAGTGCTTGATTAGCCATACAGTGCTCTGCTGACAGGGTTCACTAAAAATACATTATGCTAATAATGCTTGAGTGCCAGCAACACTGGGAAAGCCCAAGTCTTAGAACAAAGAATGAGTCATTATGGTATTTAGAGGCACACACAGTTATTGGCAAAAAATATGACTTCCTAGGCCTGTTTGCAAAGATAAAAGTAGAAACGGAGGTGATTCCTCAAAGTACATACAGATTAGGAAAAATAAAAATTAATACCCTCTGTTGGCACACTGACCCCTGGGAAATAGGCACAGTTTTTTAGAGCAGGCAGCTGTTAGTGGGGACACTTACATGTCTTTAGCTTCATCTAAACTACATCATATGGCAATTCACTAGTGTCTCTTTTTGCCTGGTTTAACATTGAAAGTGATTCCTCCTTGCTGTGTACTCTCACTGCAACTGGGGATTCCTACTGTGGTCCCACAGCTCCTGTCTGTTCCCCAGCCCACTGCCGTTGCCCCATAACTTGTGCTCCTGCTAACATAACATTTGCTCTCATCTAAGGGAAAGATTTGTAGTCTCTCTCTTTCAGCCACAGGTGTTACATACCCCAGCAACAAATCTAAATCATACTTCAATATATAGAAGACTGTTGGGTAGAGGGGTTCATGGCTACTTCATATTAGCTCACTGAATCTTATGGCTTCTTCTAAACACTGAATAGTCTAGTACTCTTTGCACCTCTCCTGTCCTCTACCACAGCTGCCAATGTGCAATTAGCAACCTGCCTAGCAGGCCTCTGGACTCCATACAGAAGACAGACACATTCTGCAGTGACTGCTTGGCTGCCAGCTATTGCTCAGGCAAACTGGTGTGCAGTACTTGGCCATGACTCATAGCAGGATTAAGCAATCACTTCACAGATATGCAGCTGAGAGCTTTTTAAAAAAATTATCAAGCTTGGGGAGAGAAAGAACAATTATTTTTTTCTCCCAAATATTCACTAGCCAAAAACATTTCAAATATTTACTAGCTGGGATTGTTAAGCAGCATTTGCCAGTTTCAAAGAACAAAAAACATTTCAAAATGCAAAGGAATGCCTCTTCAATTTTAGAAAGATTTGATTTTTATATATTTAGAGGTTCCATGAAAATATATTTAAGAGTTGGTAAAAGTTAGAACCAAAAGATTTGCTTAGAATGTGTAAAATATTTTGGTGTACCTGAAGCATATTTATGTTTAGTGGTTCAATTTTCCCAGAAAATGGAAGAAAAAAAACCTCGGCACTTTACTCATTTTAGGAAATGTTAACAGTGAGCTATTGTTACACCCTCAGCTACTCACAGAAAACCATTAAAAGCCACCAGACTGTTTTGATGCAAAGGTACTAAAAAAGCTAAGCAATCTGATCTATTGTAGCTGATTGCAAGGTAGAAATGTGAGAAAAGTCGAGGCAATGGACAAAGCAAGCACTTCCATGCCACAATCTGTCTCCTGCTAATGTAAATGCCTAAAATAGGTCAGATGAATTGTGCCTTAAAAATGCCCATTTCTCTTCACTGACTAGAGGGGAAACACAAATGACTAGTCCTGGTGTAGCATTCTACCTTAGGAATGACAGTGAGGTGAGGCAAATATTCTTATTGGTAACTGGCATTGAACATTTCATGTCGTACTTATTATTCTGCAGTGTTTACCCTTTTTTTTTTTTCTCACTTTTTCTTCCATTTAACCCTCTCATCTTCCCTTTTTTTTCCAGCTATCTTCTCTCCTCCTTCAGACCCCACAGCTTGATAGCTGTTTTTCAGAAGCTACTGTTGACAGTGTCCACCTGCCACTGTCATCTGCTTGCTATCTTTCATCACCATTGAAAAATGAAAAGGACACTTTAAAACCATGAGTGCTTATGCATAGTAGGGCATGGGAATTCTCCCAAACTGGCAAACTGTACTGTTGTCAGCAGGAAATGACATTAGATGTGGCTCCAAGTGAGGACTGCTCTGTTTTTTCAGACTTTAACCCTGAAATGCCACCTTCATTACCCTCCATTTTTCAATGTTTCAATTGTCTGGACTTGGACCTCCCTTTGAAGCTTTGTTACAAAATCAAATATTCCAGGAACCGTAACCTCATTATTTTTGTCTCACTTTTCAAGGACCTACTATGAATTCCACATGCAATATTCCAAGTTTTACATTCATCTAGTTTCCTTGCAAGTGAGATGACAAACTCCTCAATGAGGCCTTGGAAGATTTTTCAGTTGGTCCAAATCTGGCCAGTAGTTTCACTTTTGACTTACATGTTAGCAGGACAGTAAGCAAATTGGAAAAATATAACCCCTATACCTAAGCAGAAAAGAATTGTGTGTCAAGTTATTAACAATACTTCAGTGTGCATTCTTCATTATCTATGCATGTGTATCTGTTTATGTACATATGCACACACAAACACTGTATCCATCTCTTAAATTTAATTTAATTTTTAGCTAGACATTTCTGGTGATGTTCACTATATCCTACAAAAATGTAGTAAGGACCACAACAAAACTTAAGGGCAATCTGTATTACTCCTAGCTGTAAAAAACCCCAGGTATTTGACTACACCTCTGAGGAAAGAGAGAAATGTCTATATAACCTCACTCCAAAAAAAGCAGTTTACAGGCATCTGACAGCTATACAGTAAATACAATTCTGAGGGAACCCACCATATTCCTGGATGACTGAACCACTGATCACTTTGTCAGGCTGTATGGAAAGTTAAAGCAAGCTGAAAGTTTTCAATTTATAGTGAAGAGTATACTTAAGAAGCTGAAAATTATATACTTACTGTTGCACTCCAGCCACCTGTGATATATGAAGTACAATGAAATCCAGTAACAAAAGAAATGAAACCAGGTGGTATATAATCAAGCTATATTCTTCATCAGCCTTGGTATTTATTCTACCATTTTGCAGGCAAGAAGCCATATGCCTTTTATTTCCTCCTTTATTCTTTTGCCATTTATATTATCAATATTTCCCTTTTACATTTTCCTTATTGTTCCCTTTTTCTCCCCCTTCTAGGGGTTCAATACTGTTATTCACCAAATTTACTATCAGATTTAAACACTTTTTGGTTTATGAAGTTAATTATCCATCACTATGAACATGTCAATATAAGTTCTCTAGCTAGTCATATGAAAGGCTGTCTTGTTACCTCCTTCTCTTTCCTGAGAAATTTTCAGTTAGATCCAGGAATATAGGACAGGGCAGAAATTTTTTCTGAGTGCTTACGAACCTGACTTTTAGCAGCGGAACGACACACTTGGGTACATGCAAACTACATTTGAGGCAGAATAGTTACAATCAGGTAAAGTCCTGCCACAGATTTCTAAGTGTACAGAGGCTTCAGTAGAAACTACACATAAAGCAAATTTAAGACAGTGCAGAATGAGCTTTTACGAAAGCAAACCATCATTCTACCTTCAGTTACACAAGTGAAGTAATTTTATGGATAGATGGGACTTCGTCCCTTTTTTCCCCTCGATTATTTAAAAATCTCTTGACATCTGTCTTTTTCACAGTTCTGTTTTGTACTCTTGGCAATAATAGTGAGCATGTTAGACTCAGAAACAGTAATTAGTATCTGTTCATACAAATGTTCTGGCCTGTTTTTTCTCATTACTCAAACTCCATACACAAGACATGTTTAGAAGCATAAATTGTTTTCCTACTGCGCTTCTAATTAACACTTCCATTAAGAACCAGGCAGAGAGCATCGAACATACTGAAAGAAAGTGTTGTTTACAGAAATGGTGATAAAATGTATACAAATATGTCCTGCAAAGTGCAATCAAGCCAGCTTGTGTGACATGTGGATGGGTTTCTCTGTGTATGTAGGCACAAACAGATGTGGCTCATTCACATGCAACACTGATTTGTTCATTAACATTAAAAAAAATTTAAATAATTTAAAAATTAAATTAATTTAAAAATTAAAATTAAAAAATTTAAAAATTTAAAATTAATTAATTAAAATTAATTGAATTTTAAAAATTAAAATTAATTTTAAAATAATAAATTAATACAGTCCATTAATTTTTATAAGTACTTCTTGCGTGCCTATATCACTGCTTGGTTTAGTTTCTCAAGACATTGGTAGCTTCAGATTGGCTCCTTGGTATGATTGTACTGGATACTTCAGTTACATTCTAGTGGTTTTGCATTTACTAGGTTGGATTTACTTAGATTTTTATATTTATATACTTTCTAATGGCCTATACCTCTCTTCTCATGTGAAATTGGAATTAACCTTAAATTAAGATAAATAATAACAGTTTATTTTGGTTTTGTTTTTTTTTTATCTTGAAAGGCAGAATGAATTGATCAAATGGCTTACAAAGCATCATAAGTAGTCCTGGCTTTCTAGAAGAGCTGATTTATGCCTTTGAATAAAAACATGCATAATCTTTTCGATTTTGCATACATTGAATACAAATCCAAGTCAGACAAACCTCCAAGAAGCTGTAACTGAATTACACCTCCGGAAATCCCATTGTGAGACTCAGGTGAGTCAATCCACAAGGAAAGAGATTAAACAAATAATCTTGTGACCCAAAGTGCAATAAGGTTTGCACAGTAAGAGTAAGTTTGAAAGCCTAACAATTAACTGTAACTCAGGTTTGGTGATAGGGGGATGTTGTTGTCTTTGTTTTTAATTACATTTTATTGAACAACGAGGAGATAAACATCAAAAGACAAGATTGTCTTGGATCATCAAAGACGGGGGAGTTTGTTTGTTCTGTGAATTCAGGCAAACTAAAAGAGCTTTTCCTGTGTTTACCTGAGTAATTAATGAAAGACCAAATTGCTTTTGAGCTAGCAGGCTGTAGTTAATTGAAGTTATGTACATTCAGTGAACTTCGTGATTTAGAGTAAAAAGGATTTACAGTGTAGGTGACAACCCTTTTCAGGGAAATATCACAGCAAAGGCTGAATATTAGAAGACAGCTTCCAGATGTTGTAATTCACGTGGAGAGCTTTTTCTTTCAGTTAAATCTTGAAAGTGGAAAAAGTAGTGGGTTAACTTAGTAAAAGGCTTGGGAGAGGTTTAGTTAAATACTGGTTTTAAAGGTGGGATCCACAGATTTAGCTTATTGGTATTATTTTTTAACTGGTAAGATCAGTGAATTCAGAGAAGTTTGCCAGACTACCCTAAGGAAAACTGTAGCAGGACAGACATATTATTAGCTTGCTTATTTTTCTAATATAACTCACAAAGGACTGGAGACATATTGTGATGCTCTGGATCAGATGTGGTATAATCTAGTAATCTACTATTATCATCACAAAAATAGTTAAGACAATTTGCTTCTAAATATACTATTCAAAATGCTAAGAATTAACAGCATTTGCAATTCTGCTGATTATTTATTTCATTTTCCAGACCTACCTGAATGTGTTCACCAAAACGTTGCTGGACAGAGGTATGGTTGTACAGGGGATCAAAAACTGCCAATGGACAAGACTTGCTGGGCTAAAGAACAAACACAAAAGATGTTACCCTTCTTCCTGATGACTGCTGTTAAGTTAAACAGACAACATTCCTCTATACTCTCTGCTTACTCTTAACTACAGTTATTTACTCCTCTTTCTCTTAGGCAGAGAATTTTTCACTTATGCAAGAACAAATTTAAAATGAAGATGAGGAACTGTTCTTCCCCCCTTCCTGAAGAAACTTTTAGGTACATATGATCTTTTTGGATCTAGTTCTCACCAAATAACAGTGAGTTTATCAGACCTCAGTCTCGGTAGGAATCACCAGGTGCCAACCTAGTCCACTCACCTCAAATATCCCGAGGCATTCATTTGAAACTGTTCTTCTGTCCTCCCAGTCATCAAATATTTTGGGGGATAAAGAAACAGACAATGCAAGAATGACAGTTAATACACAGATAGCACTGTTGTCAGGGTAGGATTCACGTCTCTGCTCCATCAGAGATAATTAAGTTTTCTATAAAAGGCACAGACGATTCACCAAGACAGATCACAAAAGACTTGAATAAAATATGTTGCAATATGGTGATCAGCAAACTCCATTCAGCCTAGAAAATGCACTCAAATAATTGCAATATCATTTTACAGATGAGTTCTGTAATCACTGCATTATTGGATAAAAAGAAGAAACCATACTCTCCCCAGCTACACTTTCTGCAGATTTAAAGCTGGTTTGACACTGCTTTCTGGATCAATTCCTCAAGTGACAAAGAAATCCTTATAGTTCTGGCTCTAGAGCTGGAAAGGGATCAATATTTTTGTCTGTTTTCTTCTATATTTTCAAAAGTATGTCACCATATTCTTCCAACAACAAAAGCTGTTTGTAAATCATTCACATTAAGGACATTATTTTTTTTATTATTATTTTCTGCCCATATAAATGAGTTTTCTGAACTCTAATGGAGTGTAAAGGAACACTTTTGTTCCTTCTCAGAAACAAATTCTCAAACCCATTTAAACATGTTATTTTGGTACTCTATATACAAAGTTGTAATAAACCCAATATTTCAAACCATTAAATTTTACATGTTACAGATTTTTTTTAAATGAAATCAGTGCATTCAAGGAAGGCTTTATGGGGGAGAAAACAGCCTGAAGCCTAAAGCTGGAAATCTACTAATTAAGATACGTAATAAAAATGTTAATCAAGTAAACTTAAGGAGGATGGCAGAAAGTGATTACATAATCCTCTTGGCATGTATAATGTTTCAGTGCTCTCACACAGGAAAATAATAAGTAGGTAAACAAGCAAGAGAGAAGAAAAAAAAAACCAGGTCCTTTGATTGTGGGCCAAAGAAGAAACAGTTCCAAATGGCTTCTCTAACCAACATTAACAGTTCAAGTAGAACACATTCACATCTGAGAGCACTCTCTAGCGTGCCAGCCTGGGGATAGCTCACAGAAACTAACCAAGCAGCCTGAGAAACTGAGTATTTAAGATGACTTTTGTTAACTATGGTCATAACAATGTCTTTTGTTATTGTATGTCTTTATAATTCTATTCCACCATTGCTAAACTATAACTAAACAGGATATTTGATTCTGTGTCCTATACTACAGATGTTTTATTGCTAACCAGCAAGTAGATACTTCATTCGTACTTGCATGTAGCCTTAAAGCTAATGCTTTAGAATTTGCTTGTTTGTAGCCATGTTGACCAGTAAGTACATTGTTGTTTGTAACAGGCTTTGTGCTAACCTAATAACAGAGAACTCTGCACCTATCAGGCTCTGTCCAGACTTCTTTTAGCCTAGCTGGAGCCATATTTAATCTTGTATAGCTGTAACAACAATTATCTAATAATCCAGTCACTATTACCTACTTTGTTTTAACTTCTGAACAACTCTGTGGCGCAATGGCAAGGAGTTACTTAATGCAGAGTGAACTATTCATGTTTCTAGAATAAAATAAAGAGTAGAGGAGTACTGGCATGGGGTCACAGCGGGATTGTTGCAATTGTAGGGATAGGATGACACCAGGGGCCTCAGAGCTATAAATGCATCACCAATGGTCAGTTACTGGTCAGTAAAAAAGCTATTAAAGTAGGGAAATAGATTATAACAATATTTTGTGATTTTCTCCCTAGATATCAAAGTTTGCTTTAGTTACTTCCATTTTACAAAGAAAGCAGCTTAAGAACAGAAGAATTAACTGAATTATCTAGGTACAAATTGTTCTGGCTATTAATATCAAAATATCTAAAGCACTTTCTGTTGCATGAAACCAGTTCTGAAAGTACATCTTAGCCATTGTACAATATTAGTTTTGATTTTAGTATCTTGGCTTTTTTTCAGTGGCAATATATAAAGTTTTCCTTACACAGGTGGTGTTTTTCATGTAGTCTTCCAGTAGACACAGATTTCAGCACAATGCAAGTATTTCCAAAAGTGAAATACAGCCCCAATAGCACATAGGTTGGTAATAAATCAAGTATATCAAGGAGAAGTCTGGAGAATTAGGCTATAAATACGCAGAAACAATGACAAACCCGTAACCCTTGACTGTGCACCACTGTACTCCAATACAATCATTTACTATGTCAATAAGTCTGGATGGAACATCAGCAAAAAATGCCTGCAAAAAGGAAAAAAATTCTCGTCCCAAAAACATCAGTGACAAAAGAAAGGTTAAAACTGCAGTGAACTTGGTTTGTTTGTTTGTTTGCTTTTTGACTTTGCACTCTGGAGTTTTAAAGAAAACATGAAATTTACTGAACTTGATAGTCAGTGATGTATATAATTAAATAGAAAGGGTTTGGAGGATGTGATTTCATGGTTACCATAGCAACTAGCACCTAGATGGTCCATATGCTTGTGCTCTTCTACCACTAGAAAAAAAGAAAAAGAGCCCATCTAAGACCCATTTGAAAACGAATAGATATGTACTGGTCAAAATCCCATTGTTCTTTGCAGGCATCTACATCAGCCTGCTGGAATAATCCTTCTCTGGAATAGCCTAGTGGTTTTACCAAACAGCAATATGTATCCTCTGTGGCTTGACCTATAGCATATCAGTGAATTCCTGTCCACAACCATATGCAGCTCTCTTTGGCCATGTGTGGCTCTAATTCTATATGTGGGGAGAGGAAGGGAAGGGTTAAAATGGCTGTTGTATTTAATAGAGTAAGCTACTTATTTAGATAAGTTTTAGACTCTTTTTTAACCACAATCACTCACCTTCTCTCATCTCATCCCTTTAAGCACAATAAACTTTCGAAACCTTATTTACAGTTAGAAGGAGTGGTAAGCATTCCCCAAAGCTCACCTTACTGTTGTTCTAGCATGAACTGAAGATGAACTAAAGCAAAAGAACTGAATAGCTTATTGCCAGAGAGAATTTTCTTGTGTTCATGTTCTGAAGGAAATCTCACTTGCCTCATTGTGCCTGAGAACTTCAGAGAAAGTGACAGCAGAAATATGACAAAGGGTTCAAAGTTGTTATCTATGGTAAAAACATATAGTACTTTTGGACACTGCTTAAATTATTTGTTCTGAGATTAGAAGACCTCAAATTGCAAATCTTTCATATGTGAGTTTTTCAAAGGATGCAAAAACTTTCAATCATAAGAACAAACAGCCCAACAAAGTAAATTACCATTCTATTAAGTTTACCATTTCTTCCCTCAGAGGCCTCACAAATGTTGCTTTTAATTTTAAATGTAATCCTTGAATTTCCAGGAGATTGCTTCTACTGTATGTACATATAAAAGGCAGAATTAGTATTAACATTGATGTTAAAAAGGCAAGATGATGTTCTTTTTATTTTTCTACTGAAATGTCTGGTTACTATTACAGGCAAATCAGAGTAATTTCTTAAAATCTCTCTCATTTTTTTTTTTAATATGCATTTGTTTTTCTAATATCAGATAGAACAAATCAGATAGAACATGTCTTTATCACATATTGGTTTTGGGCCTTCTAACAACTGACTATACAACACATCCAAATGTAGTATAGTTATTTCTTAACTAAATATTTCTTATTAGTATGACAACTTCTCTTTTTATATTCCTTCACTCTTTTCCCTATGGGCCTTCCAATCCTTTCTTCGAGACATCTTAACTTTAAATCATACTCATTTCCATTCTGTGATCAGAATATAAATAACTTGTACTGCCAGACAGGCACATAAGAAACTACCTTTTCCTCCTCAGTCAGTTCACCCTTTTAGAATAACAATGTAAAAAGTCCAGTTTTAGAGACATGACTAGGGAGAGGTTTTACACCGAAAGTATATTGCAAGTTTTTCTGTAAGCCTCTTAACTGTACCTGCCAACTCATATGTAGGAGACAGATGCTCGCCCTTCCACTTTGTTAACTACCTTGTCACGATGCATCACCATTTATGTATTACTTCATGGAGGCTTAGTTTACACAATTTAGTCTGCTTTTCCACCTGTGCTTGAGTAGGATTGGAGAAGTACTTGTTAAAGCTACTAGATTACCTTATGTTTATATAGCTGGTTTTAGTTTTTACGTTTAATATTGCTGTTACATAGCAAACACTTTAAGTCTGTTCTGTGCTCACTGCAGGTAACAGGTTTGCAGTTCCAAACCAGAGATCATTTGGCTGCCTAAAAAGGTTAGGCAATGTTTGCATTGTATTTTCTCTTGGGTAACCACTTCGAGATTGGTTACCTGTAAGTGTGGCAAGAAAACCAAACATCTAGTCCAACACAGCTTTTTTGGTCTCCCTCAGGTGCAACCAGCAAGGACAGACACACTGTGTGGTGTATAAGCCCAGCCATGAATTTAAGTGAGACCACTGAATAATTTCACATTCATTTGAAAAGAGTTATCGTGAGTGAAAAACTTATGATCAGTGAATGGCATTTGATCCAGAGAGCTAGGAGAGTGGAGAACAAGACCTGTATAAAATACTTAGAGGCAGAATGTTGATTCCTAATACTGGGGTGTGGTGACCTCAAGTACTCTGGTGACATTGGTGGTCAGTATGACACGAGTGCATGATCCATAAGTTGACATCAGGTATTAATTTACCAGTCTCGGATTAAAAAGTTAGTGTTATTTTACATGCTTGTAGGACTCCTAAGGTGGGTTGAACCCTTCAGTTTCACATTAATATATATATTTTTTTTTTTTTAACACTTTCCACTGTGCCAAATAAACATGCAAAATGAACAAGGTTAATAAACAAAGGTAGAATTTTGTCTTAGGTAAACTATCTCATACATTTGACATATGTCCAGCACTACAGAAACATCTGAAACATGCTGCTGCCTCCTGACTTATGCTGCTGTGACTGAAAGTGGAATTGGAATTATTTGAAGGGAGTTGAAGGTGCTTCACCTTCAGTAAAACATACCCTTTTTCTTCTCAACACCAAACACAACTGTAAATATGAGGCTATTCAGTCTACGGAGTCATAAACCACAGGAATAATTCACAGGCAGACAAAGTGCCAGAATTTCTGAAGCACATCAACACTTCCTAAAATATTCCTACTGTAACCCTCTGCACTGTCAGACTCCAACCAAAATAAGAAAGGGGAATTTGAGAGGGCTGACGTTCACACACCATCAGTTCAAAGTTATTTAGCAGAATTGTTTCTGTAATTGCAGCTCACTGGGAATATTCAGAGTTCAATGGTCCTCGAAAGTCAGACTTCCAATTGGCTTATGATGGGTTTTGTTGGATGTATACTCTGAGATGGGAAATTCAACCACACATGTCAGGACCACAGAATTCTCAACATTGCCACAGGGTTTGGAGCGAAAAGGGTCTTAATGGGATCTAAGCTGGTTTAATTCATTACAAGTACAGATTTCTTTTGCTGAATTAATAGCTCGTGTGTAAGACTGAAACTCAGCAGCTGTTTTAAACTGGAAAAGTGAAAAATTAGTGACAGTAAGAAATTAATTCTCTAAGAAAAATCTTAAGGAATGTAAAATCAACTATTTATATACCATGACCTCTGATTAAATAGTTATGCCTGAGATGTCACAAATGTTACAAAATTGAGATTATAAAAAACTTTTCCAGGTAAGTTTTGTTGTTTGGTTTCATTTGTGTTTTGTTTTGTTTTGTGTTTTTTTCTTCATTGCCAAGATTTAAAAACCATCCTTCAAATCTTAATCAAGACAAATTCAAGCCTTCAGGCTTTACCAGCAGGAGTGATGACAGCCTCACAGCTGGGATAACAGAGAAACACTAGGACGTTTTCTTCAACAGGGGACAGCAGATGACAAGAGTACAATCCTACTTTGAGAGTAAAGGGAGACGGAGGAAGCTAGTGACTTGAGATAGTAAATGTACAGGAGCACATACCCCTGCCCAGGTCCACAGGTTGTCTCCACATCTGATGAATGGGGAAATCCTCAGGAGAAGGGTGGAAGAAAAAAGTAGTGGACTAGTCTGAAGCTTTTCAAGGTTCTTCTGTATCCTGTACCTCCTTCTAAATCCACACCTGAACATACAATAATGACAAAAGATGGTGACAATTAAAGGTTATTTTACAAAGGCTTCCATTCTGCAGCAACATAAAATATTGCACTCAATAATTCTGCTGCCTCAGAAAATATTGTTCTGGCTAAAATCATATCCCTTAGGGGAAGAGAACTGTGAGTTCAAACACTTGATCTTACTTTATAGATGAGGCTGTTCTCTGATGGTAAAGAAAATTACACTCCATGTGTAGCAGCTGTATGAAAGAGCATGTTATGAATCTCAGGCTGGGACTGAGGAGCTCTGCTTTTCCTGGTGAGCAGCCTGTTAGAGGTAGCCTAGGACTTTGTCGGTTCACAGCCCAGTCTATAGCTTCTGCCCATTGGACTTTGGGATAACACTCTGGGCTATCAGCTCTGCAGGGTGAAGACTTGACACCTCTTTGTCAGACATAGCAGTAGCAGCCAAACAAGGCTAAGTCTTCAGAGCCACCCAGAGGTGCTACAGCTGTGATGTGTGAGCAGTTCAGGGAGACAATCCCAACATGCACGTATAACAAAGCATAGGAATCTGTGAACAAGGTAAAAAAACCTCCCCAACAAAGGAGTTGCCAATAGGCCAGCAGGCCATGGTATACACTTCATGCGGTCAGTGCTGCTACAGCCATTACTCTTCCCAAAGCACACCACTCCTGTTTCACTGAGGTGTGCAAAAGGAACAAACTGACAAGCAGTCAGGGTCACAGGCACTCCCTCAACATCTTCTGTTGCCACAACAAGGGGATCAGCTACTGTGGCAGATGTTCACACCAGCCAGGGCAGGACTTTTCTTATCTCATCAGTTAGATTTTTGAATAGTTGTTCAAGTTTAACCAAGACCACTTTGTGAAGAAATAAACCATGCAATCAAAGCTGTTATCTTTCACCATCTCCTGCACGATGCCTGGGTAATTTGCATCTTTAAACAAAGCTTCCTAGTATTCATGTCTGAAAGTTTATACTTAGGGAAACTTAAGCCCGATGCTTAGATGTCAAAGTGACTAAAATATTGCTTTTAAAAAGGTAGGTTTCCAATAATTAGTAGTCCAGATCCGTAAATCACTGAAGTGAATCGCACAGTTTTCACATAGACTGCCACATAATCTAGTTGTGTGTGTCCAACCCTTATTCTCAAAAACATTTAGCACATATTGCTTGGATAGCTCATTTTTGAAGTAAGGAGTGGTGAACCAAATATCCAGTTCCTGAAATTCTTTAAGGATATGACATATTCTAAAGCACTCTAAAACATAACTGTGCTAATTAAAAGCCCATACTTTCAAATAGTAAAGCCCGAAAGAGATACAACTCCAGCTGGAATAAGGATCCCACTACAGCATACAGACAAGGCAGAGTTTCCAAAGGCATGAATGGTAATGAGGCACCTCTTATTGAGAACTGGTGATGGCAAATCAAGTCAGACAATCCTGCACTCTCTCAGTATCCTAACAGAAAGATGTCAAAAAGCTTCTGAAGAAAAAATGACTGTCACTATTCTATGCTGATCAAAGGAAATGTTTCAGTTTTAGTTTCAGCTTAATTCTTAGCAGTCTTAGAGTGGTTAAATGATATTATACCTCTTCCCACCTGGTGGACTCTTGTGTTACACCATGCATGGCAGCAATGAAGACAGATTTATGCAATTTATTTGCTGACATGGACAAGAGTAATCTGTCTTTGTTTCTGTATTTTATCATTAAAGTCTTGTTTTTCAGCCTTAAATAGCCCCAAGACAATGCACTGCAATAATTAAGTACAAAAAAAGGTTTAAACAACATTAATAGACAGGAGGAAATTAACAAAAGACAACACACTGTACTCAGTGTTGACAATCCAGCCTTAACACGCTCCTGAGGAAGGAAACAATAGAAAAGGAAGGATGGGTTTATTTATAAAGGCTTTCCTGCTACGAATTAGTGTTCAGGGATCCTTGTTAATCAAACACTATGGGTAAAGTACTAAAAACCCCAAACAAAACTATTAAGTAACAGCAACAAAGCTGAGCAGGCAGCATAGCAGTGGACCAGGTTGCCCAGAGAGGCTGTCAAATCTGCAAATAAGATTTTCACAACCCAGCTAGACCCAGTCAGAGCTGACCTGATCAACAGTCCAATTTTGAGCTGGGATTTCAACTAAAAGACCTTCAACAGTCCCTTCCCACTGATATTTCAATGATCTAATAATTCTATTAAAACAGCTTCAGGACAATGTCCTGATGGCAGGATGTGCTTGGGCAGCTTACATCCCAACAAGAAAATAAGTAATGTCTTGTGACTTTATAACTAACAGCCTGAGATTTTCCTGCAAGTAGTGATTAACTCTTACTGAAAAAAATAGGCAAAAAAATCTACTGAAAACAGTTATATTTAAGTATGGATTTAATTACAATGACAAATACCACTGATTTTCACACATGGAAATAAATTACTTACGATGCTTGAACTTACAAGATCCAGATCATACGCATGAAATTCTTGGTTTACTTCTAGGTTCTTGAGCTAGTTTCTTTCATTGCTTTATTTTTCTTTTATTAAGAATTAATTAAAGAAAGCTATCATCCTCATTTTTCTGACTGAAACCAGCCTTCTTTGCTTGGATAAGTACAGGCAGTACTTAGAGCTGCAAGCCGCGTGAAGTCTAGTTTAAAAATGTTTTTTATTTTAAAGATTACTGCCAAGGTGATTAGTACCGAAACCAAATGAGCTTTTAACTTGCCTCCTTCACTCTATTGCTGATTTAGCTAGTAAAATCCTGCCAGCAACACCAGTTTTACAAACCAGCCTTTGAAGCCACACCACAGCAAAAGGCTTCTTGAAGTCCAAGGAGATTGTGACAGCTGTGGTGCTCCTGTCAACTGTCATTGTCATTTCCTAGAAGTTAAGCAGATTTGTTCAGCTTGACCTCTGTTTTAGCTAGCCTAGACCTGTCTAGGACTGTACCTGTCTGGTGCTCCCTGTCAAGCTTCTGCTCACCTCTGCAGTCAGGCTTGGCTCCTTCTCAGAGAGGTGTCAAGTCAGCTTCCCTCCCTGCTTGGCCCCTCATCTGCTTCCTCTGGCTGGCAGGGACTCCAGCCTCTAAGCTATTTGTCTTTCTTTTTCCTCATCTAGTACTAACTTAGGGGTAATGGGTGTTTTGCTTTCATCTTTCTCCTGTGTGACAGGACGGGTGTGTACAACCTCTCCAAATTCGGTGGCTTCATGACTATTCATCACCACTGTCTGAAATGAGGCTGGGGGGACAAGGGATGGAGTGCAGACTCTGCCCACAAAGTCTTCCCAGTGCCAAGTTGTAAAATGTTCCTTTTATTTCAAATGTTTAATCATCCTTAACTTCATTTTCTTTTACTCAGATCTAGTGTGTTTATTATGTGAAGAGCTGGTACTAATCTGAGCTAAATTTTGCATGCTTAATTTCTGCCTCAAGTGGAATTGAATATGGGATCATCAGCTACCCCACTCCTGCTTCCTATTTTTCTTCCCCAAAATATTCTTTTGCTTTAGTAAAGTACAGTAGGCTGGAAGCCAGATGATCATAAACTGCACTTTCATCATTTCTACTGCATAATGCTAATAATTCTGTGCGATTGTGTCCGTAATCAAGCAAGGTTTTATGCATCTTTTGCATAGAAAGCAGAAAACTGTCAGTCCATCAGCTTAATCAGTGAAGCAATAGAGGTTTTCAAAGATTGTGCAAGGTCACCACTGCAAACCAGGATTAAAACTTCATGGAAGAAATGCAATGCTGTCCACCATACACAATGCTTCTAGACTGCTTGCTTTTGCAAAAATACTAAGCAGAATAAGCCAAGACATGAAAAAGAACTTCTGTAGTCATCAGATTTTTACACTGTGATTGTAGAGGATGCCATGCATACCATATAACACATCAGAGACACTCTCGGTTGAGCTGGGAGTACAAGGCTTTTCCAGCACTCATGACAGCTGTCTGAATGAAAGCCTAAATGCAAGTTTGCCAGATCAGCATGGGGAGTCACACAACATTTCTAAAGGCTGAAATAAAAAGTTATTGTGATTATTTAAAACAAACTAACAAAACAGTACAAACAGTTATTTGAGCTTCCATTCCACTGGACATTTTAGTAGTAAATCCCAAGCACCAGTACAGGCTGGGTGAAGACTGGCTTGAGAGCAGCCCTGCGGAAAGAGACTTGGGGGTGTTGATGGATGTGAAGCTCAACATGAGCAGCCAGTGTGTGCTTGCAGCCCAGAAGGCCAATCGTATCCTAGGCTGCATCAAGAGAAGTGTGCCAGCAGGTCGAGGGAGGTGATTCTTCCCCTCTACTCTGCACTCGTGAGACCCCAGCTGGAATACTGCTCCAGTTCTGGAGCCCCTATTACAAGAGGGATATAGGGGTGCTGGAGTGAGTCCAGAGAAGGGCCACGAGAATGATCAGAGGACTGGAGCACCTCTCCTACGAGGACAGCCTGAGAGAGTTGGGATTGTTCAGTCTACAGAGGAGAAGGCTCCGAGGAGACCTTATTGTAGCCTTCCAGTATCTGAAGGGGGCCTACAAGAAAGCTGGCGAGGGACTTTTTAGGAGGTCAGACAGTGATAGAACCAGGGGAAATGGGTGTAAGCTAGAGGAAGGTAGATTTAGGTTGGATATTAGGAAGAAGTTCTTCACTGTGAGGGTGGTGAGACAGTGGAACAGGTTGCCCAGAGAGGTTGTGGAGGCCTCATCCCTGGAAACTTTTAAGACAAGGCTTGATGGGGCCCTGGACAACCTGATCTAGTGGATGGTCTCCCTGCCAGGCAAGGGGGTTGGAACTAGATGATCTTTGAGGTCCCTTCCAACTCTGACAGTCCTATGATCCTATAAATGCTAAACTGAAGTCTTGGTGTTCTTGCATTATTCCTTTTCCTTCCTTTCCACTCCCTTCCCTCTTATCTCCTCTCTTTTTCTTTCTTTCCTTCCTTCAAAAGTTTGAAATTGTATGCAGAATTCAGGATTTCAGATAAAGTCTCACTCCTTTTTATTTTTGCACTCTGTCCCCTTTGGGAATAAGGATGTCCTCAAAAGCTCTCCATAACTTTTAAGGTTAGCTGCAGTCTGAGGCAGACACAAGAATGCAACCCCCTGCTTTCCTGGGTGGCTCAACACCAGTGATTTGGTTGTGAGCTCTGGTGAGTACTATTCAGTTCTCAGGATTCTAGGCAGCAGAAAACTGCCCAGAGAAAACCCTTTTCTTATATTTATTGCTACTATCTTCAACAAATTGGCAGGAAGGCTTTCGAGCCTACACTCTTCCAGCATTCACCAGTTCAAAACTGTATCTTGCATCTTTTCTCCTTAGCAGTTAGGATTTTCAGAGGTCTAAGGGAGCACAAGGTCTTCAACAGATGTTGAGCACTTCTTCTGTCCTTCTTGGTAATGCGAAAGAGTATGCATTTGTCGCCCAACCCCATTTGCCTCAGCCATGAGAGTAGTTTCATTGAAGTAACTCTTAAAGCATTCAGGCTTAGCCCCTTGCGAAGAAAGCTGCCTTCACCTTTGGCACTGAATGCAAAAGCACTCACTCTTCTGCTTTTAGTACAATACTTAGGTCCAATGTGTAAGGAAGACAACCCGACACTAAAGTTCTTGTATTCTGTGAGGTTAACCTTCACTTTAATCCTTATACTTTTCATTCATTTTTCTGAGTGCAGTTTCTTGAATATATCAGGTCACAAGCTTCAGTAGCGGAAAAAGAAGGGGCAAACCCCATTGTTAGACAAGAATGGTAATTCTGAGAGTGAGCATCGAAAGGTTGAGTCAGCCTGTGTCGCATTGTGAGAGTTCAGCAATTCTCTATTCATTTGTGTGACAAGTCTCATTATAAGGAAGCTTTTTAAAAGCAATTCATTCTGAGGAAGCTTTGGATACAGTTCCAAAAGCAGAAAATAAAACCTAGGAGAACTGGGGAAAGAAAAAAGAAAAATAAAAAAAAAGCAGGCAGTAGAATCAAGCAGGAAGGCATACAAAAATCAGCTCTTTTGCAAGTTCATTTTTCATTCTCTTTGACATTCTTTGGGAGGCAGAACTGTGCTGCACACTTGTGGCCTCAGGCAATGAAGCTGGAAGAAGATATTTCAAGAACTGCAGAACACACACAGCTGTATAACACAAAACATGTAAGAACTGAATTGGAAAGATTATGTTGCTAACTTGCTCCAGAATTACATCAGCCAAGGTAGTCAAATTGAAGTAGAAAATTTCACATATTCCTAACTATTTTACCACTTATTTGGAGCTTTAGGTGGTGATCAAAAGACGCTGCACCTAAAGTTCAGCTGAACAATTAATTAAATTGAAAACCATCACAAACAGATTGGACAGATTTTCTGAACAAGAAATACCTGGAAGTTGCATGTAATTTTTTTGGGAGATAAGAGATACCATCAGTAAAAGTTCTAAGCAGACACCTATGAAAAATCTACAATTTGATAATGTCCTACAGTTTTTAACAACCTGTGGGACTTTTGATTGTCATTTTTAAAGTCAACTACAACATGGGCTTAAGCTGAGCCAGGGTAGGTTTAGATTAGATATTAGGAAGAACTTCTTTACTGAAAGAGTGGTGAGATATTGGAATAGGCTGCCCAGGGAGGTGGTGGAGTCGCCATCCCTGGAGGTTTTTAAGAAGAGGATAGATGTGGTTCTTCAGGGGATGATTTAGGGGTAAGAGTAGTGTAGGGCTATCGGTTGGACTAGATGATCTTGAGGGTCCTTTCCAACAGTAATGATTCTGTGATTCTGTGATCACTGAGAAATTACAAGAAAACAAATGGTGTTTTGTGCTCCCTCTGCTGGCTCTAGAGTAGCAGGTAGATGACAAATGCTAGACCCAGAGATCTGCTCAGTGATGGTGAAGCAGAAACAACAAGCTTTGACTTTCAGTGTGATTTTGTATGTAGCTGGTTTTCTTGTCATTAAATAACTGAACAAAAAAGGCAAAAGGTATTTTAGCTCCCTTTTAAAAGAAAAATGCATTTCTTTTTTTGGGGAACGATAGGAAAATAATTTCAAACGTTTGCAGAGCTTAAGGTACCTTACAATGATCACCTTCTGGCTGATGCTTGGGTAAGACTGTGAGACTGAGTTGTTTGCAGCAGTACAGATAGAGGCAAATTTTCTCCAAATATTTAGCTTAAGCTAATAGTTGATCAGGCTTCAGATATGTTTATTAGCTAAGTGGAATTGAGGATTTAACTTTCATGCTCAGAGAATGTAAATACAAAAGACTTCCTATTAGGTAAAAAAAATAATTAGCATAAAAATATTTAACATAAATAAACTATGATATTCTTGAAAAGAAACTTGTACTCACCGGGTTTACAGGAAAATACAAGTGCATTCAAGATATGCTGACATTCTGGTGTGCTTTTGTGAAAACAAAGCTGCTTCTGTCCTACAGAGAATCCACAGGTGCTACAAAAAGGGATGGTTCTTCTCACCCGGCAAAGATACTTCTGCTGTCAGTTCTTGCAGGAAGAAGAACATGGGAAGAGTGATGTCAGAGTACAGGGTGACCTCGTTACTTCTGAAAAACTGTCAAATATACCCTTTAGGAAAAATGAAGAGACAGCAGAAGTCTGATGGGACTTCTGGGATGGGTCTGACTTAAATCATACTGCATGAAGAAGCTCTTAACCTTCAGAAGAACAGATGACCTTTTACACATAAACCCATATTGGTAGATATTTCAGGTTTGATTAAAGCTTTTGGTTCCAGTATTAACTCAGGAAAATTATTCATTTTAAATTCAGAGTGGACTAAGAGGAGTACATGCACAAATATCAGACACATATATATAACCCCAGCTTTTCCACTGAATAACATGCATGTTGGTGTTCAAATACATTGCTCTGAACCCAGAGCTACTCCCATACCAGCACATGCATATTTCTGCTGATTCTTTGTCCTTTTTTTCTACTGTGTTACTACTGCTCTGGAACTGAATTTGTGCAATTCCTTCTACATGGGCCACCATTGCAGACATCAGTTAGGGAGTTCTTGTTTGGTGGCATAAATGAAAATCAGCCTAGTCCCATGGCAGATACAAGTTCCCCAAGAACAACAGGATTGCACTAGCAAAGCACCTGTGTAAACAACCAGAGGACTAGGCCACGGTCTTGGTGTGTCCCACTTTTGACCATAACACACTCTTCATCACTTACAGAATTGCTTTCAAAAGCAATTTCAGAGCAATATAAAATGCTTTCCTCCAGCAAAGGAATTTGTGTAAGACACACATGAAAAAGATATAAGAAAATTCTACTCTACTGGCCATTTGATTAATTCTAAGGAACAGAACTTGCTAACATAATAAAGCATGACACATCATCAGGAGGCTGCATCTAGCTGAAAAAGTGTCAAACAGCACAGTTTTATGAAGTATGAATAGTGTGCATTATAAAAAAAGAAAAATATTTTAATTTTATTTCAACCTCAGCTACCAGCCAACCACTGCTAGGGGAGAGATCTTTCCATATGCGAGACTGCATAGTTTAGAAAATCACATAAATTATTATGGCATGAATAACAGTAAAAGCATCAAACCCAGTCTTTCCTGTGTTCAAAATGGTAGGTAAATTTAATCTTTTCTGTGTTAATATTTTTTTTTCTTCAGGAATATTTTTCCTTTGGGTACATTAAGAAGAGTGTGACCAGCAGGTCTAGGGGGGTTTTCCTCCTCCTCTACTCTGCAATAATAGGCTACATTGGGAGTAGTGTGTCCAGTTCTGCACTCCCTAGTTCACGATAGACAGGGAGCTACTGGAGAAAGTCCACTGGAGGGCTACAAAGCCAATTAGGGGACTGGAGCACCTCTCTGAGGAGGAAAGGCTGAGAGACCTCTTTAGCCTAGAGAAGAGTGAGAGGTGATCTTATCAATGCTTATCAATATCTAAAGGGTGGGTGTCAAGAGGATGGGGCCAATCTGTTTTCAGTGGTGTCCAGTGATAGCACAAGGGGCAATAGACACAAATTGGAACATCGGAAATGTTCCTCTAAACATAAGGAAAAACTTTGAGAGAGATGGAGCACCAGAACAGTCTGCCTAGAGAGGTTATTGTGTCTCCTTCCCTGAAGGTATACAAAACCTGCCTGGATGCACTTCTGACCAACCTGTTCTAAGAAAAAATAATTATTGATTTAAAATAAAATTTCCCTCTGACTCACTGAAAAATGTATTTTTAATGGGATCTATAAGCTAAAATTTTCTGGAGAGTTCCAAGTGTTAATATACATCTGTGTACTATTTTCTCTGTGAAAATTACAACATCTATGAATTATGTTTATAGCATCCCAAAATAAGAGAGAGGGATCAGATTTGGCAGCATTAGGGCATAGCTTTAGAATGCACCCGGTTGCCCTATAATCATTTATACCAGCGATGCCACTATGCTATTTTATGAGCTGCAGCTTATTATTGGTAATATATTACAGAAAAAAAAAAGACAAAAGGCAAACCACAAACCTCCCTCATTTATGCAATGACTTTTATATTACTAGAGCCAGTACATGGGAGTCTCAGCTTCTGGATAAACAGCTTTAATTCCCAGATTAAGATACATCTCAGTTCCTATCCTGTGTATTGGAAGCTGCCTTGCAGGGTCTGGACTGGCTGCAGATTCATTCTCCCCAAGAGATCATCCATGATAGCAGCTGTAACCTCCACAAGCACTTTTGGTCCATCCTCCCTTTCCTTCAGTTGAACTTTCATTCTGGTTTGAAACCCTGCTCCTGACTTTTGTTTCCTTCTACACAATGTCATATAAAAAAATGACCTAGTTCCACACTTGATATTCTTTCTAGTCCCTTTTAACTTATCAAATATCATTATTTCTGCTGAAAATGTCCTTTGGTGTCTTGAAGGCTCTGTACTTGCCTTAACACCACTGCTAAGCGATGCAATGAACTTCTTTAATGAGAAGAGTCTCTACCAAACAGGCAACTGAGCTGCTAATATCTCATTCTTAGCACTGTCAAAAAAGTATCCGGGCTGTGTAAAGACTGCGAATTAATAAGCTAAGAGAGATGTCTTTCCTGAAATTTTCAAGTGTGCACATCAAGTTTTGAGTAAAATATTCTCTGATCATTGCCTGAATTTCATCTTAGAAATAGAAATTACACAACCAGAATAATAATAAGGAAAAAAAACCCCAAACCAAAACAAACCACAACTGTATATAAAGCACACATCAAGATCTATTTTATACTGAAATAATCATACCAATTTCTTTCCTTTGGCACCTAATTTACGATAAGTAGAAATGAAATGTAAATGCTACCCTGAAATATTGCAGAATAATTATGAGGCTAGCGATTCCTGATCCTTGTGCCCAGCTATTTTCTACTTACTAGTTCCTGCATAGCATGGTCTGCTTGAGAGATGTGAAAGATCAACAGCTGTAAAAACAGAGTAATAGCTGCACTGAAGTTTCACACCTGCATGCAGAGACTCCTTCATAAATCCATGAACTTTGTTCTTTTACTATAAGGGCTTTTTTAAGTGTCATGCTGCTGTTTCCTTAGCAAACAATGGGCATAATTAAAGCTATTATATATCCTCCAGGAAAAAGGATATCAATATTAAATTGGAAAATATATGGCTTAGGATGTAACTGGCTAGATTTTAAATTATTCTACTGTAGATGATAAAATATTATCAAATGAAAAAGTACGGTAGAGAATTTTTGTTATTGCAAGGGAAATGGTTGCAACACTTAGCTGTAAATGTAGTCCATAGTGAAGTGTTATTAATAAATAAGCTTCTGAAAATAAAAGTTTATTTTAGCATGGCATAATGCATAATGTAAGTTGCACTGGATGGCATTGCATTTAGTAAAGAGATCAACCTACAGTTCTGGAAATAACTATAGCTGAAGAAAAGCATGAGAGTTAGCAGAATCACACTTTGAAACCAAATTTAAAACCAGAATTCAGTGATATAGTAATCACTTGCTGTTCTCAAAGGAGACTAAGAAATTATCAGAGAGATAAGGTAGAACAAAAGAGGTGTAATTCATCATTTTCTGAAGATTTTTTCTAAATAGAAAAATGGTACTAAGACGACTGGAAGAATTTAACTTGCTTTTTCCAAACCCATCAACTATGTAAATGATACAGACATTATCGATAAATGGTTAAAATGGAACAAACCCAAAATACAGGAATCCCCAGCAACAGCTGTCCAAAAGAGATTATCTTGTTCAGAAACTTCCAGCAGGTTGAGTGAGTCATTCCATGCTGCAGAAATGCCTTTGGGATGTACTCCTATCGGCATCCTTGTACCACCTGCTTTGCAAGTACCGTACCATGGACCTTAGCATTTGCAGAGACATCTGTAAAAGAAAAATATCAGCTTCCTTCTGATGTCTCAGTTTTGCAGTTAAAAAAGACATACATGCATAAACAATAGCTAGGCTTATGGAGGCAAGATACACATGTAGAGAGGGCTCTGTGACACTTATTTCAGTGAGGCTGGGATCTGCATCTTCATTTTTCCATCCAAGCAAAGTGATTATATGGTGAATGAACTGCAGATTTCATGCATGTGAAATAAGACCTATCCTATACTAACAGGTAAGCGGGAGCCCAGGAACACTGCACACTCAATTTCAGCCTTACCTCTTTAAAAGCTTCTTATGAAAAATATTTTTTCAAAATATATTCATTTATTCATATGTCTTCCTTTTGAAAATATTTCCCATGTCATGGCTGAAATGATTTATACAATGATAGACCTTATGGTCTCCCCCAGCTCTTACTATAAACAATATTTTTACACCTCAGGGAAAGTGGTCTGAAAAGGCTATGTAGAGTGGTTAGGCAGCGGAATGAACAGAAATAAGGTACCTGGAGAATAGAACTAACTGCAGCCTACATTATAGAATAAGAATAATATAAACAATAGGCACTGAAAATTGCAGAGGGCAACATAACTGAAACTGGAACTTGACACTGTAGGTAGAAAAAATGTGTACAATAATCTTGTATTGTGAGGGAACTATATCAAACAGTTATACTGAATATATTTCTTGGAAGCAGGTGATGGGTCAAGTAAACAGCTTTCCATTTTGGTTTGTAGATTATCTTGGAATGTGCTTGATGAAAAAGCACTCATTTGTCACAGAATGTCTTATAATGTAGGCCACCAAAACTGACATATACCAATGCTTTACTAACATGGCACTAATTCTAACACCATAGGACTTTTTGCACATTTAACAGTAAAGTACAATCTGCTTACTCTTTGATGCATCTGCACCACACCTTATTCAGAACAGCTACTGATGAGCATCCCATGCTGCTGAGCAATGTAGTCAGTTGGATTTCTACCAAGAAAGAAAAGCTGCAGTAATAGCCAGTAGTTAGTATTTTAACTGAATCAGTATTTCAGAAATCTTAAGATGTCTTTTGTGGAATCTTTCATTTCCAGTTAATTCTTTCAGAAGCTGTACTCCTGCTGGGACACAAAAGTTCCATATTCAGGAATGCAAGCAGGCAATTCTGTGAAAAACGAATGTTTGTTAAGTATTAGCAAAGAAAGAAGTAAGTAAATAAATAAATAGGTAGGCCTCTGAATACCTTTAAGACAACCAATAAAATCCATGTTAATTCCTCCCAGAGAGACATAAGCTGTCACATTAGAAGATGGCTTCTAAGCTTGACACTTTATTGTAAAGAGAGCATGGGAGCAGATCCATCCCAGTAACTAGTTACTTAATTTTTATGTTTTCTTGTTGTTCATTGCAATGGATTTACAAGTCATCTAAACTACATTCAATCTGAAAAATTAACCCAAGCACCACATTTCAATCTTAAGAATTTATTTAATTGCTAGGTGTAAGATGGACACAGGAAACAAACACTTGAAGGTAGGTGAAAGCTGTGTGTGCCTGGCTTGCTTTACAGCTCTAAGATTTTCTTTTTGCACCATAAGCCTGTAAATCTTATGTTTCAAGATTCCCAGAAATAATTTCCAAATACCTGGGCATTTTACTAGGATTCTTGTTACTGCTCCCCAGCGACGCTGTCATGGCACCAACTCTCATGGTGTTTAAGAAACACTTGGAGGATGCATTTAGACACAGTGTGAATTTGGGGTTATCCTGTGCCTAAATAGGAGTTGGACTCAATAATCCTTATGGGTCCCTTCCAACTGGGAATATTCTGTGATTCTATGATATTGTAAACATGAGCATCCTGCTAAGATATTCTTCTCCTTCCACCACAGAAGCCATAGATGTTACTTCATGTTTGTGTATGTAACAGCTTCACAAACAACTCTGTTCAGAAATAATTGGAACAGGTGGGGGCTTCAACAACACATGAACACCAATTTGTATTGCAGCATGCAGTTTTGGGCACCACAGTTTAGGAAGGACATTGAGCTACTAGAGAGGGTGCAGAGAAGGGCAACTAAGCTAGTCAGGGGTCTGGAAAACAGGCCTTATGAGGAGAGGCTTAGGGAGCTGGGCTTGTTTAGCCTGGAGAAGAGGAGGCTGAGGGGAGACCTTATTGCTCTCTTCAGCTACTTGAAAGGCCATTCTAGGGAGGCGGGTGTTGGCCTCTTCTCCCTTGTGACTGGTGACAGGACTAGAGGGAATGGGCTTAAGTTGTGCCAGGGTAGGTTTAGATTAGATATTAGGAAGAATTTCTTTACTGAAAGGGTGGTTAGATATTGGAATAGGCTGCCCAGGGAGGTGGTGGAGTCGCCATCCCTGGAGGTTTTTAAGAAGAGGATAGATGTGGTTCTTCAGGGGATGATTTAGGGGTAAGAGTAGTGTAGGGCTATCGGTTGGACTAGATGATCTTGAGGGTCCTTTCCAACCGTAATGATTCTGTGATTCTGTGATCTCAAAAGAAAATACTGACTAAACTTAGAAAACATTCAGTAGAAAATAAGCTAGTATCTCCTGATTTTCTCTCTTTTTAATGTCCTCCTGAAATAAGCAGCTACTTATATACATGCTTTACATATAAATATATCCTATATACCCTACATCATTTCTCTCCACAATTTCATTTAAGAGGTGAACAAAGACTATTCAGTACTCTAAATCTGACAGTTATTCTCAGCACCCTAGAGAAATTGCCCTCCCCGCACTCCATTTGTTTTGGAGCAGAGCCAGGTAAAACACTCAAAGCTTAAGTTCATTATTTTTTCAAATACTTCAGTATTCTTTTCCAGTGTTATAAAGAAAAAGATACATTGGGTAATGTCTTATTAGTACTATGGGTTCATTGTTCACAGAGGGGTTGGAAAGTGTCTGGAAATAAATCAAAATAAAGATTTTTTTACCAAGTCACATAAACCTAAACATTTTTTGTTACAACTTTATACTTAACGTATAGAACATTTATTTTATACAATATCAGTGTTGAAACTCTTTTATCCCTTCCTTCTGTTACAGTGTTTGAGAAGAGGTAACAAAGCCCAGTGTGGTCTAACTTTTGACTGTGTTCCTTTGTGTTTATAAGTACTTCATGCTGTACCTTTTCAGTCTGAATATAGTATCCAGAGGGAAAATTCTGTCCCATCTTACTGAAACTTCTGTCCTTTGGCTCAACCAGTTACAGCATAATCTTCTGTGATGGATGCACTCAACTCTTCCACCAAACTAGCTGTAGTTTGTTACAAGTTGCGAACAAGATAAAGGCCTATTGCCAATATAGGAGAGCAGAGCCACTCTGCCCTTACTGGTAGAAAGAAATTGTGCACCGTCTTCCCCAGTGAAGCTATCTAACACAAGTACCCAGAAGGTCCTTACTAACCATATTAAATTTGTTGGGTACCTTACATATTTTCCTCAGCTTTGTATTAAATGCAGTGTGCTAAACTGAAGCCATTTCCTTTTATACTCTGCACTCCATTTTCTGATTTGAGTTCTCTGTCAATTTTTTTCTTTGTTGTAATATGATCCCTCTTGGCAAAGAGAGCCTCAGACTTTTTATAAAGAGAATGAAACACTAGTTGCTTTCATAAATAGAAATACTTCAATTATTCTTTGATACTTTTGCTCTTCTGTAACATGCTGGACTTTCATTTACGAGACCATCTCTGTATAGAAAACATATCACTTGGCAACCTCGATGCAGACTTTTCTTCTGTTTATGTGAAATAATGTTTGACTATTTGACTAACGTGTTTTAACCCAGCCTCTGTATTCTTTACCATCATCCTTTGGTTCACAAGCTTAAAAAAATCCCTCTTCAGATCTATTTCCCTGCTGTCATATATTCCTTTAGATATAGTCTGAAGAAAGCTTCTTTTTCTGAATTGAAAGATGTCATAGCATGCTTTGTACTGTCTAATTTTTCATCTTATTAATACCAATAATATAAGGTATTTGAACACTGCAATATTTTCATAAGATTCATTGGGGGTCTGTCTTTTTCCAGCACTACTCTAATGTTCAGATAATGATGCGTGGGGGCTGGAATAGATAGCCTGCTGACCACCTGAACCCAGGAAGATTAAAATGTATGATTCAAAGCTGTTCAAGAGATATACTTTGAGGAAGAAAGATTCCTTTAGTGCTCTATCATTAACATCGAGACACTTCATACTGGAAAACTCTAAGGAAAGTAGAAATTCAATTGCTTCATATAGCCAAAAATACATGTTTAGACAAAATGCTAGGGACAGGAATAAGGGTCATTGAGCTGCATTTATACTATCACTTAAGCTATTTGAAGAAATTTCTTTTTCTTCTGTAAAGACTAGAATATTAGGTGGCTCAAACTTGAACAAGTAACTGAAGTAAAATACCTCCTCTGGTATTTCTTGTAAAGCAGGCAGAAAATAACACCAATAAATATCAAAGAGAACAAAAGCAACATGCTGATAAAAGTTCTTCCTATGAAACTTTAGCCTCCAGAAATTAGATACTAATAGTACTGCATGTATTCCAATTCATTAACTATATGTTCTAAGATAGATTATAAAGTATACGCATTATTATCAGAAATTACTTTTTTAACAAACATATCAGTGATGGACAAGGAACTTCAAGGGATTTTCAAAATGCAGGTCTTAGGAGAGCATTAAGTAGGCAGAAAACATAAAAGATTCAACAACACTCATTTTCATCAAAATTGTCTTTCGTAACGAATGTTGTAAAAAACCTTAAATGCAGAAAAATTTTGTGCATGTCTAATTACATTGAAAGTTTTAGTCAACAAATTTGGAGGTAATACCTTGCCTTTGACCTCTTCTGGTCTCCCAGCAGTTAAAGACACTGTCTTGAATCATAGCCTAGGTACTTTCTACAGACTGTCAAATTTGATCCCCAGTCTGATTTGACAAAAACTCTCAGCTTAGTCAACTGGTTTATTGACTTCACTGGAGCAGAAGCTTCACTGATTTCTCAAAATAAAATTTACAGACAACTGAACAAGAGCTTGAAGTGTACAACATTAAAGGATATATTTAATTATCAAAACTCAGTAGCATTCATAAATGTTATTCCATATCAAATGTAGCTTTACTTTGCTACATTTTGTGTATCCATGCCTTCTCAAATAAAAGACACTGTAGTTGCAAATTGTAATTTTTCTGGCTTACTTCATTAATGTTACATCCAGATGTATTACATAAACTCTTTACTGAGAAACATTTACTGTATCTGGAAGCCCTGAGACTGCTTCTATATGGAATACCACTGACAAGTCAGAGTCATCTGCACTTCAGAGGAATATAAAGAGGTAAAAATCAAATTCTGTTTGACACCTTGATCGTGCCTTGAGGCTACAAATCTGATGGTTTTTGATTAGTGAAAAGCATTGTGGTAGTGAGAACAGGTGGAATACGACAACTCAAGATGTTCCTAAAATGTAGTAAGGGATAACTAGACTTCAATGTCTTTGACAGGTGCTTCTAAGAGATAACAATAACCACTTCAGTTTCAAAAGGCTTTTTGGCCATGGATGAAACTTTTGGTAATCCATAGGCATTGTGACAAATTGTCATCTCTTCTGCATTATTTTTAGGGAGACTGGAGTTCAACCTACCCTCTCTGCTCCCCAGGCTATTGGGAGATTACTTTGGCAGTTGCAGAGTTGGGTGGGTTGCTATTTCACTTGCTGTGAAGTACAGTTTTCTCACATAGCAAATCATCTTGCAAGGTGTTAACATTTTCCGTTCCCACTCATCAAAACACTTACCACGAAACAGACGCACTGAAGATAAATCAAGCTTCAACTCATATTTAGATACCAGGCTTCATTTTCAAGAGATCTGTATAAGCAATTCAGACAACAAGATAAAGCTGAGCTGACCAAGGGACAGCAACCTGCTGCCCCCCTCTAAGAGCATCTTAAGTGAAGTAATTGACTTATTTTTGTCTCCTAAATACTGAAACTATATATCTTGCACTGACCAATTAGAAAGGAAAGCATTTCAAGACTTACTTTATTTTTACTAGCTGTTCGTGGCCTCAGGAGTTATTCCCTCCTACAGCATAGCTACAAAATTAAAGTGCCCACCCTGTAGGATAGATTTCACTGCTTCTATCACCTATCAGAATAGGAACTTGAATAGAACTCAAGGAATGGCTAAGGGACCTGGGTCTCTTTAGCCTGGAGAAGAGAAGACTGAGAGGGGATCTTATCAATGCTCATAAATATCTGAAAAGGGGGTGTCAAGAGGACAGGACCAGTCTCTTTTCAGTGGTGCCCATTGATTAAGACAAGGGACAATGGGGACATACTGGAACACAGGAAATTCCACCTAAACATAAGGAAAAACATCTTACTATGAGGGAGATGGAGCACTGGAACAGGCTTCTGAGAGAGGTTGTGGATGCTCCTTCTCTGGAGATAACTCAAAACCTGCCTGGATATGCTCTTGTGCAACCTGCTGTGGGTGAACCTGCTTTAACAGGGGGTTGAACTAGATGATCCCCAGAGGTCCCTTCCAACCCTTACCACTCTGTGATAACTAAAATGTGCTTGTATCTTTTGCAGAATTTGTCCTGTTAATCGTCATAACCTCTTAACAGTCCAGAATGATCATTATTGTTTTTTGTGATTAAAATCACTAGGAATGTCTTTCTTTAAAGCATAATGAGCAGTCATGAGCTTTTATCACTAGGACAATAAAGAGAACTAATTTGACAGTTCTGCCTTCAGTCTCCTTTGCATGTATTTTATATCATAATAACTCCTTTAACTTCACTGGGATTTCTTTGTACTGGGTTTCGAAAATAATCATATAAAATTATTTAGTTATTATGTAGTTCAACAACATCCTCATTTTTCTTAAATATATTTTTCAATTCTGAAGAAACTGTAAATGGGACCAGGTTTGATTTGCACATGTTCCTTTCAACAGAAAAGCTAAGATATATGCTGTGCAAATTCCACTGGCTTGACAAGAAGGGGCACAGTATAAGTCTGTAATTTATTTGTAACATGTCCCTCTAATTCATTTAAGCCCTTTCATTAGTACTAAGCACTCCTTTAATCAGTGCTTTCTGTACTCCTGTACAAGTCAATACATCCTAAAAAACTGAGGGGCTGGTTGAGGACAGAAAAGATTCATTTTTGCCAGCCTCCACAGTTATGTCTACATAGTTTCGTTGATTAATGTTTTCAACATATGCACCAAAAGAAAAGAGCATACATCTATAGGAGGTACAGGGGCCAATGCTTTATGCAAAATACAATCAGACACTTCAAGTGTAAGCACAAAGACATGAAACTTTTCAGAATTTGTTTTTGCAAGGCTGTGTAAAAAGGCTTGCTAACTTGAAGTCATGCTAGATTAACATATAACATGATACTCTTGATACTACTTTAAAAGTAATGTAGATGGATATTAATGCTGATGCATTTACTTTTAACAAAAAGTGAAAAGGTTTACCTGTAAACTTTATATGTAGAAAACCACGTTGAGACACAAACTGCAGTCCCCATCCTTGAGAGCGCGCATGGATGTATCTGTGCCTGTCTGTGACATGGGGACTCACAAAGGAGTTTCCCTGTGATCTCCTTATGCATCCAAGCAGGTTCTGTGATAAATTTGCTCCAATTTAAAACGATGATGTGCTTTTTTGCAGTCTTTGTTCTGTCTTTTCTTATCATTATACCAAGCATACCACAGTATGGATGAAGTTCGGAGAAAATCCACAATTTGCGTAGTTTTTGTGGGGGCTGCTTACAATAATTTTAAGTCTAAAATAACTTTAGAACTATTTTCTTTCCATTGCTTTATGAGAAAACTCTCAAACAAAGCAAAGCTGATGAAATTTCTAGTCTACATTCATGGCAGATAAATCAAATAAATTACATGACCAAAAGGTTACACAAATTATTTAAACATCTGAGTGAAGTCTTATGGGACCCATAAACATTTCTCGATGATGAAACATAACAATAAGAGCTTTCTTTGTGGAGGCTATGCTGTGGTTTTCTTGAATCCTTTATATATAAAACCATAAAAAGTGATTCCTGGGATTTATATATCAAACGAGGTTCCCTCTACCCCTTACTTGTAGCTAATATTTCACTAAAATCTAGTAGCATTATTGCTACAAACAATACAACATCCTGGATACAGGGATATGTTGAATGTTTACTAAAGCACTAGAAAACCCCCCAACTATAGTATCTGGTTATTTGACACCCTTACAAGAAAAAGTAATGGAATATGAACTCTATTACAATTTCTTTGAAGCATTACCTGCCTATTTTTCAGTGTCTGAAGAGCATGTAGCACAAAGGGATTCCCAAATACTAAAAAACAATGATAAAATTAAGAAATGCATATTAAGATGCTGGAGAACAACTCCTTGAAATTTTTCTTCCTAGTTTATGAAAATCTGCTCCTCTGTTTTCATTGCTCTTTCAAATTTTCCAAGCATGTCAACATTTGCCTATATATCTGCATTTTACTTGCTATGTACAACCTAAATTCAATCAAACATAATATAATAAGTAAATAGCTTCATGTCATCTTCTCCCTCCTCAGTCTTCACTGGCCATTCCACTTCTCACACCTACTGAGTTGGTGGATCATAAGACAAAAACCAGGATGACAACATCCCTCCCACTGTAAGTGAAGGTCAGGTTTGTGAACACCTTAGAAACCAGGACACACGTAAGTCAAGTCCTCCAAAGTCCATTCAAATTCTACCTTTCTATGGATTCTATGATTCGTCTGAGGCTAAATAATTTTGGTGCTATAAGTAAAATTGAAAAGGAAAATACATTAAATATATTCCGCAATATCTGGACATTGCATATACACATACTATGTTTTACCTAGAAACGCTGATAATATGTTCAAATTGGTTCTTTACATAACCTGAGCTTGCATTTTTTAAGTAAGAAAATTAAATCACTGTGCTTCTTGCAGGAAGTGTTTGTCTTGTAAGCTTATTATACAGGATGAGTTGTTCTGCAGTGTTTCTATGGGGTGGTGAGATTTGTATCTGCAGCAAAACATAGATCCAGAGGTTTTTATTCCAGAGCAGAGAAATGATCACTTATTCAGGAAGACATTACTACAGATTTCAATATGTAAATATTACAGCATCAATTATTTATGGGAAGAAAGTATTGAGAATGAATAGCAAAACACAAATAACCACAGAAAGATCTATAGTACCAACAATGCTACTAGACTTTTTCTTGTTGTCTTGGACATAAATTGCAAAAAGAAAATACTGCTGCACCATTCTGTCACAAAATTATAGATTTAAAACCACTAAAATTCAAGTCCTAGTAAATGAAACTATTTTTTCTTGTCATCCCTCAGGACCACAATGTTATTACATAAGGGAAACAGAGTGATAAGACTTATTGTCTCTACAACCAATTCTCAAAAACTATATATGTATTTTATAAAAAGCAGATCACCTAATGTTTGTTTTTCTCTGGTTGGTGCTGTTAAATTTAGTCACTCTAAAAATATGTTTCCAATAACCCTGATTTGCATAAACCTGCAACATCTCAGAGAAAAGCAAAAATAAATTTTGAATGTCAGCTATTTTCTGTCATCCTGTTGATATTTTTGCTACTTTCACTGTTTCGCTTCATGCACACAAAAAATTATTTCAGCAAAGCAAACTTTTATTTCTTTTTTGTCTAAAGGGGAAAAAACCCCAACCAACCAAAAAAAAAAAGAACCATACCCCAAAACAAAACACACCTAAAAAAAAATCCAACAAACAAACACTAAACTAAGCAGTGCCTTTTCATTGAAGCATGTTAAATAACTTTCTGTGGAGGAAGGACAACTTTTTCAGAAGAGTAAAGTGTAGCAGAAACTATATTCTTGGTAAATAATTTGGAAGTATCTCATGCAAAGTGCATTTATCAGCAGAATAAGTGCAGTAAATCTGTACAATAGGGTTTTTTTACTATTCCATTGCCTATAAGATTCTAAAAATGGACTATTAGCATCAGCTAGCTCATATGTTAATTAAACATTCAATGTTAACATAGTTGAGGCATACTCCTTTTCAGATGGTTACACCAGCCTTTTACATGATATGCTCATCATCACAGTAAGATACACATCCTGAATTCTCTCCCAGACAAGTAATTTGCTGTGCAGATGCAACTACTTAATATCTTTGAAAGGGCACTAAATAGAGAAGCCATAATGAAAACACCTAGTATTTCAAATATACCAAGGGTTTTGTTCAAATCTAGAAATCAAAACATGTTCCTCAGTTCTTATTGCCAAGACCCAGCTCAGTATTATGCAAATGTGCCTTCTGGATTACAGATAATTTGTACTAGGGTGTTTAAAGTGGCCATAACTTCAACATACTTCAATAACAAAATGCACTTGATTTTTATAACAAGCTAAGTTCATTTAGTTTCTCTGAAGTGATAAGACACTTGAGTTTACATTAGTTGCAGCTATACTATTCCTTGAAAACCTTCAGCTCATGAACATATAGGTCTCATCCTTCACATAATTCTTGGCTTTGAAACTGATGAATAAGCAGTCCACTCTGGAATAAATATGGGTTCAGCAAAAGAAGAGTTTATTCCTATCCCTCCAGATGACACAAGCCCTGGCTTGATTTTAAACTACGTCTTTAAAAGCTGGCCATAGCAGCGTGTCACTGCAGGAACACAGATGAATGAGTGAAAAACTCTACAGGTAACTCTTATTTTGTTGAAAATACTCAAGAAAAAGTTCACCTGTTTTTTGGGTTTGGTTTGGGGTTTTTTTTGCCAGCCTTGGTTCTAGCCAAGTGTTTTATATCAAGACAGGGACCTCCCAGTTGTTTGATAGCAGATGCAGCTATTGCAAATGTAACCAAACTCCACCTAAACACACCTGTAAATTTCATTGTATTACCAGATTCGTGTAATGGGCTTTAACTGCAAAACAGAATCAGATCAGCTGATCATCTACACAAAAACATTTCTTTAGTAATGAAGATGCACAATTTCCACACAGATTTAGTAATTTTCTTTGTTTCTTGCTAGAGAGGTAGCCACTCAACCTTTGTCCATTCTCTTTGGCTTTCCAGTTGTGGCAGTAGTTTTCCTGTCACTCCTACTCTTTGGAACAGTGCTGGGATGAATTGCTCCACTCATATTTGACCAATGAACATGAAAAAAAGAAAATTTCTTTGCTTTTTACTATGCTGGCTATTTTGTAACAGCTGGTGACAACCTGTGAAAAGCTCAGATCCAGCTGCTAGGCTTACTGGCTATCTTCTCCTTAGATCTATTCATTAGTTGAAAAGCAGCATGTGAGTGCTTGTGAATTTCTATAGGTCACATTTCCCAAATGAAATAAAAGCAGGAAAATTTACAACTTTGTAAAAGTAATTTATTTAAATTTGTTGAATATAAATGTCTTACTCAAAAGAGAGTTGTTGCTTACCAGTTTTGACAAGAGGGTTTTAGTGAATATTGAAAATGTGTACAATAACATTCAAGAATGCAGAAAAAACAGTCATATGGTGGCTTCACTAAAGAGGTACACAAAGGAGCCACAGTCAGAGAGACCCTAAGGAGCACACCTTTTATGGACACATTGTTCTACGGTGCAGAGTAGCCTGGAAAAAATAATTTAGAGACCACCAGTACGGTCAAAGACACTTTTGAATAATGTTTCCTTTTTACTGTCAAAACATTTATGATCTTGTATCTTCTAAGCTAAAAATATTCCTGTTGCTTGAATAATGCTTTTAGAGGAATGGCTAGATGATAGCCAAACATGCAGATGCTTTTAAAGAATCTGTCCTAGCAACAGGATTTCTAGCTTTTTAAATATTCTGTTGGGTTGCCAAATTTAGCATAGGATCCAACTTGCTGACTCCAAGTGAAACAACAGAGTGCCTATTACTTGCTATTCCGTAGCTTGGTGTACAGCAGAAAACATTACGTTAGTCTGCCAAATAAGGGAAGCCTATAGATGCACTTGTGTGAGCAAAACTGTTCCAAGTGCATAGTTGTCATCAGGCTATGGTACTGATTTCCCCACGGAATCAAAACTCTTCTAGAGCAGCATAAAATGAAACAGGTTCAGGACACAAATTGTGGTACATCAAAGTCCACCTGCATGTACACTGCAAACCCTTCTATTTATTTAGTTACGGGCAAATTACAGACCAGTAGAAAATTTTTGAATACAGTTTAAAGGCCAGATCTGACATCCTTTGATGTGAATACTCAACACTGAGGCCAATAGCAGTTTCCTAGTAGGACTGAAAAAGCAGTATACAAGTTAACCCACATCCTTCCTTGGCATCTGAAAGTTTTACCTTTAAAAAATAGAAATGCAAGTGACAAGCTGTTGCAGCTTGAGAAGCGCAGCAAAGGAAAATGGGAGGTGAATGTCCTTTCACATGTCCTGAAGTCAAAGAGAGCTGGAGTCACTCCATATCCAATGCTTATATTACTTTTGAATCCATCCTGTGCCTAACCCTATGCTAGTCCTGTCTTCAATAGTAAAAATATTCCAGAGTGGATAGAACAGCAGTTTTGGTATTATTGTCCTGATACACATACCCTTGTACGTAGACAGAGAGAGCATGCCACAGAACCAAAGAATTGCTGAGGTTAGAAGGGACCTCTCGAAATCTTCTAGTCCAAACCCCTGCTCAAGCAAGATCAGCCTGGGTGGTTTTTGTTGTTGTTTTGTGGGAGGATTTGTGTGGTTTTTTTTAAAAAGTAAAGCAGGAAACTTCCATGAGAAAACGTGAAATACTTGAGTGTAGAGTCTACTAGGATAGTATTGGAGGACTGTGAAAAGAAGGGAGGGCTAAACCAGACACAGTCTTATCATCTAGCAAAGAAGTATTCACAAAGAGTGATTTAACCCACCACCAGAACAATCCTGGATTTTGCCTAAAAGGGAACCTTCACATTTCTGTCAAGAGAAGACCTGGGATGAGCTGAAACCTGTAGAGGAGAAAAAGTGGGCTCCAAAATCCAGAAGTGATAGCAGAAGCTATGCAATTTTACTACACAGACATACGGATACATGAAAGGGTCTTGCTAATGCACCAGCAACCATGTGTCTCTGCAAAAAGGATTTCTCTCAGGCTGACTGATCTATGTGTGAGCTTGCTGCTTCCTGAGCATTTGTTACCCTCTGTATGTGCTCACACAAGATGCCAGGGGCCTCAGTGCCAGAACAAGTGTCTTGCTTGCTCTTCTGTCACCACAGCTTTTCCTTCACACTCCTGACTGAAATAGCTGTGCTGGCAGAATGAAGGGTAGATCTGTGCTTAGTTTCTGAAAACAAAGGAAAAGCACTTTAGGGAAGAGAATGTTTGAATAAATTTGTAATACACTGAAGACTGAAAGACAGGATAAAATTTAGATCTCTATTGTTGTTACATGACTTGACATTCAAATTCTTACTATTCTGCTCAGGTTCAAAAATCCCACACCTCATCATTGTGATCATCAGTGCCTGCTGGCAATAGCTGAGATTTTTCAAAGGACTGTAAGGGAGGCTGAATTTCAGTGGGATTTTGGCTTCTTATTCTCCCATGACACTTAGATAATCCTAGTGCACAAAATAAAGGGTTTTGTTTGGAAATTGTTGGGTTTTGAATGGTTTGGGGTTTTTTTTAAAGCAAAAAAAAAAAAAAAAAAAAAAAATTGGGTTTAAAAAAAAAAAAAAAAAAAAAAAAAAAAAAAGGAGTTAGGTTTCAAACATCAGAAATCAGCCCACAGCATGGAGAAATTTATTACACAGTTAGTCCCCTTATAAGATTAGTGACTGCATCACCAGAGCCAAGCACACAGAAGACAAACTAGTCTTATGAAAGCCAAAGTCCATCTGTGGTTGAGGTAAGATCATATTAAACAAACAAACAGAACAGGCCACTTTGAGAAATTTCTCCCCAGACTGAAATACAGGATCATCTTTGGAAAAAAAAAATATTGCAAATGGCAAGGCTCTGGCTACAGAAAATCTAGCTATAACAGAGGAGAAAAGCATGTGTTCCAGATACAGACTATAAATAGACTACGTACTCTTATGGGATATATCATCAGAGCAGCAATAGAAAAGGCCAGAATAAACGTGCAGTTATCTTTCTTTTTTTCATCCTGTCAGTTTTCTGCATGCATCTAGTGGCATTACAGGGGTTTTTTTTACTCATCATATATTTTTAAATCTAGTGTTTGATTCAAAATAAAGCTAATTTGCATTGGCATAGTGACTTAACTCACTGGTGTATTATTACTGTGTAAGCAGGTGTACCAGCAACTGCAAATAAATGCTTGCTGATGGGATCCCAGCAGGGTTTCTGATGAGTTTTCATTTTGTTGAACCTTACCCAGGAAATTATCGTGTAAAAAGCTTTGCTTTTAGTTCTTTGCCTGAAACATTATTTAGCTACACCTGGCCAAATTCAAGGCAATTATACTAACTATTCATAGAGGACACACCAAAAATCCCATCAGCCTTTTTAAATCATTGTCTGAAAACCAACATATGAACAGTGAAAAAATCCCCCTCAGATTACTATGCGCAATGAGACTTCTGATACAAATGCTGTTCACTCTATAACCTACATAGAGAAGGATAAAATGAAAGCTTTAAGGTGGAATCTTGGTGACACATCACTGGACTATTCTAAATGAAAGTATTTTACAGTAAAACATGCCATCCAAAGGAAAAATACTTATTATGGTTTTAGCAACAGATTTGATCATGTCATTAAAACTGATTTTCATTTTAGTTATTTGGGCTGAGAGCATCTTCAATTATTTTGCTATTTAAGGGCTTTGATGGCTTATTCAAATAAACTCAGACTACCCAAGAAATGCTGCAGTGAGCACTGCATGTCCCACATTCTAGTCTCCTATGAAAGAATTATTTAGGTCAGTCTTTCTTACCTACAATAAAGAGCAGGAAGAGTTTTCAGTAAAAGGCTGAAGAACAGCTATTGATGTTTTTATATAGATCCACGAAAGCAACCACCAAAAGCACATAAAAAATCCACATGTAATATTACATAAAGATTTGCAGCTCACCTTCAAATATTACTAGGCTGATTATTCAAAAGCCAACAAACAAGATTTAAATAAATGTTTCTCTGTCCTACACTAGCGAGCATTTGCCAAAGAATGGGAATTAAAATGAGTTTTCCTATTGATTGTCATGAGTGTTTATTAATTCTTTTAAGTGATAAATATGATAATTTGCATACAATGTAGAAAAGTTGATAAGGTACCTAAAAAACACTATGAAAAATTTGACAGAGGAACTGCAGCATTATTTACAAAGCATACTGTCATTTTTTTTCCTAATCCCACTCAAGAAACCTGTATACTCAAGGCAGTAAGATTTTTTTTTTCCATCTTAAAGCTAAATTTACTTTCCTGCTTAATATCAAAACGATACACTATTGCACAAATCTTACCCACCTGTGATGTAAGACAGAACTCCTGCAGCATCATGAAGCAGCGAACCCAGCCACAGAGCCATTATAGTGCAACACTTGCCAGTAGCTGGAGGAACCAGTGTGTTGGTTTCATGCAGAAGGGCAGCATCTTGGGTTCCATTTAATCTAGTGTATCAGACTACACAAAATATATAAAACATGCACCCTTTAAAAGGCCTGTTTTAGCTTTTAGCACTCAACTTTCAACTCTATGAAAAGACTTGCAAATCTATCTCTCCCTGATAATAAACCATCATTTGTGAAGACTTTATATCTAAGTCAGAGCAGAGAGAGGTAGTAACTCAGGTGTCAGTAAGTAGGCCTCTAAACCATTACTTGCAGATGCTTTTCAGCTGTGGAAACATTTTTACATGGCTAAAGGAAGAGAGGGAGTATAGTATAGTCACTTGAATATCCACATACTTAACTTCTTTAAAAATCTATCTTGAATCCTTTGAGGAGATTCCTGTGTGTATAAAAAAACCAGTCACAATTTACTTTAGAAATGGAAACCTCTTACTTGACTTTGTTGGATAGCTTATCATTAATTTACTATAGCTTGTAAGCAAAAAAGCAACATGTGAAGCAGGCTATATTGCATAATGTGTCTAGGAAGCCATTGTGTGGGTAGGCTCAGTAATTAGCAGGAATGTGATAGCTTTTCTAGAGTTTGGATTGGGGGGGTTTTTTTGCCATCACAGTGTCACCACTCGTTTGGGGAATACTGGAGTAGTTTTACTTTTATAGATTCTTTGGAAAGGGAAATTCTTCTTCTCCTGGGTGTCAGCTGTCACCACCCTGCTACACAGCAGTTTCTCCTTTCTGTGAAAAGTGGCTGCTCCTGTTTCTCAGCTGCTGCTGAGATCAGCACTCAGCTAAATGTGCTGCCTCCTGCAGGGGTAAGGATTCCACTTTTTGGTGGAAAATGGAATCCTGCTGCCTTCTGTCTGCTGGCTTGGCTCTGTGGGAAGTTAGTTCCCAGCTCTGTTATCCCACTTTCCTGCAAGCACAGCAGGAACGGGAGCTGCTACCTCTCCTGCAAGCATATTTTCTGTCTATTTAAAGAGCTGTGATTCACAAAGCATAAGAACTTCAAATTTAGCAAAGACAATTTTAGAAATCAGGAATCCTACTCCTTCTCCCCACTTGCCCTCGGATCTCAGGAGAAGCCTGAGCAAAGGCATAAATTCACTAGCTCTTTAGAAGCCAGGTGCAAGCTGAGAACATGTTGTTTTAATTTAAAAAACCAAATTTTCTTCTATTTTTTAAAATTATTCAGTTAGGAAAGGAATGAGAAAACAAGCATGCAAAACATATAGATCACTTAAGAAGAAACATAAACAGCACTCTTATCAGATCAACCTGGAGAAGATGTGATTTTTACCTTGATGAAAACACTTTATCTCCCTTACTGAGGTCTGCATGATAGACTGACTGGCAGAGCTGTTAATTGATTCTTTCTACTTCTGATCTCACTAGGGCCAGCAAGCATTCCTAACGGTTTCTAATTCCTCATCATGACATGCATTATGTTCACCTCTGAGATGTCTAAATGTATTACATGTATAATGCAATGTTATGTAAAATGCAACATGACAGGAATACTTAGAATTGTTCAAAGCTGCACTGTGGAAACCAACCTTATTTGTGCTGGCCACCCAATATGGGATTTGCATGTTCTGTTTTTTTACAGGCACACTGAGAAACTCAACTTTGTAAGGGTTTAGACATTGCAGTGGGCTAGTGTTATATCACTTGTGCCTCTACCAAGAGAATACCAACCACAAACGAAAATAATCTCTACAGGAAGAACAGACATGCTGGCAGATATTGTCTGACATTAAAAAAGCACACTCAAGCTGACTACTCTGTGTTACAATGTCTACAGTAAATCTGGCATAATGCTCACAAGAAACAAAGAACTACCACAGAGGACTCTTAAATAGAAGTAGATTCTGAAGGGTGTTAATTTAAGTGATTTAAATACAGCAAAGGAGAAATAAAGCAAGAAATTGAAAAGAAGGAGTATCAAGGAACTGATGAACTGCTGCACAAACAGCAAAAGAAAAATCAGCACATCCTTTGAAGGGTAAGTCCAAATTCACAGTCCTTGAGCCACAACTTTTGGAGTTTGAGAGGAAATTTTGTGTGTAGTGTCATTATTATGCTTTTTGTTCCACATACTTTCCGATCCATTTATATTAGATGGCTAATGATTAGATGGTTAATGTATTTTACTTCCTTTTTCAATATTTCTCAGCTCTCTCCAGGAAGAATTTGGATCTGAAGGTGAGGATGCTAAGGAAGATCAGGTAAAGATCACAAAGGAAAACAGTAAAGTGTTTCAGAACAAAGAACAGGTAGCCTATTCTGAGTTTAAAAGACCACGTGAAATGTAAGAAAAGCAGAAGAGAAGAATGATACAAATGCAGAGTTGAGATTTATAAATAGAAACGATGAAGGAATTGTGGGGGTTTTTTTCTTTCTTCAGAATTTTGATTCCAACAGCACAGTGTCCCTGCTTACACAAGAAAGGACATTTACTCCTTCACCTATAAGCCTCATGCAATCTCTTTGCAGAACCATATCCTTCCAACACTTAGGAAGATGATTCCTAAACCTGTTAAAGGCATTTTGCTAACAAAATTATTTATGTAAAAAGAACTTTCAGAGAACCCAAATATAAGCTCCACTTCATATTTTAGGGTATCCACACTTTCAACATTTGAGGGGAAACAAGTAAATCTGGCTTAGCAAAGAGTAAAGCCAGGCTTTATTCTTCATCCAGCTACATCATTCTTTTCATCAAGAATTTTTTTAAAAATAGATTTCTGTGAGATTCTCTGCACACCACACCACTGAAACTCCTTCTAGGCAGCTGTGTAAAATAGTCACTTAAACTACCCTGCACAGGCACTGTGGGCTCTGCACATGTGGTATTTTCTACTGTAAGGTCTTAAATAAATAGTTTTCATAGCCATCAGAGGTTTGATTCATGACAACAAGAACATTTCATTTCTCTTAAGTGAAAAAATATTGCTTGTGTTTTTTTGTGAAGATTAAAATCCTGCATATTTCATTTGTAAATCATAGCAGACAGAATGAGAACAGATACACTGGAAATCTAAGGCTTTGGTATAACACTTTTTCAAAATATGAAATCCTTGAAGAAGTTAAAAAAAAAAAGGAGAAACTTCTTATTTCTTACCTTGGCAAACTCCCTCTATAGAATCAAAAAGAGATAAGCCTACAAGGGAGGAAGAAAATGCAAGAGGATTGTCATAGCAACCAGTTAAGAACATATTCAACACAGGAAATGATCTGATTAATCTCCTTCTTTTTCAAGAACCACAGGATGTACTGCTACATCACTAGGTTTAAGATAAAACATAGACACTTATTTATTTTCTCTTTGGGGACAGTCTTTATATAAGTAGCACTTCAAGAGATAAGTTTCTGAAAGAATTATTTTCAATCACTACATGAGTTTACATCAAAGAATTGCAGAAAAGACTCATTAGCAGAACTGGACGGAAAACATTCACTCATTAACAAAACTTTATTGCAACAGAAGAGGAAGAGACAGCAAAATTTAAACAAAATTATCCACTTTTTCTCAAAGAAAGCCAAAGTATTAAATACAGCCAAAGCCTCCTCTTCTAAGAGAAAGTTAAAAATTCTGCAGAAAGCCAACACTTTCTTCTGCTATCAAATAGTTTTGATGGGATTTTTATTTTTCAGCACAGGAGAGCTTGCTCCAATAATATGTCATTTTTTACTCCTTAAGCTTCTAGAACCAAACTGCATTTCCTGAAAATCCTATCCTCTGTGTAGTTGTTTATATTTTAAAAGTCAAGGAAAAATACTCCATGGGCTAAGTGAGAAGGGTGTTTATAATATAATTCAAATCTGCAATTATTTTCTAGGAAGTTTACTCCATCCACCTATTTCAAATCTTTCAGCAAAAAGCACTATTATTGCTACTATTAAAACCTACGTATTTCTGAAGTCTAAATTTTTCCCTTCAGGGTTTCTTTCTTCCAAAGGAAAAAAAAAAATCCACAAAAAACCCAAAACCCCACCACAAACAAACAAAACCAAAACAAGTCAGGGATAGCTGTACATATTAGAGGATTAAGTGTTAAACACTGAAGAAAAAAATCACATTGTGCACATGTTAAAATTGCAAAATCCTACTGAAAAGAGAAGGTTTAAAAAGACAAAGCAGTAATATTTTTCTGCTTCTTTCCTATTGTGGAAACTGTGTATTACATATCACACAACATATGGAGAAGATGAATATCTGCCCTGAAAACCTAAAGGAAATTGAACTTTGTTACAAAAACCTCAAGAGCTTGGTTTTCTTCATTTTGTTATTTTGTTGAACTACGGCATAGTAAACATTTTCCTTTTCTGTATTTAGCCTCAAAATTATTGTATATAAAAACATCATCAGAAATCTGTAATCAGTTCTAGAAGAATCTACATGAATTTATCTCCCAAATCTTTGAACAGGAGTTAATGAATGAATAGTCCTTGAACTAGCATTTTATCTTGAGCATACTTGCAGAGGAGGATGATCTACAAACCAGCAGAACACCTTTAAACAACTTCCAAAGGGGCAGATAGAATTCTGTTGCCAAACAAACAAGCATTATAACCAAAAGTCACCCAAAGTTCACCTGGAAGGAACGTGGCCACTTTAAAGCAGTCACTAATGACAAACTGCCTCCTACAGACATTTAATTGACAGCATTGGAACATTTCAAGCCTATAGTTTCAGCAACAAATAGGTTAGCCACTTGTGCATTATCATGGCAAAGATCACTAGTAGAAATAAATCGGTAACCTATGACACTACCCATTGGCAAAATAATTTTTAATGAAGTATGACTAACAAAATGAACAGTTCAATGGAGAATTTTGCTTTTATGGCAGAGAACTAAGTTGCATGTATGTGTCCTGTCCTTCAGTGTAGCTGTCTCAGATTTCTACTTTACTTTTTGATGTAAGTAGCTGCTTATACTTACAGAACTAATAAAAAGGTAAAGCGAATCAATAAAAGGTGTATCAGAGACTTCAGTGCATTCCAGTTAGAGCTTGTTGAATATTTTTCACTGATAATATTATATTCCATTAATTTAGCTTTCTGTGGTCATTTTTATTGAAAAAAGAAAATTTTGCCACACATGTACCTATCAGTTGTCAAAACAGTGACTTTACAAGGTTCTATGACTGAGAGAAATAACATTTGAAATATTTCTGAGCATTGCTGAAAACTGAACAACCAATGCAGGATAAGTAGATGATCAGGGTATTTACTTTAGAACCACACTACTGTAACAACCCAAAAAAGCCAAAAGAGATACATGTTACAAAATAGCAGGAAATTTACTTTGACAAGTCAGTAGTAACAAGTAAAAGAATTACCACAGTGGCTCTGTGGGTTGCCTTAATAAAGACCGATTGCTTATTGTCTGTTGTAGTACAAGAATGGAGGGACATCAAATGAATTTAAGAGATAAAAGGTTCCAAACAGTGAAAAGGAGGAAAATGTTCACACAAGGTATGGTCAAGTGTTGGAGCATCTTGTTCCAAGACGATGTGGATACTTAAAGTTTAGTTGAATTCAAAGGAAAGCTGAGTAAAATAATAGAAGTGATATCTGCTGAGGATGTGAGGATGTTAAATATAGGAAAAAAAAAAATCACTGGTTTTGGAAGTTTCAACAACAAACTGAGAAAATACTTTGAGGAAGTATCATTAAATGAAACATTTCAATACAATAAATAATGGCAATAAATAAGGTAGAAATTAAATGCATATATAAGCATTTAATATTTAGCCTAATTTTCAAAATAATGTAAAGAAAACTACTGAAAAAGTTCTGTACAGAATTTTTCAAGGGTTTGTGAGTGGCACTGCTTTTTTTCTAAAAGGCTAGCTAAGAAGATTTAAAAGGAGCAATCTATACATCAGCTTCCACACTGTCATGCATTTTCCTCTTCAACACATCCGTACCCACTCAGCTGTTAACATTTTAACAAATGGGGCCAAGCCAACCTGTTTTAAGAAGGATGTAGAAAACATAGCTCCACATCAAGTGTAATATCACCTTAAATATTCATGTGTCTATATTAATATTGTAAGCAATTCTCATTTCATAAGAATATCTTGAAGCTTTAAAACAGAAAGATGCATTGACCCTTTTTTTTATTCTGTTCAGAACAACTGGAAGTGAAGTCACATTTTCTTAGCTAAGTGAAAACCAAAGGAACAAAAGCAACTTGTTTTGTTTGGAGGTTTTGGTTGCTTGGAAGCACTGTAATGCCCAGATACTTGAATAAATCAGACAGCACAATTCATGGTTCATTATGTCTCCTATGTGTTGCTTTGACAGCACAGTCATATGTCTTTAAATCCGCAAACAAGAAAAATAAGTACTTTTGTGAGTAGTAAAACTTAAGAAACAGCTTCTTCCATCTTTTTGCTTTATTTCTGAATTTTCCCAGTCACAGAAACATAGAACTATGGTATCATTAAGGTTGGAAAAGAACTCGGAGAATATCAAGTCCAACCATCAACCTATCACCACCATACCCACTAAACCCTGTCACTAAGTACCACATCTATGTTTTTTGAACACCTCCAGGGACAGTGACTCCACCTCTTCCATTGGAAGCCTGTTCCAACGCTTAACAAGTCTCCCTGGTTTTTCTTTTCAGGGGGGCATTTACACTTCCACTGTATATTTTCTGATAAGGTACTTGGGCTGGCATGACAGTCTTCATCAGAACATATGGGTTCACGAGACAGCACACCAGAATTTAAGATGAAAGTAGCCAACAGGTTTAAACAGTAACAATTCCAAAGTACAGTCTATACCTATATGGGTTTCTTTTCCATTTTCACTCATGTTAGCCAGTGGACGGTCCTGGGTCTACTTCACTAGGATTAGAAGCATTGTATCATCTCTAAAAATGAAAAACTATGGTAAACTTGGGCATATGTCAGTGAACAGTGAAAAATCACAGAATTGGACTCATAGGTTGGAAAAGACCTTCAAGATCAGTTAATCTAACTGCTAAATGCACAACAAAACCATGTCCCTAAACATCCCATATACATGTCTTTTGAATATCTACCGGGATGGTGACTCAACAACTTCCCTGAGCAGCTTATTCCAGTGTTTGGTAACCCTCATCTTTTTGTGCAGGTATATATCTCTCTTTCGTTTAAGTATTTGGCATCCTCATACTGTGTTGTTTTCTCTAAGTTATCTCCTGTCCAAGATTAATAAATAAATAGAAACATGAAAGTAAAGAATAAAAAGTATGTGTTTAAAATTCTTCTCTATTTAGGCGTGTTGAGAATGCTGGGTATTGATCTGATTTTACAACAGCACAAGACAAGCTGACAGCATAGAACTCATTTATTGTTAACACGGCACAAAGTAAATATTAAGCCTTGTTGTTTGAATGTTCTGTCTGGACACACTGTTCACATATTACATCTGACTACATTAGTTTGAACAAATTCAGCCCAACTACCAACAAACCTTTGTGATTTAAATTCCTCAGTCATTTTTCTCCTTATATCTTCCAGATTTTATGATGTCTCATCTTAAACCAACTGCCTTGGGCTACTACTGCTCTAACAATGCTCAGTCTAGAAAACTGTCGAACCTAATGGAAAAGGTAAAAATCAGAAAACAGAATCAAGTGCACCGTGTTCTCTTACGACCTATAGCTTACACTCTGCATACTGTCCACAATATTGTGGCTTATTTTAACTCATACATCCATAGTCCTCTTTCTGAAGTCTACAATAGTATAAATACATTTATAAATCTGACTACCTTAAGGACTGAAAATATTAAATATTCAGAAATCATAACTCAGGCCATAATGACAAATATGAATATCTTAAATTAACATTTATATTCTTTTAAAAATGTCTTTGTAGTCCTCAAATTGGAACAGAAAAGCATAGTAGGTAGCAGTCACATAAAAAGAATCATAAATGCATTGTTTTTAAAAATAATGTGTGTTTTTAAGGTAAAACCTTCTTTTGTTTTCAGTATAAGAGGCCATAGGCATAAACTACCTTGTGCCACATGCTTTTCAATAGTCTTAAAAATAGAGCATCCTTTAATTCTTTCATAATCTTACTCCTTCATTAAATAAAATCCAAGAACAAAGACCAAAAAATCCCCAACCAATCAAGGAAAAAAAAAAACCAAAGAAACAAGAATTCTCAGGTAATTTATTTCTACTTGTTCTGTACACAACAGAATACACCAGCAGCCTCAAGAGTTCGAAACATTATTGGTTCCAAACACTGAACAGAGCTCTAGCCTTAACCGCTTAGGAAGAAAATGCAGTAATTTAACATAAGGTACTCTGAGTGACAGAGTGATTGTAAAGTTAGTCCTAGTGAAAAAAAAAAGGAAAGGTGCCTGAAGGAAAAAACATAATACTCTTAATAAGACTGAGTTCTAAATGCATTCAAGTGATTTATGTGATTTTTATATGAGCTTACCATATATTCATACAGGTTGCTCATTAAAAAATGTATGTCCCAAGAGTCCAGGACTCCATCTGAAATGCCAACAAATGCACCTTTGCTCAAAGGTTGAATAACAAAAAAATAAATTATCCAAGTAAATAGCATTTAAGGAAGTTTAAATGACAAAAAGAAACAAAGTGCATTGGAAGAAGGTTAGAAAAAAAATCAGACAAATCAGGCAAATCTCCACCTCTTTAATATACAGAAGAAAAATAGTAGGTAAATAAAAATTCAGCAGTGAATAAAACAGTATAAACGAGCTGGAAAACAGAAATTGGTATGGACAGTGAGAAACATCTGAGCTCTTTTGTTTGTGGACTATTGTACAGTGTAAATGAAGCAGTAAAATGAAATACAGGTATAAGATGGAAGAGCAGACATTAGAGAAACAAAACTATAATCAAATTTTGTAGGATTTAGTTTTAAATACTGAGTTTTTGTTGTGCATGTTTTCCTCTGCATTTTTAGGATACCTATTTTGTGATTATAGTTTCTGGACAATACAGAAATGACTTTGGACTCCTAGAGAGGAAGTTCTGTGTCTCCAAAGCTGTTGCAGGGAAGAAAGGATAAAATTGCCCAGAAATTAGAATCGTGAACAAGCAATAGCAATCAAACCTTGGTTTTAACACACAATTTTGAAGGAAAATGTAACACTGAATCTTAAGAAGCTTAATTATAACACAAATATCAAAGCTTATATGCATTAGAAAGTAATCACACAGAATCACAGAATCATTAAGGTTGGAAGAGACCTCTAAGATCATCAAGTCCAACTGTCAGCCTATCACCACCATGCCACTAAACCATGTTCCCAAGTACCACGTCTATATGTATTTTAAACATCTCCACCACTGCCTTGGGCAAAATGGGAAAGTAAAAGAAACAGTAACTTTTAGAGACAGACTAATTAATGCTATGTACAATTATAAAGTGCAGCTACTTCAGAATATTATAATAAACAGATTTATTCACCAAACACCTACTGAGTCAGCAAGAGATGATTTTATGCTATTTTTAGATGAGGCTTTGGTAAGTGGGAAGGACAGAAAAGAAGAGCTGATTGCAGAAAATAACCTTGAATGGAATGATCATGAGTGAATTCCATTTAAACTAAGATTAATAAACTATGGATTTCAATTTCAAAAATACACTTTGTGATAGCAGTGTCATCTGGACCGCACTGATGAATGAACGTAGAAGAGGCCTGGAATTCCTTTTTGACTAAAAAGTGAAAGACAAGATGTGGAATTTGTACCCTAAGTGCAGGGTAAAAAGTTTTATCCATACACAAAGGGCTTTCTGTTATTTGCACTGATTTGAATAGCTACATCAAATGCCATCCCCCATGTACATCTAAGGTGTAACGTGTGCATAAAAAGAAGCACAATTGTTCTGTGTTTGCAACGCTCTCTTATTCATTTGTATTCATTCATCTCAGAATGGCAAAATTTGTTCATAGAAAGACTGAGATCTCCCTACTCTATAAATAGATTTTGATGTTAAGAAGTCTGATCTTTTTAGATGTGTTGATGAGACAGGGTGCCAGTCCACTTCATATTCATCACTATCAGTATTATTGTGTCCTTGCATACTCAGAAAGCTGTTGATGTTAAAGATATTCTCATGACTGGCCACAAAGAATTGTTATTACCACTTCAATATAAAAGAAAAAAATGAAATGTCTGGAAATTGTCTCTAGGCTGCAGAGACACTCTACTGTTCCAGCTGTTTCCATGAAATCTCTGCCCACATGCCAAAAAATCTCAAAACCCACTAACAAGTTAAAGATGAACAAAAAAACTTTCTTCAAACAAATACATTATTAGCAGAGAGAACATCACAAATCAGTAACAGAAGAGGATGGTAAGCAATTTATACTATAACAGTTTGTCCTGTGCTGTCAAGTAAAATGCTATCATTTAACTTCCTGCTCTGTCAGAACCTAAAAATTAAAAAACAATACCATTTGTGCCTACCTGATAGGAATCTATGCATATACAGTAAGTGACAATCTGCAGCAAAGGGCTTGACTTGTTTCTATTTTGCTTCTCAAATCAGAGACTCTCAAGCAAGAATCCAAGAAGTGTAAGCTGCTGGGCAGTCAGTAGGTTGAATTACAGCAGAATAGCAAGCTGAGGAATGTATTTAGCCACTGTCAGAGAAATGGGAAAAACATTGTTTTTCAGCCAGTCATAAAGTTTTCCTATCTTTTTTCCAAAAATTATTATTCATTGTTACTGTTCTGAGGGAGCACTATTTTGGGTCATGAAATTTTTATTCTAATCAAGGAAAGGACAAATGTGTTCAGATGGAAGTGGGCAAAGTATGTAGCAAAAAGTCATCCAAAATTGAGGAACTTGGTTTGCTTCACATAATAAGAAAGATATTTCAGAGTAATTCTGTATTTCTCCCAGGTAGTCAAAATGTTAAATTCCATACAAAATTTTAAAGACTTTTCAAAGCTCAGGAAGCTTCAGTATTGAACAGAATCATTGTCCTCTGGGAAACTCAAAATTAAGATACAATAACTTTCTCTGTCATTTTATTATACTGACATAATATCTATAAATGAGTCTTATACTAAATATATTAATATAGCTGATATGTCTTACCATTACAATATCAATAAATGTGACAGTGTCCCAACTTCAACATAGTTGATTGATAAAATATCAGTGAAAAAACTATCACTGTAACCATTCCTACTATTGCAACCATAAACCTATACTTGTGCTGGCATATTCTCACAATGCATTGACTGCTCCCAGGATTAAAAAAGAGATAAAATGGAAAAGATAAATAAGGATACTCAAAGCAATGCTACAGAGTTTAATACCATCTATTAAATTCCTTACTAAGGCTGCATGCCAAGCAGCCTCTATTTTTTTTTGGACTGTATATATATCTATAATTCTTGTTATATAGTTTATTATAATTTTAATCAATAATGCTAAAATAAGAAGTTATTTTTTTCAAAATCACCAGTTTCTTTATTAGGAGTAAAGGCATGATTCTCATTGATTTAATGGATAGCCCAAAGCTCAGTAGCCACTATTTCATTGACTTTCACAAGCAGTGTGTCTGACCTCTGATGGTGTAAACTTTTATACGTAATAACATTTTATCTCATAATCTATAAAATAAGAAAATAGGATCCTACTTTTTTTTTCACTCTCCTCCTTCTCAGACCAAAAGAAAATTGTTATGTTTTCCTGTCCTAATGATATAAATTAATTGACCATTTTATGCAATGGAAGCTGTGAATAATATTATTTATTCCTTTGTAAGCAAAATGGGAATATTGCTTAACTCACAGAGGGGATTTGAAGCTTACTTGAAAATCATAGCTTTGAGTAGCCTGAATGTACAATTGCAAGCAAACATGTTGTCCTTATTTTGTACGAAACTATGCAATTCTTTCCAGCAGGCACTTTCAAAGGTCTGCATGAGGCAGCTTTCATTTCTTTCACAATTGCTCAACATTTTTTATTACACTTTAAGTTAATTAATTAAAAAATACTATGAGAAAGACAGTGTCCTATCTCCAGTGTGAAAAGATTATCCTGGAAACACTCAGTTTTCCTTTCAAATTGCCTCACTGTTACTTGCTCTAGATGTTCAGAAAACAGAACCTAGTAGTAAATACTTTTCCTGTAAAAAAATTGTAGCCTAATTATTACTGCACTATTTAGCTTCACCTATATTTCATTTTAATTACTTCTGACTTTTCCTCATACTGATAAAATTTTGTTTTGAATTGGCAGTCTTGTAAATATTTTTCTGTATCATGATCATCGTTTCAAACTAATGTATTGGAGAAAGTCACTATATGATGATGTACTCTAGGAGCATTTTCTCCTATGTGTAAAAAGGCACTAAACACATATCATATATCTCTTTTAGGAATATGAAACAATGTTCCAAGACTACATAAATTGTACCCCTTTTTGATATCATCATAGAATCATAGAATGGCTCAGGTTGGAAGGGACCTTAAAGATCATTTAGTTCCAACCCCCCTGCCATGGGCAGGGATGCCAATCATTAGACCAGGTCGCCCAGGGCCACATCCAGCCTGGCCTTGAACACCGCCAAGGATGGGGCATCCACATATTTTGGCATTGCTTAGATTTTGGATTAACACTGTGACATAAATGGCTATTATTGTAGGGCATTTAGGAGATTTGTAGATTCGAGGAGTTGTAATACACTGACTGAAGAGAGGAAGACAAGAAGCTCTGAGGACATGAGGAAAAGAAAGAGATGGTACTAAGCAGCCCCAGAAAGAAGCAAACCAGGTTGAGAAGTAATAAGAGAGACAATATGAGTAGTTTCCATGTATTGGGGTGATATCTTTTCTTATTTAATGCAAATCCATTGGAAGAGACTGCAAGGAGGACTTAGCTTTTGTTTGACTGTCAGAGAGAGCGAGAAGAACTGATGTGGAAGATATTCAAGGTACTGCTCACAGGTAGTGCTCCACAAGTCAAATTAATGGGGGATTATTAGCTCCTAGTGAAAAACAGATTTTATCACATTTCAGTGTGATTTTGCACAGCTGGAGAGGGCCATAACAGTAACACATGCTTCTTTATTGACTCTCTTGATAGGGAAGAGAGAGGCCAGAGTGTCCTCAATGATAGTAAATGAGGGGGAAGAGAAATGGTCTGTAAGATGCATGAATTCAGTGTTACAGAGATAGCCACAGCTTGTGGGCCCAGCTCCTCTACTATAATCCTTTCAGCACTCTGCTGGGGGGGATGAATTCTGCCTGAGAAAAGCCAAGTGTGCCACAGAGGTGCTGCTAGTAGTGGAATGCTACTGATGTTCTCAGCTAGTGGCACTCATCCCAATGAAAAATGTGGAAAAAATTCCTGCTCCTCACTGACCACAGGGGCTCTAACTGTCCCTTCTGATACTCTTCCTATCCTCTTTCTCCTCTGACATTTTGCACCTATAAAAAGTCTACACAAAATGGGGCCCTAAAAATGAAGCTGAGGATGTAAAATGAAGCAATTACCACAGCTGTCACGTTCACACAACTTCTGCCCTCACTCAGTAGCAGTGCTTTGGAAACGGGCTTTGTGATACCTTTCTTGTAAACTGTGTGATATAAAATTATGTTCCTTGCCCTTCCTTGGCAAAAGGAAATACAAAAATCAGTACTATAAATACTGTAGCCATCTTTTAAAATATATAGCTCTTAAGACTATATCACAAATAGTGAAAACAGATCAAGAAAACAGATTGAGGCTCTTTAAACCATCAGTTGTATCCTGCCAGGTGCACTTATTCCCACTGTCTTTTACTATCAAACATTTTAGTGCTCCAAAAAAGTGTAAAGACTCAAACATATTCTTGGAAAATAGTATAAGCTGCATATTAATGAAGTCACTCTTTCCGAGGCTGTCTCCTGCTATTTGTCTATGATAAAGACATTTAAGTTTCTATAGTAAATAATGTCTGCTCCTTAGAACATATTGCAAAACACCATAAAGAAAAAGGATAACAACTACCAGGCATTGCTGTTTTGCTAAGAGAAACACTAGTGACTCCATCCATCAGTCACTACTTCTACACCCCCAACCCCCTGAAAATAACATCTAATTAGTTAATACATTGTTCAAAAATTTGGATTCCAGAATATGGCAACAGAAATACTATGTAGTGGACAGATCATTAAAACAGTACAAATTTTTGTGGACTGTAAATAATGAAAGAGAGAATCGAATTTGTGCCATCATCCTCAGCAGCACATACAGCAATTTTAAGAAGCTGAAGCTGACATCTGACTGACTTCTTAGCAAATACTACCCCTGGCTGCACTGGCAGATTCCACCATAATATATGAGACTGAAACACTAACTGACTGCTGCCAAGCCAGTAACTAGCCTTGTCTTTTATATTGCCTACTTACTGTGGGGTTTTTTGTTTTATTTGTTTGCTGGTTGTTTTTCTTAAGAAATTATTAATTTGTGAAAGCATTTGTATTTCTGTGTTATGTTATCTTAACACAGAGTAGCCAAAGCAATGTATGCAAATACTTTCTCTCTCCAGTGGCCTAAGTAAGATTTGTATACACTTATCTCCTAGCATTGTTGTTCTGTGCCATAAAAGTCATGAGAAATATGTAAGCATGCAAAGGAAGGGATAGCCAAGAGGATATACAAGTAATTTAGTTTTTATCCCAAATATAAACAACAACATTGCAGTGTGCATAGATAAGCAGTGTTCCAGTTCCATTAGGGGGTTCAGCTGCTATCTATATGGCATGATATTTATCATTCTTACAGTGATCTTCAAACATTTAATTTGCTACTTTACCAAGATCCTTTGGTAGAATAAAGGCCAAGCTTTACAGAACTAGAAATTATTAGTCTTTCTATAGAGTAACTTTACATAGGTCTACATTTGCACCCAGGGTAAAACAGGGCAACACACTTTCACTCGGGTTCACCTATGCAGATCTCCCCATGTTCAATCTCAGGATCAAATACAGTATTTTGGCTATTCACTGGGATAAATAAAATTATATAAGGAATCATTCTGGAGTTTAGGGACCAGGACTGAGCCCTGGATTCCTATGGTTGATGTCAGAAGAAAATAAAAATTAAGGTGCGTCTCCAGTTCTAGAAAGAGTTGCCTTGAGAAAGACTAACGAATCACTGAGGATATTGGACAGGTCAAAAGTCAAAGAAAGGAGCTAATCTGGTTGCGCAATTGCTGCACAGAGCTACAGTGGGGCAGAAAAGTTAAGGAAATCTTTTAGAGATGCTGTTTGCACACCTTATGTTTAATGATGAAAGAGCCTTCAGTGTAATATTTTAGAATTAAATTTGCATCCAAACATAAGACTCAGAAGAGTTAAAAAGAGACAATGTAAAAGAGTTTGTATTCTTCCAGTAATTATTTTAAGTTTTGAATAAAACATTGAAAGGTTAAAACTAGAATCACTGGATTCAACACATCCCAATTTTAGACAAATTTAGACCAGAGTACAAATTCCACATTTCAGCCCTTTCCCGTCAACATACCCCAAAGTACAGGTGGGTGGGGAAGACTTCAATACAATCTAGCTCATTTTTCCTATTGATTGCAAGGGAGAAATGTTCCCTCTGCAACATCAGGAAAATGTAAAAATTAAAATATTTAAAACGACTTATATTTTGAGGTGATTTTGTCCTGCAGAAGTGTAATAATATGAATTTCTTAATAGTCTGGGATATTTAAAAGGTGTCTGCATTTTTTCTTTTCCTTTATGCATAGTCTTTGCCTGTTAAGAACATTTATTCTATTTCACAATAAGCATTTTATGCTTCTGTGTCCTGGAAGGTCAACTAAGTTTATGAAAACCAAGCTGCTGTCTATCTGCCTCACCTCATCACTAATATTCCCAGACAGAACAGAAACTCCAAAACTCATCAAAACACTATCAGACTGCAGAGAATTAGAGCAGAATACAAATTTTAATACCTCTATTATGCATGCACAAGATAACTATACTTGAGTTTGAAGTAAGCAACACATCTTGAAGGACTCTTGTTTATTCACTCTTCCCGAGAGGAAGAACAGTCACAATTCCATCTAATGAAGTGAGAAGGTGAAAGTAGTTTTACTTTGCTAGTGAGTTAGTTAATGAGGCAATATCCTCTTGAATCTTTGAGATAAGCTCTAGGTCAAAAGTAGACAAATTAGCATAACATTCATATTAATATATTTCAGAATCAGATACAGAAAGAACCTGCATTCTGAAACCTGCCTAATCACAGCCAGCTAATTTTCAAAGGAATTTTGGCACTCATTATGGTGATGGATGACAGTACTAAAAACATCAACATTTCCTTGAGATCTGCCATGCTTTGTAGGCACTCGTCTTATGTACTCCACGAATTGTATTTTATATTTTTCATAATTTATTTAGATATTCAGAGAACTAAAATAAGGCTCCTTGTTGAAGATATTTTGACATGCTGCAAGACTGCGTTTGTGTACTTGCAATATGGATAATCAAGCATGGTATATTTTAGTAACAGACAGTTGCAGGTGCTGCTATTCTAAAGCTATTATTATCATATCACAATGAGAAATAGACCCAGACATTTGTACAAACACATTTACACACACAAAATATTCTGCACATGAAGTAAGCAGGCTAGTGTTTATGGACCTCTTCATGCACACATATACAGATACACACAAACACTTCTGCTCTCATAGCTGTATATACGGACTGTAGCCACTGTCAACATGTACCAACTGGTATGCTACTGTATGCAAGTTAATAAATCATCTTCTTCTCTTGTAAATGAAATTAAACATTGGTATGCCACAAAACATTTACAACTGTGTTAAAGTTGCTGATGTTGTCTGGTAAAAAGCAAACAAAGTAGAGGGAAAGGATGTGTGGAAGATGTTATTAAAAAAAGTTAAAATCATGGAGTCATCTTAAAGAAAAAGACTCCTATAACAATTTCCTTGAGTTTAAATGGGTTCCATCAATGAGGCTGGTTTAGGCTGCCTGCAGTTCTGTAGAGTCTGTCTGAGCTAGTCACCCCATCGAGCTTGATTCTAGCACAAAGTGTGTTTATTACAGTCTCAAAATTCACTCTTGCCACAGGAAGTTAATTTTGAAATACAGCATTAATCATCAATAAAAATGAAATACAGCCCTTTTCCCTGTGAGCACCAATCTTGGATAAATAGGTATTGAGGGCCCCATCCCAGGACTGTGTTAAGCATCTTTGGAGGCAATGAGCACACTCAGCTTACACTGCCTACAAGGGAAACTGATGTCTTTTGGCATTTTCTGGGTTCAGGCTCCTTTTGATTACAGCAAAAAACAACACAAAATGCTCATGCCTCAGGCACCACATTTTAGCCAAAAGCACATATGCCTAAAAATAAGAAATGACTGGGGAGTGCTGTCGCAGCCCGCAGGAGAGAAGGGCAGGTCCACTCCGGGGTAGAGCCACTGCCTTGCCCCAGCTAGCTGGGGGGCTGCAGCATGCACTTCAGGTCCCAGGAGCTGCGGCGTAGTGAAGACAGGAACCCAGGAACACACAGCTTCCAGGACCGGGGAAGGGTGGACAAGGAGTGAACTTTATTGCCAAGCAGAGAGCTCTTTATATAGGCTCTCTAACAGAAGGTGCTAGAACTTAGGGAGGAGTTTGCAACAAATAAGGGAGAAGAAGGAGGGGACAGCTCCATTCCTGGAGAACAGGGAGGAACTGGTAACCAGGGTAACAAGGGAGGAGTCATACCAAACAAGGGAAGGAGGGATACATTGTTACTTTACAGAACCGGGGAGAAGACCAGTAACCGGGGAAACAGGGGAGGAGTAAAGGGAGGAGACAAACAAAGGGTAAAGGAGGGGAGTTAAACAGAGCTTTCTAGATTGTTCTTAAACTTCTCATATAATTCAATGTCTCTATCTCCACAATGGTTCCCCACAGAGTGCAAACTGATAGTAGGGATGATGGGAAGTTTATCCTGCAACTTACTGGAATACAAGCTGGCCACAGGCCTACTAGCAGTGGAAACTGGAGAGTAAGCCAGAGGAAGGGAACTTGTCATATCACAGAATCCAGGATACGTCCAGGAAGCCTAGCTGACTGCATCAAGACCTCTGATACAGGTTGCCTGTCGTCCCCATCCCCATTAGACTGGCTTTCTTCCAGCAGGGCTTCACAGCTATTTCTCAGAGGCACCTGGGGAGATGAAGCAGGCAAAGGAAGACACTCACCTTCTGTTGTGGCCATCAACTTTCTTCCAGTCACCTGTTTCATTTAGGCCTCTGTCTTCCACCTTTGCCAAGCCTTCTATTAGAAGGGCCCCATTCCTATGGTGTGTGGGGAACTGAGAAGACAGGGGAGGTCGGGAGGAGCCTCTCTTGCTTCTCCCACCTCTCTGGGAAGGGACCTGCCTGCATTCCCTCCATCTCTTGAGTCATTCTTTTGCAGGTGGCAAGAGGGCACGGGATCCCCTCCTTCTCGTGCAGCCCTCACCCACTGCCCCTCTCTCAGGGATGTAGCCTGTCTGACGGACTCATGTTGAAGTCCATGGAGAGCTGTCCCCTGTGAAGACCACAGCAGGATCAGAGGAAGAGTGTAAGGAGTCCTTGCCCTGAGAACAAAGAAGCGGCAGAGACAATTTATGATGAATTGACAGCAAACTTCCTTCCTCGTCCCACTGTGGCACTTGGGGGAGGAGACAGACAAAACTGGGAATAAAGTTGAGCCCAGGAAGAAGAGAAACATATGGGGAAGGTGTTCGTAAGATTTCATTTTATTTCTCATTTTCTTACTCTGGTTTGATTGTTAATAAATTAAATTAACCTAATATCTATAATTGGTGTATATAATAATTATATCTTTTGTGTATATTTTGACCACATTTGTAATTTGCAAAGCTATTTGCCTGGTGGCATTATTATAAATCTATGAAATTCATGCTTTGAACAGATGGTGTTATAAAACACAATTGTATCTGGGAAGAAGTGTTTGAAGACAAAGTATATGTGTAGGTGTACATGGGATGACACCTACAAGACCACAAAACCAACATAAAATGCATAAGCAAAGCAACTGGGAAGACCAGTTTCCCAGGATGGCTGATACATATGTCTTCTTCGTAATATCAAATGCCGTCTTTGCAACACTTGTAAGAAAATTCCCATTTGGTATAGGAATAAAGATCTCTACCAGTTCCTCAGCAGTATCTTTTCCCTGAAAGCTCTGTATTCCCTATGGATGATCTCTTTCAGCAGGAAAGAGATAAACAATGTGTCATACATTTTCAGGTGATCTTTTATTTTTTTTCTTTTGGTAACAACCTATTATTGGGGTAAGAATCCAACAAAAGTTTAAACATTTATTTTCATCATAACAGTAGCAGTAGTGATATTTATTTAGTAAGACTTTTAGGCTATTTTCATGAAAATATGCAGCAGAAATAATAAAAAGCTAACAGTATATTATTTGATTTGATGTATATAAGAAGCTGGCTCCAAGTGCTGAAATTTGTACTTGTTGGCATAGCTCAAAGAGAGCAAATTTGCAATGAATGATGATAATTTGCACTGAAAGAAATTAGTGTCTATTTTGATTAGGAATTAGCCTTCTGTTCAAATTTCAGCAGAGTAACGTAGTCATTCCTGCTTAGAATACAAGTTGGGTTGAAAGGGTGAGAGAAAATATGGTGGACAAAGGAAAAATTAAAAAGATTAAAGAGCTGTTTCTCTAGTTCAGTACTAAGGTAACTTACACAGTTCAAACAAAGAAATCACCACCATTGTATTATGCTGAAATGCACATTTACCATGGTACCCAACCTTTGCCAAGGTAAGAACTCATGGTTTTTGGTTTTTAGGAGTAAATTCCTCAGCTTATATCTTTGCACCTAATCACACCCAAACTGCTTAGTTTTGGAGGCAGGTAGAAATGTTGTCATACCACACCATGAAAACAGGGCAGATGAGGATGTGGCATGCGCTTTATAATTACACACATACAAATATTGTGCTGTTCAAGATTTCGCCTCCTTCCCTTTAGCTCTGCTTTGGAAAAACAATTCATCAATTTTCTTAAAGCAATTCATGTAAAAGCTACAGAAGCAGACCTCAGAGCTACTGAAATCTTCAGCTGCCTCACAACAGTTTGGGTCCAGTGTGTCATACTAGCCAGGGCTACAATTCTTACTATTTCTAGGAAGGGAAAACATTTTCCAGAATAAGCTAGAAATTCAGCTTTATGTATAGAAAAACGTGGCAGAGAACAAATGAATTCTGAGCAATCTCTGCTCGGCAAAATTCAAAGCATTGACTGTGATGAAGTGGAACCTGGAAGGGTCTGCCATTCAAGAGTGCAAGCTCTTTTAGGAGTTAATCTGTGAGATAAGCTTAAAAAATGCCAGCATTTCTGTTGTGGTGCCAGCTGTCAGGGCTGTGACAATTTACCTCAGCAATGAATCTTCAGAACAAAGAAACTAGGTCATGAAACAGAAAATGTAAGAATATTCTCCATGAAACTTATCTTAAAAGATGAGCATTTTAGGTTGGTAAGTCAAGAACTGAAAAGTCAGACAATGGTCAATTTTAACTTTCCTTCCATGTATACAAGCACTGTTCAATTACTAATTGTATGACTTCAGAAATAATTGTATATAAAGACCATATTTCAGCTGATGGCAAAAAGGAGTGCTGTTATTTAATCTTAAATGAGCAGTCAGTCAAAACAGGGTTTTAAAATATCTTGGTGAATATAGTGCCTATCCATCAGTGTTTCTAAGTTATTTATGGTTAATCTGACAAAACTACTCTTTTCAAAACTGAGATTAAAACAAACAAAAATACAAAAAATAGTTACAAATATTCTAAATTAATTAAGCTATTTGAGGGCAAATAAGATTTTCTGCACAATAACAATAGCCCTTTGGTTCCCTCCCCCTTTTCTCCCCTCTCAGAAAGGTATCTAGTGTCTACCTTAATGGCCATTTTTTTCTTCTATTAATATAATGTAAATTTAGACTATTGAATGAATCTGGACTTAAGCATTAAGAATTCTTTAACCTAAATCCAGTGAAAGCAAATAATGATAAGATGTGTAATTAATCTGAGTAGGAAAGGAGCATCTCAATACCCAGGCCCACTGAGAAAGATGCAGCTGGGGCAATGGCAGCTCACTATATGTAGAGATAAAGCCTTTTCAGTCAAGCTGTGTGGTGCAGTGGAGTGACATAGGAAAGAGCAATGGGTCTGGTATTTCTTCGGCCCACCAGACCACAGCAGAGAGAACTTTGCCAAAAGCCATACACCCTTCTCATTCCCTAAGACGTCCAACTTCAATGAAGTGCTTTAGCAACATACACACTTCTTTACCACAGGAGAAAGATGAAATCTATAAAGGCTTGTTTAAGAAGGGAGAGGATTTGAACTGCATGAGAAACAGGAGATAGTTGTCTCTTTTTCAACTTTAGGAAGTGGAAGACATCACTTCCTTGTGTATCCTCCCCCACAGCCCCAACAATCCTCTGACACCTCTGAGCTCCTTCCCTTAGTCACCTACCTGCCTTCTTTCACTGTGTCAGCTTTCCGCCATCTCCAATCACAGTTCAGCTCATTGGACTGCATGCTCTAACTCATAGGTCAGCAGCACCTTTACATCTCAATGTTACTTTTTATTCTCTGTGTTGCTCTTTCTTCGTTACTCTCTCATGTATAAGACAGAGGAAGATGCATCAGCAGAGTAAAGGGAGTGCTCTGTCTGGGCAGAGCTGAGGTGACAGGTTTTGCCCTGTTTTCACTCTTGGACATCAAGAACCAGTTCAGAAAAGCCAAGGCAAGGACTTTGGCCACAACAGGGAGACACAACCTGAAGCCGTCTTGTGTGCCCAGTTACTAATTTTTCAGAAGACAAAATCATCAATTGCTTACTTACAGTGAAAGCCTCTGACAGAGTTCTCCTTCATTCAGTGTGAGCTAGCTTCAACTTCCTTATGCCAAACACTCTTCAATGTACAGCTCCCACTGCAGTTAAAGACCTTATAGCCAAGAGAATTCAAGTTTTCAAATGCTGATGCTTTCCACAGGAACAACACTGCTCCCCGTTCCCTTCTGTCTTCCTGCTCCAGATGGTAAATGAAGGACACAGGGTGTTTCTCCCCTTGTATCCAAAAGGTAAGGCAGTGGGTTTGCCTTGTCCCATTTGCTACACAGCCATAAAATGCATGTACTGCACAAAACACTCCTACGTTTTGTGAAGTTATTTCCTACTATTGGTGAAAATAATACAATGTTACCATAAACCAAAACTCAGTCTTTAATGAATGGGCCATTTCATAAAGAGAGACAAATTCTTTTATAAAGCTAACTACTAAAACTAGAAAAAAAGCATGGAAGCTTTTGGGAATACATTCTTCAAGTCATTATTTCCTCAGGTCATGGATTTATGGGTCAGGTCTATTTAAAAACACCGGCAGAGAGTATATGGTACCATGTATGACATGGAGAAGTAAGGCAGATTACATCTAATATGTATTTACAAAGCCATCGCTCATAAATGTTCAGAGAACATTTCCTAAAGCCATTTTAAGCACTCTGAAATATGCTCCCTGACAAACACATCCTTTACAACCTATTCCAAGTCAGAAATGGTTTTCGATTTAAAACCAGCAGATACTGATTTTCTAAAGCAGTACAGAAGTGGCACATCCTTCTGCATAAAGTGCTTGTTTAGTGAAGATAATTGAGGATGGAAAAATATAGTATTTTTCTGTTCTATCCACCACAGCAATTAAAACCAATTAATTGTGTCAAGGTGCAAAACGATGATTTTAATTACACGGCCAGAGTAACATAAGAGGTTCACATGCAGCGACTACATTCTTGATTGCTCCAGCATACCACAGAAGAAAAGATAGAAATCCTTCCCTAAGGCAATGTCCCCTACTTCATTCACATTGATTTACTTCACAAATAAGCTCAGTAACTTATTTTACTGACCTCTACAGTAGCACATTTTTGAAAGTAAAACCAGGATATTTCTCCCTTTTATGGAAGTGTTATTATTCAGTCTATTTTTAAATACTACTGAGAGAAGTATGTGCCATACAGCATCCTATTTTACAGTCTGTGTCCTAATTTAAAATTGGTTATGAAGGTAACCGAAATAATTGTAAAAGAACTAATAAGATGATTTTCAACATTTACAGTATCATTCAGAACTCATGAAGTCCAGATTTCTCACTACCATTGTTATCATGCTCAGATATCAGTACACTCAGAAAGAACATCAAAAAGACCCTCTTTTCTCTAATTATGCCTTTTCCTCTACCATCATTGAAATAGCATGGCCCCGAGGCAAAATAGGGAGAAACAGCAAACTCTTTCCTGAAAAGTTCATAAAGCAAACATGATCCATATATCTAAGTGTCTATTCCCTTTGTACCTTCAGGGAGAGAGGAATATTATTGAAATGATTAAATTCATTTTACTGTCTAGTGCATTTGAATAGTATTGTTAAATTGGAAAAAGAATATCACTGCACTCTTGAAACCAAGGCCTCTAATCCAGTGCTAGAGGCACATGGAACCATAACCTCATAATGCAGAAGATTAATATATTCAAATTTATCTGAGATGTTTGAAGTTAGAAAGGACAGTTTCACACAAATACAATACCCTAGCTTAAATGGCTTTGTCAAAACAAGATTTCCTATGATTTCTGACCTTTTCTCTTTCTTTTTTTTTTGGGGGGGGGGATGGTTTGGGGTTTCTTTGTTGAGCTCTTACAAAGATTGTCTTAATCCCTCTTAGTTTTTATTCAAATACCTGTGCTAGTGCATATACATAAAGAGATTTCATATCCTATCCTATTTTCCAGATTTTTTTAAAGGTTCCTTAGGAAGATTTTCATCTTACCTCCTTCCTTGCTTCTTCAGAACAGTTAATTAAAATACTTCCATGGAGATGCACAACATGGATCCACTAACTAGTGTCAATCATCAAGCAAAACATGAGCCAGTGTGTTGGGTAACTCATTATTGCAACTGTTTGGGTGGGTTTTTTTCATGGCAGACTGTGTTCTTATTGTAATTCAGCAGAACTGCTGAGGTATCAATTAGTGTGTGGTTTCTAAAAGCTTTTATAATTTATGATTAAAATGCCAGCTTCAACCACAAAGCACAGCAGTCCCATAATCTACAAAATAAAATTTGATGTTCAGTTTCCATTTACCTAAACTTCTTCAATAATAAAAAAGTATCTGCTGAAGACATCTGTTACAAAGCAGTAACATCTAATTTTAATGGCAAATAATAGTCCAGCTCCATAAGATTAGAGGTTATGGGCTTGTCCTTTTGGCTAGCTTGGCAACCCCGTTGAAATGTTCTGCCAGCCAACTTAATATATGCATTAAAAAAATCCCAATGACTTGATGATTCCCTTCTTCTCCTAAGCCTCAACCCCCCACCCCCCCAATTCTGTCATATTCTAACGCTTTGCTCTATTGCATTGTTGAGCCCATGGCAGTGTCTGTTTGATGGGGCTGACAGTAGTAGTGTTTCTTTGCACTAAAAATACAGGCTAAATGAGGAGAAATCCAGAGTTAATTATGTGGTGAAGAGGAGGTGAAGTTGCAAAAATCTCTGTATTTCAGGCCAACCCTGCTTGTGTTCCTGGGTTTCAGATATTGGAGTTTGTCACCACAGAGCTTGAGATTCAGGGTTTTCTCCAGATTAAAATCAATTTTAATCTGAAAAATTTAGTAGATTTCAATCTACTAGCACAGACAGATCATAAAATGGTACACAACTATTCTAGAGGATGTTTCTGGAAAATAAAAATAACAACATCACCATCCATAACAATTGAACCATCTGTGACTTTTAAACAAATTTCTACATTTCTTTTCAGTCTAAAACCCTGTGAGAGGTATGTATGATTCTCCTAAGTAATATATATATTTATTAGTGCAAAAACCAGATTTGAAATGCCTGTGGAAATCATGAGCAGAAAAAGGATACTGTCACTTTATCTAGCCTCTGACAGAGCACTCAATCCAGCGAATCACTAAGTAGAACTCTTTACTAGAACATGCATGATTAAAGCTGTAGAGACCCACTCACCAGAGACTCAACTGCTACTGAATAATCTTTGTAAAGCTGGTAGAATCTAGGAAAATTGTGCCATCAAAATCAACCTGTCCCATTCAAAAGCTGAGTAGCAGAAACTTCATAAGCTTGGGAAGAAACAGATCAGACACACCACAGAATGGCTACTGATGCTGAGAAGTCTAAATAGCTTGCTGAGCTTTCTGAAAGAGAGGAAGGCATGGGCTAGGTCGGTGGTTTTACTGCCTTGCTGTGTCCAGCTTTCCCTGGGAGCATGCACCCTTGCTCTGACTGTCCCCTTTCCCAGCTCAGCAGCTTGTACTTTTTCTCCTTTCTTTCTAGAAGGACTTAAAGCTACCCTGTTTCTAGAGAGCATCCATGTACAGACAATGCCTAAGGGGTAGAGGAATTATCAAATATGCCACTTGCATGACTCATACAGATAAAGAAACTGCAATCCAGGAATAGGAGAGTGTCCTGGTAATGACATCACAGACCATCTCTCCAGCTATCACCAAATTTTCCTCAGCTCTCATTCACAAGTAACATTTTTTTAAACTATGGTCCTGATTCCTCACTATATCATTTTGCTGCTCTACAAACCAAGAGAAAATCAGGTGGCAGTGTTTTTATTTCATTTTAGTGATGCTTTATGAACAAACCAATACAATGCTTGGAAGTGAGCAACCAGCTTTTAACAAAAAAGGCAAATGAGCAACCAAACAAATCTTAAAAAGGCCAATGACTTTGAATGAGCCACTTGCAGAGTAAGAAACAGCAGGAGTGTGAGCCTGACAGGGGAGAGCTGAAAGTGAGGGAGGGGAAAACAATGATAAACAACTACATCATTTGAAGTCAAGTCACAAAAACAGATCTCCAGAGCATAGGGGATGATCCTGCAGGCTTAGCTGAAAAGTCAGGAGGATAAGTGATACTTACTTGCTATTCACTCTTCCAAGTGCATGACTAGGGAGCAGAAATGAAGAAAAAGGCAAGTGGTAGAAGTTCTGATAATACCTCTCTCTTTCTAGTCATTAGGTAGAACAGCTGAAAACTGTTTACCTAATAGGCTAAAGTACCTGCTCAGCACTACAGAGTGGGCAAGGTTAAGAGGATGCTGAAATCAAAGTCACAGCTGTTATTTTTCTCTGTCCATGGGTTAACCACTCATCTCCCTCTTACTTAGGATGTGTCCTAAAGCAACAGGCTATTTCTTTAGGACTGGATCGTTGGTTTTGTTCATTGTGTCTTTTTTTGAATGAAAAGTTATTAAGCAACCCTACCATTTTAATTCTTTTTCAGTGTTACAGCACTACCACTGTTGCTCCACCATTTGCTTTAATGAAGCCCTCTGTGAGATGGAAACACTGTAGAGCTCTTTAAGAATAGAAGATTAGTCACCATTAAGCAAACCTTTCTTCACCTCTCACAACTCTATTTATGATATACTGATTAATCAATCATCAGAGAGATTAAAGGTCATCTTTATAAAATAAATGGCTTATGGGTGCAGCAAATCATGGCTTTGAGATTTATTGGAAAAGGTTGTAAATTGTCAGTCATGTTATTACACAAATAAATTGGATATTTACTGCAAATCGATTAACTGATTCCAATTTTTTAAGGAACAAATTGTTGCTCCAACCAATTTTTCTCTCTTTTTAGGCAAAATGGTTGCTTTGTAGTCCCAGTGAATGATTTCCTGTGTGTCCAAGGCCACAGTTATTGCTTCAAGTTGCTTCACACATATTAAAATTCTTTAATGTTGTTCAACACAATTTGCTTTCACATGAGCACTGCTCTTCATTTGAAAAGACTGAATGGTACAATGGCTGCTAGAGATGTTGAAAATAATACTTCAACAGCACAATCAGCATTATATTTTTTATATATGGAACAACTCTACAATTAATAGCCACATGTTTTTTCAAGTTTCACAATAAAAATAGAGGACCAAGGGTAATTTCTTACACTGAAACAATTAAGACCCTCTCATTATACCTGGCTTGCTGCAAACATATCAGTTATTGTGGAGTAAGGAGGGGAAAGAGAATTAATAGAATGTTTCAATAACAAAGAATAAAGCTGGTTGAAATTCAGGACATTCATTGCTGAGATTACAATGAATTTTCTTAGCAAAAATAATTATTTAGAAGTACATGAAACTAGAGATTAAGAGCCCACTAAGCACATTTAACTTACTCTTATTCTCACTACATTTGTACCACCTGAGCGTCTCAAAAAAATCCCCACCCCCTGATCAGATCTAGTAGTCATTGGCTGAACTTACATTGTCAATTCAGATTAATCTTTGTTTCATTTCAGCATGTTGTTATTGTGACCAGCCTTGCGGCACAGTTGCAGGATCTCTTCTGGAGAAAAAACAGATCCTCCCACCAGACAAAACCCAGGCATGGCACTATGGCTAGACTAGCCCAGGCACTAAGCAGATGGGTGGTATAGATAGGTATGCACTGAGTTTTCCTCCTGCTGTGGAGACCTGTCCTATGATACTAACAGGTCTTGCATACTTCTCATCGTGGCATGTTCTGCCACAGGCAGAACCTGAAGTGTCACATTATCAGAACACAAATGCAAAAGGTTGTCATTTCTGACACATTGTATAAAAGTATCAATTATTAAAATACCTTAAAACAACTGAAACACCTCAGGATCAGAGAATGCTATGCAAGGCCAGGAGGCTTATGTCTCAAACTACCCCAGAACTAGAAGCATGCAGGGGGAAGGAAAAAGTGTTCCTAACTGCAAGAGCCTTCATGGCCACTTACAGGAGGATATACCAGCTCAGATTGCTGCTCAGAAACAGGGCCCTGAATCAGCTCCAGAGAAAGTGCTGCCTTTCTGGGTGTCCCACACTGTGAGCCCAAGACCGACAGTGAAGGCACTTGACTGACAGGTCCATCTAGGTTTTCTCACCTGACTATCTGTACAAAATCTCTGTAGTAGAAACACAATTATGTTGCCACATCCAAAGGGAAGTTGTTGTCTCATATCTTCAATAAAAGGGACTTCAACTTCTTGAATGTAATGTATCACTTTGTTGGTCATTGTGTATATGATTATAGTCATGAGTTTAGTGGATTGCTTGGATTGCTAGTAATGAAATATTACCTTGCCATCAGAATAAGTTCAGGCCCCCTAGGGCACAGACTGATGTCAGTGTCACTGGAGCAGTTTCTGGAACTTCTATGAGAATAAAGGAAGATGTATTTCTATTTCCATGGCAAGTGGAAAGAAAGGAGCAATAATTCTTTAAAAAGGTGCTAGAATATAAAAAGAGTTCAGCAATTGAAGATAAAGCAGTTAAAGAAGGGAAAGAATCCTGAACAAAGAGAAGGCTGTATAACTGACTGCAATTGTGAAGGAGCATACTTTTCATGGATCTTAACACACCAAAAAGGAGCAGTTCCTAACACTACGGGAGCTCTCATTGGTTTGTAAATCTTCAAGTGGCACGTGCATGCTTGGTGTGCACAGGATGCCCTTGTGCTCTTGTGAATCAGTCATTATGTTGCACCCCTGTGTCCTCCACAAGGTCTAGCACTCATTTGCCCTGTGGGCACACTGCTTCATAGCAGGAAGAGAACTTCCATCTTAGTTTCCCTTGAAAGCATTAAAGGCACACACCAGGTTAGCCCTGTGAAACACATTGGTGCCTGGGAAGGTAGGATGATCAGCAATTCATTTCAAAGCAGTTCTAGCACGATTACAAAGAAAGTGCTAACACAACCCCAGACATTTGTGTTATGCACCCATAATGACTACCAGAACTGTTTATGCTATCATGAAGCAGCAGCTCTGGCAATGTGGACAGCAGACCTGATTAGCAAGTCTGATTCATGCCGGTTCCTCATTAGAGTCTTACTCCTTTGCATATACAGTAACACAATAGCTCCTAAAACATCCATTTTACCAACATGGAAGTAGCTGAAAATAAAAGATACTGTTTGGTACCCTGCATGTTGGAGTTCCTAGTCTGTTGGTACCAGAATGTTCCCAGTAGCTATGGTTGCCCCTCATAAAGCACACAAGTTGAGGATAAATATTTAATGGCAAAGATTTAACTGGAACCTGGGAGGTCCTGTATAAAGAAGCAGAAAGATAACTGGGGCATCACATTTTCCCTTGAAAATGTATGAAGCACAGTTCAAGCAAACCAGAGATTCTGAGCCAGACAGCTAAAAGATCTGATCACCTCCCACCTAGGAGGGCAGCATACCAGGTGCTCTCTGTCACCAATTGCAGCTTGGTCATCTTCTTAGAAACCATTGCTTTCAAGGAGTTATAATAGGGAACGTGGTGCTAGTTTTTCTGTAAATGTATTGATCAAATGCCAATTATCAAGACTTCTTTATTATATAACAACTCATAACTGCTAAGGGAGCTAAAAATCCTACATGCTTTTTAACATACAGAAAAACAAAATGTGATAGGATTATCCACTGAAAAGAATTCATTAATCTGGTTAGGAGTTCATCTCACAAATACTAATGATACAAGGACAAGTCATAATTTACTGATCTTTAAAGGTCAATATTAGCTAGTAATTCCATTTAGGATTTTTCTTAGGTAGTTTCTTCATGTGTGCAGACTCACATGCATCCCATATCCCAGGTACTTATCTGTTGCAAATCAGTCTTATCCCATCACTCAAAACATATTTCATTAGTTGGAGCCAGACTGATGCTTTTGTGATAGAGTCCTTCCTGCATTTGTCTGCAATAACAGACGGACAGTGTAAGGTTACTGAATTCAATGGAGCAAGGTTGATTATCACCAGCTGAAAGCTCACTGCTTCCTATAAGTGTGGGCTGTTATTTTGAGTATTTTTTTAACTATATCCTGAACATCTTTCAAAAGTTTGACAAAAGTTTCATGCTTTTTACAATATGCTCTAAAACACTAAAAATCTCTAGAAATGTTTTAAAGATTTAACAAAGCCAAATTAGAAAGAAAATCTCTGCAGGTTCATCCATTCCTATTCTGAAGTTCCCTATGGGCACACTGCTTCATAGAAACTCTTTTCCCAATGTAACAGAATATCCTTTTAATGGCAAAAATCTGTATTGTTACTCTTAACTCTTAGACCAATATTTGCTTTAGGTACATCATGATGAAGCCCTTCCTATAGAAATCAGCTGGGAAAAAAATCCCTATGGAACTGTAACAAATAGACTATGCCACCTAGCACACTAATTTTAAAAGATCAAAGATATTTTTTCTAATAAATGTAGTATGATGCCTGTAATGTACTTTCAAGTAGCACTAAGCAGAGCTGTTGAATTTTGCTTTTCAAGTATCTTCCTTTCTCTTCTTTTTCGTGTTTTGTCCTGGGGTCTGTGAACTTTGGCAAGAATATGGAAGTCCTTAGAATCCCCACTATTTTATTTATCTCTCTTCTGTTACTAACCATCTTCTGGGTTATCACTAAAAAAGCCACGCTGTTGTAAGCCAGCTGTAGGTGCTCCACTGTCTTTTAGTCAGTGGCCCAAAGAGCCAAGCAAAGATGACTGTTACTGAGTCCCCTTTAAGGTGTCCAAATATCAAGACATCTTTCAAACGACCAATAACAGAGGCACTAAAATTTTGATACTTAAAGACAGACTTCATTAACTTATTGGTCTGAATATCTGAAGTAATAAGCAAAACCATAAGGTACAAGCTTTCTTATATTGCACAGTCAATCTAAAATCTAGTATACCTCTAACTCCCACTGACGGATCTCACCAGAAAAGAGCATATCTGGATGCATACATCAGAAAATAGAAATTCCAATGCCATCTTGTATAGCTATTACACTGTGATTTGATTATCTGGATGAAAACATGCTGATCGACATACTCCAGTTTAAAACTAAGAGCACAGAAATAAGTCTTGAGGCTGTTAAAATCAGTGGACAATTTTTCATTTCCAAAGGGTTAGGATCTGGCACCTTGCAAAATTGCTGTAGAGAAACACATAGTAACACCAAGTTACAAAAGCTACTCTTGATTTGGCTTCAGACCACTGTATAACAACCAAAAATATTTGCATTTCTTTGTCAAGAAAAGGTATATGTTATTATTTTAAAATAAGTTCCAGTATATCTTTAATATATCCCAATACTCCCCAAAAGAGATTGTCAGTTTAAAGAAAAATATTTTCCTTCCTTTTCTACAAAGTGTTTTAATACTGTGTTAAGCTGTTTAAAAAAAAAAAGACATTATAGTCTTCCTTAGGTTCTCTCCTTGGTGGCATTGCCACCACTGAGTTATTATGTAAATTATTGCAATCTGGTTAGCTCCTTCCATCTCTCTTCTTAACAAAAGGGGTCTGCAAGTGTTAATCAAAATGTTGCAATTTACATATTAATGAAGTTTTCCTAATGTGATTTGCTTCATATGCAATATGAATGGTATGGAGACTTTTCACTCTTCTTTTGAGCAACCACTACATTTTGATTTCTTGAGGTACATTTGGAAACAAACTGTAAGTGCATCACAGTACATCCCTCTCTATATATATATCAATATTTCTATATGTTTTTGTTATCAGAGTGATACACCCCAGTGTTTGAAGTTTAAACATAGCAGCACTTGTGCCTGTAGACTTTCATTATTTACTCACATTCCCTTGAACACTTTTGTTGCAATCATTCTGCAAGATCACAGAATCACAGAATATTAGGAGTTGGAAGGGATCTCGAAAGATCATCTAGTCCAACCCCAATGCTGCAGCAGGGTTCCCTAGACCAGGTCACACAGAAGCGCATCCAGATGGGTTTTGAATATCTCCAGAGAAGGAGACTCCACAGACTCTCTGGGCAGTCTGTGCCAGTGCTCTGGCACCCTCACTGTGAAAAAATTTCTACGTGTATTCACACGGAATCTCCTATGCTTCAGCTTACAGCCGTTGCCTCTTGTCTTGTCACTGGGCTTCACTGAGAAGAGCCTGACCCCATCCTCCTGACACACACCCTTCACATATTTAAAAGCATAGATGAGGTCACCCCTAAGCCTCCTCTTCTCCAAGCTAAAGAGAACCAGCTCCTTCAGCCTTTCCTCATAAGGAAGATGTTCCAGCCCCTTCACCATCTTTGTGGCTCTGTGCTGGACTCTTTCCAGCAGTTCCCTATCCTTCTTAAACTGAGGGGCCCAGAACTTGACACAATATTCCAGATGCGGCCTCACCAGGGTAGAGTAAAGAGGAAGAAGAACCTCTCTTGACCTACTAGCCACACCCCTTCTAATACACCCCAGAATCCCATTGCTAAAGACACATTTTTCTGCTGAGACTGCCGAGCACAAATAAGTAGTTAAACTTTTTAAAATTTTTTTTAAAGAAAGAAAGATAAAAGAGGGAGAGGAGGGTGAAGAGAGAGGGAGAGAGAGAAAGTTTTAAAAATATCACAACCCACTCCTATGGAAAGTTGAAAGGTAAAAACTTGCCCTACCAGAACAAATGTCAGATAAAAAAAGCTGGATAAGTAAGCACATTGAGTTTCCATTTTCTATTCTATTTTCTACTTTACTGTTTTTTTTTTTTAAATATGGGAATTACACAAACTGATCAGTATTAGATGTTTAAAGCTTTCTAATTAACAGTCTGGGAACACATCTATCTGTGAATTTCTGCTTTAAATTGAATAGATAAATGCAAACAAAATTATTTCCCTTAAATTCCTGACAGAAGTTGTTAGGATTTCAGGAAAACACTTGAGAATAAGACTGATTCAGATACAGATAATATTCCCAAGAGAGTTGATAAGTGTTTTATTGGTTGGAGTATTTAGAACTGGTGCTATAGAATAAATATATTTTCTTTTTTTAGTTCAAAGTGCTTGAAGTCATGTTCATTTCTATTTTTTGTTCTTTTTGGAAACTGACATACAATCAATATCTTTAATTTACTGAAATACCCAGTGTTTGAAAATGATACATTGCAGTAACTGTTTCAATCATGTTTTCACTAAGCAGATCAGAATTAATCCAGAAAGGGCACAAAATAGTCAGTCAAAAAGTAATATTAAGAATTTAATTTAATTCTATGTTTTGAAAAGTGTATTTTTCAAGTAGGAAACCCAGACAATATGAAAATGCAGAGCATCCTTATTGAAAATGAAGTTAAGCAATGCTTTGGAGATCATGCCTGGTCTTTGCACCTCCTATCCAGTTCTCAATATTTTATTCCCTGAAGGGAGAAACGTGGATGAATTACAATGCGAGCCACCATGCCAGTAACTCATATTGTTGTGCATGGGAAAGACGGTAAGTTTTTGGGTACCTGTTCTCCTTGTTAAGATATCTTATGACCCAACCAGAGGCAGACAACCCTTCTAGCTATGTGACATTCTTACCAAAAACATCATATGATTGATGGCCAGCAATACATCCAGCATACTTCAGAGACTCAAGGAATGATCTGAGAGGGGTTGACTGAAGCACAGCAATTGAAGCAGAGCTTCATGCAGCTCAAGAGTTGTCCATGCTGATGTTACTCAGTCCCAGCATCTAAAGCAGGAAATAAAATAGTAAGTATTAATTCAGTACACAACAGACAAGGAAGCAAACATTGAAAATACTGCTTTGAAACTTGCTTTTTCTTCATAAAACCTGTGGGAGATTCATTCCAACCTTCTATAATTTCTGTGATGAATTCTGATAAGATATTAATACATCCTTATTTTATGGTCAGCTATTCATCATTAAATATACATAAAATTACTTTTGTCCTAAAACAGGCTAAAGGTCCTATTTTAGTGAGGAGAATGATCTTCCCTGTAAAGGCAGAAGTTCTGGTGCTATAGTGGCCGATGAAGAAAAGTGGTGACACTCTGCCATTCTGAACCAGAGGGGACATATATATAGGTATGTTTAGAGGGAGAGATATACATATATATATAAAAAAACAAAGAACTGTTTGGGAATTGGAATATGGTATTTAATAGTATTTTTAGTGGCCTTTTGTCAATACTCCCCTTATTGATTTCCAGGCAAATCTTGGTTACAGCCGAGAAACTATATCCTTCCAGAGCTGGTATTGGTAGGCAGCTTGCATGCAGCCAACCTTGGTGTGAAGGATAAGGCATTTCACAAGAAAAGACTTGAAAGCTGGCAGTTACACCCAGAAGCCCTCCTGTTCACATTTGGTTTACTAGCACAGATACAAGCACACAGTTCTTCCAAGGATGAAAAGGATGTTGGATGCACTGGTTTATCTTCATAAAAATTAGCTAACTCTTTTTTTTCTAATATTCACCCATCTTTTGAGCAAATCAGGTGCTTTTTCCTGTCTGTGATGTACTCTTGAATCTGGTTTGGTTTTGCTGGGGGTATTTCTTTTTCATTTTTAATGCATTTGGTGGCTTTTCCAAACACATCCTAACTGGGACAATGGTTTGTACAAATGTTACAAAACAAAGAACTAACCTTCTAAAGCAGATTCCACTCTGATTCCATGACTCTGACGGAAGTATTATTCTCAAAGCTGAAAGTCTTCAGGCATATTAATAATCTTTTGCAGTTGTCCTTTTTTTCCAGGAGGCATAACACATGTTCTAAATCCTGGAAAACAAAAGACAAACTCACATTCTGCTGTGAGTGACAGGGAAACATCAAACACAACAGTGTATACATACGTGGAAAACAAAGCATAAAGAGCGTTTTGTGGAGAGTTCTCATTCAAACCATTCCTAAAGAGAACAAATTTACTGATCCATATCATCTCTGTTACTTCTTATCCCAGATCAAATGGCCCAACAGAATTCTTTGTACAGATACTTAAAAAGACATTACAGACAAAATGATTTTGAACCAAGCAAAACTGCCTTGCAGATTTTCTATTTCCGTACAGAGCTGCACTGCGTTCTGCCTCTCAGAAAACTCCAGCAGAGTTCCTTCTATAACATCAGCTTTCTATCAGATTTGATCTGCTTAGAGCAGATTTAGCAAAAAAGTGGAAGCAGAACAGTAAAAGGTTTAAAGCATTCCATGGGAAATATATTCTATAGAGCATCAGCATGAAATTACAGGGGAGGAAAGAGATGGGAGAGAAGAGTATTTCTAGGAGGGTGTTGCATCTGTGACATGCCTAGCTGAGATACGGAAGGGAACAATAAAGATCCATGCTGACCAGCTGTTGCCCAAGAAAAGCTCAAATAATTTAAGCACTCCATTTGTGTGAGTATTGTAAAGATTAAAAGATGTATGGTAGAGAAGTGGGAGAAGTTACAGGGAAGACATAGAATAGTAGGGTATCTTTTTGGGAACCTGAATCTGTAATGCTGAGAGGAGCTTTGGCTTATGGAAGCAAAAACCCTTGTTAGGAACTAACGAGCCTCTCTGAGCTTAGGAATTACTGGTTCTGTAAAGAGCTGCAAGGGAAGATAACACAAGCCCGGACCACCTATGTTGACAGTTTTCCTTGCCATGGGAACTTTATTCTCCATTAGGCATGAAAGCATGTCTAATATCAAATTCACATCTGGAATAACAATTTAAAAGTGCCCAATAAAGATGTTGCTTACTTCTATTACATAACATTCCTTACCCCATAAAGGTAAATAAATTATTCAAAACTAGTTGCTATGGCATTGGAAAGAGCTTTAGGTTCCTCTCTGCTTTCACTTGCACTGAAAGACAATGTCACACTTCAATGAAATTAAGTATAGAGTCCAGCCAGAAACTTTTTCTATCCCTCATTTCGGCTGGGACACCTCTGACTTGGCTCTACATTTCAAATATATGAGCAAGCAGAGAAGTATTTTGGGTCCATATGTCTGGAGACCATTTACTGTCTAAAACAATAACTTTCTACTCTTTTTCTAACAATTACTTCTTAAGTAAAGCAAAAAAATCCTATTTCAAGTAACCTCACACCAGCTGTTAACAGAAATTTCTTGCTTTTCTATGGTATTTGTGTTGGAAATAATTGCTAAGGTGTCCAGGCTGTTGAATCATGGCAAAGTTGAGATTTAACCTTGGCAGAAGGCTATGTGATTGACATTTCTACTGCCAGAGTTTGTCTAAGTCATTTCAGGAACCAACTAGATTTCATTTTGCCTTATCTGTGGGTTATCATTCTTACAAGAATAATCTCGTTCTGGCGGGATCTTGATTTAAGGCTTTAGAAGTCAGCTGGGCTCAAACTGATTTTGCAAGGTCACAAACACTGCAGGTCCACTCCATAATATGGAATTAGAAGATTGAGTGCCAGTCCTTTCAAGGTCCTAGCAACAGTTACATGTGCTTCACAGTCTCATTCTCAATTAGAGTAATTTTTAAGGCTGTCAGCAACTCACAATTTTATTTCACTATTCTCATCTCAACATTTTTCCAGAGTGCACAATACTGACAAAAATTTTCTTCCCTTACATTTATAAGCTTCTTGGAGAGGCTTTTTTTTGCTGTTTTGTATTTAGATAAGTACATATTCCAAATTTTCACCGTATCAAATAAAATTTCCCTTTCAAAAAAATGTCTGCTTCTGGAATTAACTATCTCAAACATGGGGGCACATAAGATAGAATATCTGCTTGCATAGTGCTTGTATACTAAGGATCAGCCCTGCAAAACTGTTAACATGTTTGATTTAATTGCTAGTTGTTTTATTAATTGACAATATAAGTTATTGACAATATAGTGCTGCTTTTTACACTAAGCCATTCCCTAGGGAGACAAATCAAGCACTGAACTTTTGGTAAGTAATTTCAGGACATAGCTTTAATGGATTTACTATGAAAACACTATAAGTTATAGATTTATCATTCAATATACACCTTTGGCTAGTCACTTTTTTATTAATTTCTTTGAAAGAGGGTAGCTCAGACAAAATCCTGGGCAAGTAGTCATCATACATGTGTGAACAGACTGAGATGCGTGCATGTCCCACTGTGAGCGCAGTTTAGAATTGATGCAGACTGCTTGCATATGAGCAATAAATGTGATTATGGAGTGCTGAAGTGCATTTGTAGGTTAGTCTGTATAAGTCAGATCAACTCTATGGAGCAGGCACTGCTTGGATAATCAGTCCCAGACATGTAAAACATGTCATATGTTAAATGAGCAACTTCTTCAGTGTTAGAAATCTGAGAAAGAAGTCAGAGGTTTTTACTCAATACAGGGTTTGGGTGAGGTTTTATTGCATTTTTAATTTTGAGTATCAGAAAATAAATTTTAGTTGGATGCCTCATATCAACATGCAGCCCTGCATACACGAGATATGTTACATGAAAATCCAGTCCTCTCAAGTCTTAAATTTTGAGATACCAGCTAACAGCTATTTTTAAATGTCTTAGTTTATCTTTGCCATTGATAATTTCTACTGTTAGATAGTTCCTCCTTTAGTTGTCCTACTAAATAATTTCTAAGATGCTTCTTAACAAAAAAAAAAACTGCAGGGAAAAGTTTTATTAACATTGTTTAACCTTAAAGGAATAAGGGAAATCTATATAATCCAAATTAGCAAAAAGATGCTCTTTAACCAGAGGCCAACAAGCTACACAAAGATTTATTGTAACAATGACAGTGAAACAGCCCAAGAGTTACTACTACTTAATAGCTGCATTGCAGTAATGTCAACAACAAAGCTTTGGTCACACTCCGGCCACTTAAAAAACCCTACAACTTCAAGTAAACCAACTGAATTCAAAATGCAACTCATGTGCTTCAGGTTAAACAATGTGTTTAATGAGTTTCCTGGGTCAAGAGCTTAAAACCTATGAATCTATTTTTTGGAGCCTAGCAACGTTCAGCTATGAGATGGTTTATTTAAGGAAGAATAAAAAAGAAAGCTTCATTTATATTTTTCCTTCATTCTTTTCCACTAAGAGTAATTTCCATTTAGCTAGAAAATTGCTTCCTCCTAAAAAGTGCCCCACAAACATACATGTCAGGGACTTCTGCTGGATCATAAATATAACTATCCACAATATAGCCACCCAGGGATAGTCTTGTTATTTATTATATACCATAAAGAACATCTTCTTCCCATCACTTTGAATTATTCTTGACATCGTGCTCTGTACCTTTAGCAGGGCACTACTCTTTGTTTGGAAAGGTCACTGGAACCAAATACAGTGAAAGCGCTGAAGTCTGCCTAGTAGCTTCTACTGCAAACAATAGCATTTCAGTTCCAATTTCCCTATGGAGATGCCTCTATAGGTTGCTTGTCTTTTCCAGTGCCATTACATGAAGTCAGGAATTCAAGGACTTTTAAACAATTAACCCCCATTTTTTTGTCACTTCTGTCTTCATTTTCTTGCAGCTCTTATTATTTGTCATCCGTTTCCTCTCACACACACAAGCATGCATTTTAGCCTACTTGTTGTGGCTTCAGAAGGTGAGGGGAAGAGGGGTTATCAAGGCCATGTTCACCATTATGACATTTTCTGAAGACAAAAATATTGCAGACTTCCTTGATTCTAATACAAAGACAGTAATTTTGTTGTTCTAAGTAAGTATGTCAGGTTACGTTTTCATCTGTTTTGACCAGTAAAAAGATAGCTTCTTATCCTATTTGCAAATCATTCCTTAAGATATGCTTTGTTTACATTGATGTGGGTTAGAACAAGCAGTATTATGACTGGCCAGTGAGCATCTCAGAGATATTCAGTGCTTACTTTTTGATCAGGTTCAAAACTCTTTTTTATTTCAGTATATGTCAGTCAATAATTCATACTCATACAACTACTTAAGAATTTTAGTAAGAGACTCAACTGACTCTAGATATAATATGACAGGGTGAGGTGCAGTGTCTAACTGGGTCATAAAGCCTGTGTAAGGTAGCTATTTATCATCATTAAAGGACTGTATCCTCAGTAAGCCATATACTAGAGAAAGTAGGAGTCAATGTGTGCAAGCAGCTGGAGAAAGTTCATTACATGGAGCTGGCAAAGCAAGTGGAATGACGAGCTCCATGGGTAAGCTACTGCTCAGTGCAGTCCTCAGCAGCAAATCCAGGTTCCAACACTAATGAATCATTCTTGCAAGTGAAATCACTGGCTGACTCATCACCCTGCATTTCCAGAATTATCTCAATATTTTGTTTGTGTGTTCCTGAAACATATTGCTTTCTCAGGCACAAAATCCAAAGCTGCAAGCAAAAAAGCCACAATTTATGAAAAAGGGAACACAGTATCAGGTTGAATGAATAAGAGTTAGATATCTAGATGAATAACAAATAACTCAATAGCAATCTATAAGTCTGATTTTTCAGACACCATAATGAATATTTAAAGATAAATCTGACTTCTAACTGAAACAGTAACCTGCAACAATCACTTACCTCCAAGATTACTATTACATGTAGCAGTACTTGACCAAGAAGACTACACCTGTTGAACTGCTTCAATGCTCCTCAGTGCTTTACAACCTTGTAAGAGTGTTGATGAAGGCAAAAGTCTTCTGAAACCTCAGCACCATTCAGCTGTTTGGTGGACAGAGAAATCTCCAGCACCACAAATACAGTGTAATTCTTGTCACTAGACTTCTAGGAAATTTACTGAAGAGAACGGGGAAAAAAAGAAGTGAAAAATAGAAATACATCATAAAGCAAAAAAAAAAAACCTGTCTCACAATCTGAAATACTTTGATATATTTGTTTGGACGCTTCCATTTAGCTGGTCTTAATACTGAATTTTGTCCCTTACCTAGTAACATTTTGACTGATATTTTCTTGAAATTGAGCAATTTGTAAACCACAAAATTATCACACAAAAAAAAGTAACACCACCTTTGATGAAGAATAATTGGCCTGAAAGATTGAGTCCAGCTCTCAAAAGTGATGTGTAATGTGTCAGAGCCAGAAGAAATGTGTTTCAGTGGCATCTGATGTGAGGAGCCAAGCTGTGGCCATGCAGAGCCCCACAGGAGGGACAGCTCACCTTTCCTCTCTGGCACAACCAATACAGGGGAAGAGGAAAGCCCAAACCACACATTTGTAAGCATCACCTCATGAAATGGTGGGCATAAGCTCAGACTTCAAAGGAAAAGGATAAGAATATCTTTGTTTTCTTCACCCAGATAAACCCTTCATAAAATTAATCACAGTCAAGAGTGAAAATGGTATACATTAAAAAAATAAAATTATCTCAATTCTTTCTATACTGAATACAGACAATGCTGCATAATAAAAACTGTGAAAAACAGATGACAATTGAATTAAGCAATACCAGACTGCCATAAATTTGTTACTTGTCTCTAAAGAAATTAAGTACCATGGCATTCTCCATCAATAACTCTACACATTTTTGTTAAGATTTTTCCATAATTGATGTCACAGACTTATCTCAGACTAATGACATTATGATTGCAAGATTCTAGTGCTCTCATCAAGGAACTTCATAAGTAATTTCCCCAAAACTTCATCTGTTTCTGTCTTCATTTTTTTGAAATATCATCTCAATGAATTATTTGCATTCTAGTGTTTCTTTTTCCTGAAGACACCAAAAATTTTCCTTTTATAATCAGGTCAACATCATGAAGACCATGACCTTGAATCATCTAAGAACACAAACTTGATCTCAACTTCAAGTAGATGAGTGTTTTTCTTGAAACTGCTGGAAACATTTATAATCTTAAGTCATGCATGTGTTTTACAAGGTGAGGTCAAAATCTTTTCTCCTGAACTGTACAAGTCAGCCAGTGGTAGAGGCATGGAAGGAAGAATGGAAGGACAGAAGGAAGAAAAGGTGGAAGAAAGCCTGCTTGCAGCCGAGGCATACAGGTTGGGTTCTGTGTGGCACAAACATGAATGAGGTCTTTCCCCTACCAAGAATGACCAGGTCTTCACCCCCTCAGAAGGCCAAACTATTCCACATATTTCTGGTTCCTACAGGAACCCTAAAGCCCCTCTTGTAAACTATTCCAGTTATGTGGAAACTTGCTTCATGGCTTTTGTCACTGTGGCTGTGAAATATGTCTGCCACAGTGGAAAAGTGTGTAAAACTGGAGAAATCATTTCCTTCCTGCTCTATTCTTTTGCTGAGCTATTTTGTTATATCTCCCTGCCTATAATAAAATGGGAACAGAGAGGCTAGGAATTGTTAGTCAAAAAGACTTTTAATTTCACCAGTGCTACTAACTCGCTGCAGACCAGCCTTAGCTCATCTCTGTCACTCCTTCCCCATCTGTAAAATGGAGCTAAGATTACGCCCCTGCATCTGTTAGCAGGTAGTGCTCCGAGTATGTTAAATGCAATGTTAAGTGTTGATAATTGTTTTAATCAGAAAATATAATCCTTGCCCTGAGCAGCTTGCCATTCCCAAATCAGTTATTTTATTAGTCTTTTTTTGGTTCCTCAATCTCCCTTTCAAGTATATATTTTTTCTTTTGTTTTTTTTTTTATTTACTGTAAATACAGCAGCAGAATCTTTTGTTAGTTGAAGTACCCTTTACAATTCAATATTCAATACTGCTAATTATGTTCTTGACTTGCTTATGCTTATTTTTAGAGATTTCCCCATCCACCACTCACTACTTTTTGTATATATTTTTAAAGAAGCCTTCTGTTTATAATTATTTTTACATTGCCACTTAAACAAATTTGCATCTGTTGCCTTTTTTCCCTCTAGACTGAAGCAGGATGGATTTTAATTGCATCACCAACTGTTTCAACTTCCTATAGTCTCAACTAGAGTCCCTCTGCGTAATAAAATCTTGACCAATAAAATACTAACCAAAAACTACCAAAGTACTTCATGTTTTCTCAAAGTCAGCTTTCCTGTGGTCCAGAATATTCACTTTGTATCTACCAGCCCCCAAGAATATATTGAGCTAATGACATTGTAATGTCCTGGGTGTTTCTTTGCTTCAGCCCTATTAATCATACTTGGTATGTTTTCTAGGACTTGGTCCAAAATAGCCTCTAAACATCTGAATGCTTCAATAAGCTGAGGAAGAAAGCAATCCTGAAATACCTCTCAAAATGTGTTCCTCCTCTTCATTTTCTATTGAGTGGCATCCAAATCAACATCTGAGTAATTAAAACTCTGCCAGAATCAAATATCCTGCCTTGTTATAGGATTCTCCAATGTATAAAAACATTTGCTGATTCTGTGTTATTTTATTTTAACTACTCTAGAGATGTAAACTCTCTCTCTAGCGTCCTAGAACCAACTTACTGTTTTATGGCTCTAGTGTCTATACAGATTTCTATGTCAGCCATAATATTTCTTTCCACAAATCAATTTTCTGCCTAACTAGTTCCCTTACCTACTGCTTTAATTCACTTAACCCTTTAGTAGATTCTGCATTCTTCACAGTGTAAGACAGTTCTTTGCATAATTATTTTTAAAAATATCCTACTTACAAAATCATAAATCTACAAAAAGTTTACAAAATATAGAAGCATAAGTGCTCAGAAAAATATTGGCAAAATGCACACACACCCCAGAAAATAATGTGAATAATTGTTTCAGAATTTAATTTTATAGCCATGCTAAAGTCTGCCTAACTTCCCTAGTTGAGTTACAGGGTTTGTAGTCAGAGGTTCGTGATTCTCCCTTGCTGTCGGTACAAATGTTGTTGGTAGAGGTGGATATCTGTTTACCCTTTCAAGAGGAAAATGGGTCTTGATAGATCAGGCAGACAGAGAGGCAGAAATCAGAAAACAGTTCTGTTGGATTTTAGATCCCAGAGTCTTTGAAAACTGGGGGTTAAGCTCTTAGGGTGCAATGCAGCAGTGAGGGATTTGGGGTGTGGTGAAAGGAATACCAGTATAGTATGAAGTAAGTATATACTGAAGTAAGGCAGCAACTGAGAGCTGTCTCAGGCAGTGGAAGAGTTCAAAGATGGCTGGAATTGCAGGCAAGTTACCTGAACAGGTAGAATAAAAAGCCTGAACAAAATCAGAGGTCTTTGTGAAGGATTCAACACAGAATGAGACAAATTTCAGAGGTTGATAAAATTGTTGGAATTATGTACCTCTGATTCCTAAGCATATCTAGATGATTCTTCCCTAAATTAAAGCTTTTTATCATTTTTTACTTCACCTACTATCAGTATATAAGAAAATATAATTTTACACTCTTACAGTTTTACAGATACAATTTTACACAAATTTCTAAAATATTTCTACTTGCATATTCCCCATGTGATACTCATTTCAGGAATCACAAAAAAATGCAGCAGATTCATCCTTCTCACTTCTCTCAACTCACTAATCAACCTTCTCATTAGCTTCACTATCATTTAGCCTGTGCTGAATAATCATTTTCCAATTAGCCTCACATATCTTACTTAACCAGTTATCCAAAGGCAAATCAGTTAGCTCTATTCTAGCAGAACTTTCATAGTGTCCATCTTGGTTCATGACATAATTGCCTTCTTTTCTTCCTTCACTGTATGCATCCCCTTCCTCTGAGTTATCTACAAATGACTACAAAACCTTTAGCCACTTGGACAGTGAAGTTTTCTATATTGTTTTTCTAACCAGTGTCTTCCTAGAATCCAGTGGTAGTAGTGGATTTGGAAATACAGTTTCAGGTGAGTTTTGAAATTCAGGGAATTATCAGATCATTCACATTAGAATCCAGATGTCCCAAACCAATGACACCGCCTTAGCTTTTAAATCTTTGAAACTCCTGTGTGTTCTGTGGGAAAAGAACAGCTTAGAAATACACTCAGGTAATTTCAGCATTGGGAACCCCTCTACTTGGGAAATCTCATGCAGGGTAGGATGAATATATGGGTTACCATTGCATTCCTCTGTAATAGCTTAAAGTGGAATACAGAAAATCTAGGGAAAGATTTAACATTGTGGCCCTTGAGGAGGTAGCTCTTGCCCAAAGCCTGTTCTCCTAAGCCCACTGCCCAGCTACACAGGGCACAACTGAGACTTGCAGCTGCCCTCAACTACCAAGATACCAGACCAACATTGCTACAAACAGAGCACACCCAAAAATGTGCCCACGTGGTTCTTTGAACCCAAACTTCTCCATAAGAACCTACCAAAACTTATTTGGAGTCTTTACAATGAACTCAGCACTCCTCTTGACAGCAGTAGCTGGTGAATCATAGAATCACTTCACTGATATCATTGGAGAAGACCTCCAAGATCATCAAGTCTAACCATCAACCAAACACCAGCATGGTCTCCACTACACCAGGTCCCAAAGTACCACATCCACATGTTTTTTTGAGTCAAGATGGATAAGCAGTCTTTTTGTCCTATTTCAGAACATGATCATCCATGGTCTACCACTGCTCCTCCAACACACCTTTTCACTTGATTTTCACTTTGCCAACGAGAATACTGAGAGCTGTCTCAAATATACTGAAAAAAATCCTCTGATAAATGTCTCAAACATAAAGAACTTCTGTGGAGCACAGTTCGCTTCTTCCAGAAAAAAAAAAATAGCTGGTGGGGGAAATACTAAAAGATACTGAAAAAAACCCTAACCAAACAAAAAACAAAACAGAAAACAAAACAAACAAAAAACCCCCACCCTAAACCTTGCCTTTAATCTACCCTAGATAAATCAAATAAATTTGCCAGGTGCTGAGGAAAATAGTAGGTGGTAAGGGAAAGTCATCGGGACTCTGTCTTTTTATCACTGGCTTTTGTTCACACAATGATCATAGTGTAGACATGACCATGGAGCTCTCAGTATGCAGATGCCCTGGAAACAGCATTAATTGTCCACATTGTTCTTTTACCTATGCTGGCAAATTACCCACATCAAGTAGATGAATACTTATAATATCAAAATGTTACTGTCCTTGAAACTCTCAGTTTCTTAGTGATTTTAATTCAATGAATACACTAGGGTTAAGGATACAGAGAAAGAGGTGTTCTTCTGATTTTATATTCATCAAAATATCTGTATTTATTTTGATGTTAATATTCAGACAACCTGGCATTTTGGAATTAATATATATTAAAGTTTTCAAGTACAAAATGTTTTCCTTAAAACAAACAAACAAAAATAAAACAAACAAAAAAAATATATTTCTTGTAATCTTTGGAAGAAAAATAAAAGCAAAAGAATCACCTCTAATTAAAAATGCATTGTCTTTTTTTTTTTTTTTTCCTAAATAAGTTCCTTTTCCTCCATGGAATATTTAACATTGATAACTGCTTTTACCTTGATATTTTTTATAACACCTGTAAAAAAATATTCTTTTAGCCTTATGACTGGATTTTTTCTGCAAAATACAGACACTCATAAAAATATTTCACACATTATGCCCCCTCTAATTATTATAGCTGTATTGTTGCAAAGGGTGGAAGGTGCTTGTCTACCTTTGATGAAAGAAAAGGAAAAAGAGGAAGAAAGACATGTCTATTACCTTCACATTATACAGTATTATCGTTTGAAAGCCTTGTTACTTCAGTAAAGCTTATTTTAGTAATTCTCAATTTTCCCAGAACAGGACAACACAGTCCAGAGAGGTGGCACAGATACAGGAGGTCCCTACTTTTCAGCACTCTGAGTGAGAAGGCTTTGCAAAAGCCTTTCTGAGATGATTAATGGAAGATATGACTCTGGGAGGTAATTATAGGTTTTGACAAGAAGTTTGAGACTTTGGGGATGAAAGTGACTGTGAAGGTTTCACTGAGGAAACCAACCCCTGACAGGCACAACATGCTCATTACAGAAATTTTGAAAAAGCATAGATCTATAAAATAAACTAGATACAGAAAAATATATTTTTATTAACCCCACTGCTGCTGATAGCAGATGCATTCTCCTTGGTGCTTAGGGACTAAAGTAATTTATAATCTCAGTAACTGCAGTCTTTTTAAGATTCAGAAGTTCATTAGCTTGTGAAATCCCTCCCATCCTCCCTCCTTCACCCTTTTCCTTTTGAGGGTTAGTCAGGGGAGTGGAGGGAGGGAATATCAGATAAATAGTGTGATGAAAAATGAATTATGACTTATCAGGCTGTTCTTCCCATAATGTGACTAGTTATATTTGCTGCTATCATTTTTTTTTATTGTTTAGGTTTCAGTGGTGCTATGAATAAAGAAATTACCAAAGTGGCATATGTACTTCTGATTCTCAGACTACTTATGTTCAGCTTTCTGTAATGTAATGTCTGGGAACTGAAGCAAAGCCTAATTAAAGGGGCTTCCTCCAAGGAAAAGGTCCTTAAAGACAGCAGGGCTTCTGGTAGGAGTTCTTAGTGCCCACAAGTGCTTTAGGCTCTTCAAAGCAGCATTTTTCAGCTGCATCAAACTACTGTAGGAATTGACTATCATTTTAATACAACTCAAAAATACACTGACCTCCAGCCTCTCTGACTTCCTAGCTCCTTTGGCAATGGAGGGGGAACAATCAGCATCAGACAGCAAAGAACAGAGCCCTAATGTCAATTCAGAATAGAACTTTTCCCCAAATAAATATTTTTTTTCCAGTGAATATAAACATTGAAATAGAATCCAGTTATATGAAAGGACCAAGGAAAGACTTGTTGTCTAATCTAAATGTATTTATGATTCATACAGTTCTTTATATATCTTGCCACTATAAGGTACAGAGCCCATTTCAGTCATACCTTCTGGCTCCTTTGTGCCTTTTTGTCAACATAAAGTCTGTAAACCTGCCTGCTCTGGTCAATTAAGTTGCTTTGTATTTCTGGAGTGGCAGAAAGGAAACCCTCTCCTCCTTCTCAGTTTGGTTTAATGAAATAGGGATATATGGGGCACACAGGAATCACAAAAGTCTGAGTGGAACAAGAGTCATGGGCCAGATTCTTGAGGTGCAATAAAGCAGTGGTAATCCAAGGGAGAGATGCAAAATTATAGTAGCTGGGAGTCTGCCTCTGAGATTCAACAAACACTGGTCTGTCACAAAATAAAATTGCATTATTAGGCTACCTGTCACCAACATTCCCAAAAATATATCTTCTTAAACCATTTGTGGGGATCCGTGAGAAAGGGACAAATGCTACCCAAGTTCATTATATGCCCCACTGCAGCAGGGGCTTACCAAGGCAGCCTGGGGACCATCATGTACCAGGAGGACACCCCAGACCAGGGAGTATGGAGCACGGGGCTATTTTACTTCCATTCAAAGACTCATTCTGAGGTTTTGAGTAAAAGTCAAATCAGATATTTGGTCTGAGCTTCAGACCAGGACTATATCTAACCTGCAATGCATAATGAAAACCTTAACAAGCAGAAGCAAGGTGAGTAACAGAGCTGCTCCCAGAAAGGCAAGAGAAATTTTGCTTCTTTGCGCAGAACCTTATTTTTATGATCCAAACTCACATACTCCACTGCATTTAAAAAGTCTGTATTTAAGCTCCTAACAAAAGCAAAGATTCATTTAACCTAAACTCAGAAACCTGCAATGTAGAAATTTCCCCTTGACCTAACCACCCTAGCATTGTGCTTTTTTAGGGTAAAATTTATCATTGCCTAGAAATGCCTATTTCATTGGTATCCTCTACATTTCAGGTAGGTAAAACCTGGTTATGGCCTCCTGATCTTCCACTGTGATCAGCGATGAGAGTGAGCAGGATTATCTAGAAAACAATCCAGAGCATTTGAGATCCAAATTGTTCTTATGTCACTCCTGTATCCATCCCTACTGATTTACAAGGGAGCCAAAACTTGTTTTCTGTCACAAAATAAACACTTTCAGAGTGAGACCTACCTCTTGAGTCTCACATAAGATCCTCAGTTGCATGTCTGGAATTAGGTTGAAGGCATCTGGCCTATAAATTTCTGTCTGACAGGGATTTGTGGACTATACTTTCATATTAATTTAATGGTCTGTCTGTCTTTATAGAAAACACAAAAGGAATAAGACTAGGTGGAGTACTGTAGCATCCAAAAAAATTTTTTTTTGACTCACCTATAACATTTAGTTTCACCCTCACTCTATGCTGAAAGAAGCAGCTACTGGAAAACCAGTCTCTGGATCAGGCAGGTGAACATCAGGGAAAGGCAGGCTGCACTATATAAATCTGCAAGTGAAAAACATTTGAAATTTTAGAGGAATTTCATTCTGTATCTGAAGTAGCTTTATACAGTTGATCAATATATTCTTTGAAAGCACTTCAAAGTTATATGCATGAGAATTGGCAGAAACAGACCTTTATGTCTGTACATGAAATGCTCGTGTAAGAATTGCTTGTGTTTTCATGCAGCCAGGGCACAAAGTACCGTGGGATTCATGAGGCCAATTGCACCTAACCAAGTATCAGACAAAGAGCATGCCATTTATTTCAGCAGAATTAGAGTACATAGCTCCATTTTCAAATAATTGCTGTCAAGACATTAAATAAAAACTCAAAAAGACATCTGTCAAATAAAATTTTAATAACATATGAATCAGAATAAGTTTGAGGCTATTGTTTGAATATTCTAATAGTAGAAAAGGAGGTTAAATTCAAATAAAATATTAATTGACACTAGTTACTCATCTCTACTATCTCTCTGTATAATTTAAAGAAAAACAAAGGTGTGGCACCGAATAAAATCATACATCATAAAATGATACAGTTCCCTATCTCATTCCAAAATAATTACTAAACACATGGGAAAAAATATTAATGCATGAAAAATATATTCAATTGGCAGACAACAAATACATTATTTATTGCTCCAAGTTATTGATGGGCTTTCATACTACCTTGTCATTCTGTTTTGCTCTGTCACTCGTGAGCTATAAGATTACCAGTAACTCATAATAAATAATGTATCTATGACCAGTCCTTTGGGTAGCTACCCTTATCTATCTAGATATATGTACATAGATATACACTTTTTCAACAAAAGAAATGATCAACCCATTAAACAGTGCTGATCTGCAGAGGTTTCAACCTTACAGGCAGAGAATTAAAAATGCTAAGAATGCATTCTGAAATAATATACAAACATGGAAGGTTACAATGGGTCTATTCAAACAATATTTACAATAATTTAAAATCATAATAAAAACCTACTTTAACAGATTTAATTTAAGCAAAAGGGACAAAAATTAATCCAGAGATTGGTGTGACTGTTAAGCCAACAAACAGTACACTCCTATGTTTATGTATAATATTTGGTAAAGGTTAAAAAGGAAAGTAAATTCAAGATGTAAAATAGTCTTATAAAAATGACAGTTACACACGTTATTGGGCTGAATGGGAGTTATTAGTATGTGTAGATGGAATTCAATACAATAGTATCATTTATAGTAAGTAAATTTCTAATATGTTTCCATCCTATAAGACAAACATTCATGAAGATTTGTACTGAAATTCTGATACAGAGTGATTACTGATGCAATGTATGCCCTTTGTTTTGACTGGCATGATATTTCAAAGTTATATAAAATGTAGTTATTAACTCTTTTTTTCAACAAAAAATGTAAGAATTGGTTCACATCAACTATACAATACTGTTCAAAATTATTAAAGTGTTAAACTGAATTCCAATTTGCATTTTCAAATAGCATCTGGAAAAGTCCTTTTCTATATACTTCATCATACAGGGAAAAAAAATTGCTGAGGGCTTGCACAACAGCCTTGAAATCTATATGTTATCTGCTGGATTACATATTTTTCTATTACACTATCCACCCTGTTTTATAATTCATTGTGCATAATCAGCATTTCTAAATGACTGAGAAGAAAAGATATTAGCTGTATAAACTAGATGAACTGATGAAATGTATAAGCAAGATGAACATGAACCACTGGTTCATTTTTTAATTTCAAAAAAGCTAGTATGATTAAACAAAAATGAAAATCAAACATTTATGTAGGGAGATGCAATATTAACTCTATTGTATAAGATCTTGAAAACAATTTATGTAGAATACTATAGGGATGCTTTGTGTAGTTCTAATCACATACAGTCAAGGAAGACATTCAAACTGGAATAGGAAGAAAGTGTGTCCAGATTAATATGAACACTAAAAGGGTTTCTTTTACTCTGTTTAGAGAAAAATTAACTGTTCATGTAAGTACATATGTATATTTTGCAAATATGTGTGTGTTATAGGAAGAGACAGATAAATATTGAAAAGGAAAGCTACTCACACAAAAAGACAGTGTAGTCTTTGGCATGCAAACAAGGAGGAAAACATGTCCAGGAATAAGCTTGCACAGAAAATGAGGAGATTTCCAAAGGGGTGAAGTTTTTAAGAGATTTCTATTAGAAGTAATAGGAAGAACAAGGAGCTAAACTGAAAAGAATTCAGTAAATCTGTGAATGTCATTAAAATAACACAAGGGAGTCTGTGGCTGTCCTTGACAACGCCAGGAACCATACCTATGCTCTTATAGACTACCATATGATTTCTCCTGAATAAAGGCTAGCAGAATTACACACAGAACCACAAGGTCTCAGCTCTAAATGAGCAGAGGAAAAAATAAATAATTTAAAGAGGTGCCTAATGAAACAAAAAACCCCAACCAACCAAACAGAACTCCCAAACCTCACAGTTCTCAGCTGCTTTCTCAGTGCCCAGCACTTGAGTCATATGCCAAGTATCTTACCTTGGCAAGACACAAAGAGCTACACTACCAATTTATTCTTTTTTACAGTGAGCACTTTTCACCACAACTGAGGTGAGAGGCTGCTCACCAAGAAGTAAGATATATGTATGATTTTTACATATTAAAGAGGTGTTTATGGAAAAACAGTGACTGACATCAACTGAAATCAATAGCTATAGTATCTGAATACAGAGAAATAAAGAGCTAGCATACCAAAAATCCTCAGTGCTTCCCCCTGACTTCAAAGACTTGTGTTAGGAGAAGGTCCAAGTTAATTTTGTACGTGTTATTAAAGATTTCCATCATCCAAAGCAGAGATATGCTGAGGCCCTGGGGCTGCAGTGAGCTCTTCAGCAGAGTATGTTGACAGCCACTCTGAAGCTGGGGGGGATCTGAGCAACTCAATCCAGCTGTACACAGTGGAGGCATTTGTTTAACTGCCATGTAAGGCTCAGAGGCTGTCATATGCCAAAAATCAGAAACCAAACCTTGACTTAGCAGAGTGTGGCAACACAGTACCCACATATAAGCTCATTTCACACAGTGTGCATAGGGCAACCAATTACAGCAAAAAGTCAGCTAAGTGCCTGGACTTTTTTTCCTTCTGAATAGTATTCTATCTCCCCCCTCCCAGAATCTCATTCTTCTCCTTTTTAAATCTGACATCTGCTGTCATATCCCAAATTTTACACTAGAAAGCAGCAGTCTGGAATTTCTCAAATGTGTAAATCTTTTCATTTTGCACTAAGACTGCAATAGATCCAAGAGGATCTATTTGTCACCTGCCAAGCAGCACTTGCAATTTGTTTACAGTCAACTGCAATGAGATATATAAACTCCTCCAGACGAGGAAGTTGCTGAATTTACACAGACAAGTGACAAATGAGACTGGAATGAGAATGCTTACAAGAATAGCCTACAGTATGCCATTATGTCATGACATAAATATATGACAACTACTCCAACTGATGCCCATGGCAAATGTTTCTGTGTGTTACCACAACTAGAGTAATTTCTCTGTGTCGCAGTTTTTCCCTTTTTAACTTTTTTTTTCTTTGAATGAGAAATACATTCTAAAGTAAAACTGAATAAAAAGGCATCTATTAGAATGAGCAGATCATACTCTACTCAATGGGTTTCAGGACAACAGTCTGATTACTGATTACTGCAGTTGATGCATCATTTCTTGTGAACAAGTGTCCAGATACCAGTAACATGTTCCACCATAAGTACACACATACACACATGCTATAAGAAGAGATAAGCTATATTCTTACTATGTCTATCATTACATCTAGGCTGCAATTACAGTAAACATAATAAACTGAATATGTATCTGTACAGTAATACAAAACAAAGCTTTCGGTATACATGAAGAGCAGACTTTCATAGAAGGAGTGGACTCTACACAAGTGTTAGCACGGGATTCAGGCTTCCTTCTGTCAAGCAGCATTTCCAGTTCTGGAAAATCATGCCTCTGTAGAGAAACAAGACAGAAATCACCTTGGCAAAAGTGAAATCCTCCCTAATCCATCAAAATGAAACTTACTTTGCAGGATATGTTGCATAGATCTTGGGCTAATCCTTAGGAAGTGAAGGACTAATTTTGAAAACAAGGAAAAAGCAGCATCAAGCATGGAATCTCCCCAAATCTCTATAGATTGTTAATGGAGATAAGACTGACCCTTGTTCCAGCCTCTGATACACTTAGGAAATAGCCTGTTTAAGAAGGGTAAACTTCTGTAGCCAAGAAAATCTATCTAAACACACCCAACCCAGAAGTTTCAAAACTAAGGGTCTCACCTTTTCAGGTTGAAGACATCCCTTTGCACTGCTTTACCAGGAAGCTACAATTTAGCTGAAGGTGGTTAAAAAAGCAACACACCTTTATTCAGAACAAATACGTAAACAAATTTTTTCTGCCAGAGACTGTTGAAGCAGGAGTTAACTGTCCAAATGCAGGCCAGTTAGTACTAGCTGAAGTCCTACCAAAGAGTTATGACTGAATGAGTTTGGTTTTTTCTTTGTTTGATTTAGAATGAATCTAAATCATCACATGAGGAAATAGAAAAGACAGCAAGAAGAGAATCTATTTCTCAAAAGCACACATAGACATGTAATAATTCAGTAAAGTGAGACTTTTTAACACTTTTTTGTTTGTTTGGGGATTTTTTGTTTTGTTTTTAATCAAAGGAGAACACATCAAGGAATTACCTGACTCTATAAATTTTTTCTTTCTCTAATAAATATAACCCACAGGACACCAATTTCAATTAGCAACTCGCTTCAAAAATGTTAATGTTTTCTTCCCTGTCAGAAGGACATGTGTCCTGATTTTGGCTGGGATAGAGTTAATTTTCTTCCTAGTAGCTGGTACAGTACTGTGTTTTGCATTTAGTATGAGTATAATACAGATAACACACTTATGTTTTAGTTGTTGATAAGTAGTGCTTGTCCTAAAATAAAGATTTTTGAGTTTGCCATGCTCTACAAGCAAAGAGGTGCTCAAGAAGCTGGGAAGGAGTATGACCAGTACAGCTGATTCGAGCTAGCCAAAGAGATTTTTTTATACCATAGGAGACATGCTAGTATATTAACGGGGGGGGCGAAGGGGAAGGAAGCTGACTGCTGTTTCTCCTCTCATGTTATAGAATATAATGATGTAAGACGCCTGGAAAGGAGATAGGGCACATTTGGACCTAGCTTTTTTTGTGGTTAGCCGGAAGACTGGGACTTCATATTAAGCCTTGGTGTTTATTGTCTGCTCACTAAAGATGTGACTGTAGTTGGAGACACGCATTATTCATAACAGTTTATTTGTAATAAAGACTGCAGTATATTCAAATCATGAAATTCTTATGGACTAAACACTCAGAATCATCACTTTTGCCATAGAAAAGCTACAAGATGGACAGGAATTGCCTGAAGTTACTCTAATAAAATATAGGAATTGCACTAAGGAGAAAGAAGCTTCATTATGCCCTTATGCAATCCAGTGTATAAGCAATTTTTAGCTTCAAGAACAATATAATTTACATCTAGCCTTGCAGAGCCCAGAATAGCTGTCCCAGTCACCAGGCAAAAACAGTGTAATTTAGGCAAGTAACAATTGTGATATTGTAGATACCCTAGAGTATTGCCTCCAGCCTTGCCTCCAGCTGTCACCGATCTTCCCCAGTTCTACACCACATCCACTACCCTTGTGAAGGTGTCTCAGGAACCTAAGACCTTCTATCTAAAACAGTCTACATACTTATGTTTAGGCAGCTGAATTCCACCCATTATGTTTTCCCTGTTTTTATGCTGGAGCAATAAAGAAGATTATAGTCTTATGTTTCTCAACAGCCTTGGGATATGTTCTATGCAAAAAGAATGGTTGCCTCAGCTTAACAACCCCTCTGTGAAAAAGTAGCATAAAGAGGTCATATCAGAGCTGAAAATTGGGCCAAAGAGAGCACATTTTCCTCTGGATGCACAGTTATAATTGCTATTATGTTTAGGGAATTGGGCTTGATCACTGAATGGAAAACACTTTGCAATTAAGAGGGCTGAAAGCATAACTAGATTTGAATAATTGATGTTAATTTCCATTTGCAGACAAGGCTATCACAATGCTGAATCGAAATGCCATGCAATCTTCTGGTCCATTCCCTCATTTCTTGTTTCCTAAATTGCAAGGTAATGCTAACTGGAGGGCCTTGTACAGAATTTCTACATGGATCACGTCCCATTATACATCTGAAATCTGAAGAATCCGTGCATGTGTCACTCATGCTCAAGAAGCAAGTTCTTTCCTTATTTGGCTATACAATTAACTTGAATGAAACTGAATGTAATGTCTTGAAAACAATACTAAATTAAATGGTAATGCAGTAATCCATCAATTACAACGGGACAACTAATGGCTTGAAATAGCTTTGTACAAGAGTTTCTAGTTGGATTAATAATATAATTAATGCTATGTACTCACCATTATAGTAGGAAATAAAATATTGTTTTAGTTAATCTCTGTTTGTCATTGATGAGGAAGAGAATGCGACCAAGATGAATATTCATTGTAATGTAGTTCCTAAGTATGTAAGTATCTATGAAAACAAAGCCCAATAACCAGAATTTGCCAAAGATTAAACCATGGTTATTACTGGGATTTCTGTCAGTATCTGAAATAGTGAGCTCATCTTTAATAACCTTATTTGTACTAAATGCTATAATAGTCACACTAGCTTTGTACAGGTTAGAGAGAGAGGAAGATCTGAGTGATACTGTGAGCTAGCAGCCTCAGTATTCAGTTGATTCAATGCTTTCAGAGACGCTACGGAAACCAGAAAATAGGAAAAGATAGATGGATATTATCTGGTCAGCTGTAGTAAGCAGGAACAGAACAGAATCTGTATCTGGAGAAAAAGATAGCTCATTCCTTTGCTTTCTGGTTTACACATACAGATGATCGATTACTTCAGATTTTCACACTTCCTACTGACATCAAACAAAGCTCAAGAACAATACGAATCTGAAGTCATGTTCATGTGTTTAGAGTCCCTTGTGTGACACACAGGCAAAGGGACACACAGAGCAGGTACCACCCTTTCTAGTCTTTTCCATTAGACCCCAAATTTGAATTACATCTATCACACCCTCCTTGTTTTTTTTTTTAATTTACAAAAGAAATCTGTTCCTTTCCTGACAGTTGTAGAACAGCCACCAGCTCCATGTAACAGAGCAGTGTCCCCCATATTTACTCAACAGATTCTAATGGTGCAGCTTAATCACTATTACCATCAGCCAAGGATGGGGTGGGAGCACGAGGAGGCTCAAGACCACAGAGGGAGGATGAGTGCCCCTTACCAACTGGATTCCATAGCAGGGACATACGCACAGGCCTTCAGAGAAGGGAGAGGGGTTTTCTTCCTTACCCTAGCTCTCTTGCATTTTGTACTGCCATGCAAAGCTGCTACCTCATGGCCAAAGTTGAGGGTGCAGGGCTCCTATCCCAGCACTACCCAGCAAGCAGAGGGGTGGAGGACAAAGCCAGAGGGAGAACAGCTGAGCCCACCCCATATCCCACTGCTAAACCATCCTGCTGAAGTGATTTAGAAAGGGGAGAAGTCCTAATGTTTGCAGAGAATAACTGTGCAGAAGTTTGTGATGTGCACAGGCACACTGAGACTTAAAAGCCTTGCAGCCCACCCTTTTAAATACCTTTAGATCAGACAGATCTGTATATAAAGCTGTATTTCAACAATTGTTTAATTCTTCTATGGACCTAAAATATTGCTACAGAAAGAATCTAAAGCTCTGATTTCATGCTTTTTATGGAAATTTTATCCAAATAAACTGGTTAGTACATAATGTGAGTTAAGGTCTCAAAGATTTAAATACAGCATCTATAAACAGGAGTAGGAACAAATATACACACACAGATTCATTGTGGTATGTTTACAGTGGCCTTTGAAGGAGATATAAGAAATCATCATTGCAATAGGGATTACTCAGAGGCTCCCCAGGAGAATGACTTGCTCCTATATGCCTTTGAATGGATGAACTGGAAAGTAAAGATAACGGTACTGGCTCCTCCTTCTTTCACCTTTCCCTCTCCAGGGTTTTGTCTCACCCACTAGCTGAATAGATATGGTTGTTTCTGAGCTATGGAAAGGCAAGGGAATGGCAGCTCTGCTTTACTTCCTAGTGCTTTGCCCTGACTCCAGCAAAACACCCTGTGGGCAAGGTACATACAAATAGACTGTTAACATGTGCTACAGAGGTCACTTACATAGTAAAAAGCTATCTTGTATTATTTACAAGAAGTATTAGGTAACATTTTGGCGATGGAGACACAAAGAAGAAAAGTGAGGTTATTAAAGCTCTATAGGGCATGTAAAGCAGAAGGGTGTCTTTTTAAGAGGTTATCAAAGGATGCCACTTGTGTATCAAGTCAATTCCAAGGGAAGAAAAAAGAAACATTCCTGTTAACATTAATGGGAAATGCAGAGTGTGTAGAAAAGCATTCAGCCTTACTGCCTCTGAAAATCAGAGAATGCATATTTCAGAATAGCTGAGATTTTAACTTGTGATTTAAGGAAATCTATACATTTCACATAAGAAGCATAAAGCATGGCCCATTAGAAACATGCCTAACAATTTGCAAACATTTAGAATACCCACACTGAGGTTTTTTGTTGTTATTTGCTATTTAGGGAGGGAAGGGCGATGAGGAAAATCAGCTTTTCTTACTGGATTTATTTTATGTTTGTAAGGGAAATGGAATAAAGCAACACAGGATACCATAAAACCCAAAGGTGAGCTGGAAAAAAAGTTAAAATAACTGTATGGGATGGAGTCTCCACTGAACTTGTGCATCCTCTTATTTAAATATAAACACTGCCTTTAAAGCCGATAGTATTTTGTATTTTATTAGTGCCTGTGGAAAAACAGTAAAAATGCAGAAATTGTAAAAATCTGGCTTCTGAAAAATAGCTTGAATAAATTAAGATTAAAAGCATACTCTACCCAGTCAAGGGTTTCTTCTGCGTCTCAGTCATGCCTGAGTATTTTCAAATGTTGAAGGAGATTATTATGGATATCTGTGGTATATCTCTGTGTTTTCCAAGAAGGGAAAAAACTAAGAAGCTTGGGTTTGTGGGGAAGAAGCACAGAAAAAGGGGTGTAATGGAAGAAAAAGTGGTTGGCAAGTGGAGGGAGAGAAGAGATCAAGAGGGAGAGGAAAAAGTCGTTTTGAAGTCATTTGGGTTTGAGGTAGGGCAAGGGAATTGCTATAGAATATTTCTTTTTAGTGTTTGACTATCTACAACTAGGTCCTAGGTGTCTTAATATCTGGAATAGATTTGATTTATTAAGGAGTGAATAACTAGCAAGAAAATACTCTTAAATTATGAATGCATATGCTTTAATGCCCCTTAGCAGGAAAATACTAGTTCAAAGAGAAATCTGTTCAAGAGAGAGCAGTGTCACCCACAGAAAACACAGCTCTTCTACACTGCTTTGGATCTGTGGGTAGTGGGATCAGGGAGGTGAACGTAGGAATAATCCTGTGTGATCACCTTCTCCAATAATTTATTGACTGTTGTCATGGCATGTGGTGCTGTGCAAACACTCCCCTAGGGTGTTTCTCCTCTAAATCAGACACAGATAATAGAAGTCAGACACAAAATACCAGGGGAGAGTCCAAACCAGATGAAGACAATCCATTTTATATCATGTGAAAGTGACTTTCTCTTGGGCTGATTACTTCTCCTTAGAAGAGCAGTTTGCTCAAGGATTTAATTGAAAAATTGCCATCAGTACTACCAAAACAAAGAACTACCCTGCAAGAGGCACACATTGAGTGCATCAACTGTAAATTAAGAGCAGGGAGCACTGCAAAGGTACACCCTGTGACTAAAGACAGTTTAGCCAAGGTTCTGAATGGAGCATAGCCACATCATGTAGTGCCACCCTTGAGCAATCACTATGTTATGAAGTGGCTGGTTTGCATCTGCAGAACGTGGGAAGTACGCCACACTGACATGCCACATTGTTCAGAGCCAGCTTTTATTTTTCTGCCTGGTCTTAGATTGCAAATACTATGTTTTACTCAAGATGGAATAATAAAAGACTGTAACTCAGTTTTGCCTACTTCAGCTATTTAGACTGCAAGCTCTTCATGGTTCTGACCATATTTATGTATAGGAGGAGGATGTCACAATCAGACATGAGCTGAATAATACCAGACCATAAATTTTGCCAAACTTGCTGACACACCTTTAAAATCATAACAATAAATATCCCAAAAACAGAGCCATCACAATCCCAAGGTCCAACATCTACATTTCCCAGTGTTCTGAAAGTATTTACCAAGATGGTAATACACTAAAATGAACTCCTGGGCTATGAACAAAAGACAGAAAGTCCCACTGCCTCACATGAGAGTATTTTTTACAAAGCAACAACTCCATCAGTGGCTGATCATCCTTGATCTCAAGAGAAATGTGTAAAACATCTTCAGACATGAGCTTAGGAACTCAAGTTTGTAAATCTACTGAATATCAAAAATTTCGTAGTCCATACTGTTATTAGTTAAAAAAGTCTCTCAGTCTCATGCTCACTTGCACTCCTTATCTCTTCAAGTTCTGGAGAGTATGAACTAATATCTTCTTTTCCTTCATCTTATCATCCCTCCCCAACAGTAACAACCCATCTACTACCAACAGAACTAATACTTTTTGTCTCTAATACTTTTTGTGTCCTGGTCTAACTGAGACTCAGCTAATTAAACTATTTGAAGTTTGCTCTTTCTATTTAGAACCTGAAAGGTGTGCCAAAATGTTTATCTCCTCTGTGAACTGTACTAGAAGCTTTACTGAAAGGAGCTATCCGTATCTGCCTGAAAGCTTACTGGACAGAAAACAAAGCTCATGAAGAGGAGGGGAACTTCTGATTTACCAGGTTTTTCCATATACACCTTCACGAAAAGCAAAATAAACCCTTTTTCAAATATTTCTACTACGTGAATATTTCCAGTTACTGAAGGCAGAAAATACTGTAGGCCACATATAGCACATGTAGAAATCTCAACTCCAGCACCATAAGATCTAATCCTCTCTGATCCACTCAGCTTTTTTGCCAAGTCATATCTTTTCTGGTGCACAGTGGTCACCCATCTTATTCAAGTGCATTGTTACTCCCCTCCCCAACAGGACTCACAGATAGCCATTATGCACTAAAGGAGAAGTCACTAAAAATCAAAATGTTTTTATTAGCTACAATAATTACTGCAAACTGGATTCTTTGAACTCTCATTCACATTTAGTCTGTTCTGCTCTGCAATTAGTTTCGCTGGGATGAATCGGACACTTGAAATCTAATGCATGCCTCAGTGAGGGTAAGTATAGTGAAATTAGTCCATAACAATGGATAAAGTAAGCACATTCTTTTGTTGCCATCCATCCAGCCCTTAAAAGCCCTATTTAAAAGAGCCATCAGACAAAGAAGGTGACAAAAAAAAACAAAATGAGGCCGTGAATAACAACATAATTCAGATTAAGAATTCTAACCCAAATGGCCTTCAGAATTAATAGGTCATTGAAAGAAAAAGAATACCTTCAATGAAAACAATTATATATGTGAAAGCCTCTTTTTATACCTTTAAATTTAGGCAGAGCTTTTCCTCCGAAGCTGCTATTTTGCATGTAACTGTGTGTTTCAGTGCACATCCAGGAGGAAAGAAAAACCATCTCTTGAACATACTGGCAAATACAAAGTAAGAAAGAAATATCACTGCAGTTACAGGACACCAAAACCTAGCTATTACAACTGTCTCATGCAATTTGATTACTTGCTTAACAATACCTAAATTATCACAACATTTGGAAATTACAGACTGATTTATTTTGGAAGTCACTGGTAGCAACAGTGAGTGTATGTTATATATGAAGAAAGTATCCAGGTATATGTAAACTATAATATTGAAATTTGTACTTAGATATAGAAGCAATTTTAATGTGGGGGTTTTTTTCCTTTGTAGCACAGAGTAATTATAAAATTTGTAAAATGATGCCATAATACTTTGGAAGACTGAGTGATTCAGATTTTGTTGCAGGACAGCAAAGATTTATTCTCTGTGGTGACATTTTTCTGGAAAAAATCTCTTACCAGCTCCTCCAAAGACTCCTCATCAATTGGCTATGAAATATTTTTTCCAATGATTTGTTGTGTACAGCCTTGCTGCTAACAGGATTTTGTTCAGGTTGCACTGGGTCTTACCTCAGGTATGAGTGATATTTCTGGTAACAGCTATGACTTTCCCAATGTACTTGAATTACCTTAAAATTTTTCTACTTAATGCAGGCCAAAGAGACTAAGTATGAATTCTGGTTACAAATAAATGAGACTTAAGACTTAAGACTTACTCAGTAAGCAAAGTGAGTTGTGTTTTGAGGTTTTTTAACCCCCCTTATGTTGTGCTCTGTTTAAAAGCACATGAATGTCTGAATATCTGAAAAACCATTTCATCTGGGAAAAAGTAAAGAGGAACAAGAAACAAGATTGAATCTGGAACAGACCTGGAATTTTGTCCAAAGGAAAGGCCCAGCTTGATAGAGAAGAAAGTTATTCTGATCAAATCAACTGGGAACTGTTGATAGAAAGTGCTCAGAAATCCAATAAGATATAATCCAAAAATGCTGCAAGAAGAGACATCTGATAAAAAAAATCTCATATGCTGTGCAAAGCTGGAGTCTGGAAACATTGTCAAAGTTACTGCAAAAGGAACACAGAATCACAGAATCATTAGGGTTGGAAAGGACCCTCAAAGATCATCTAGTCCAACCGATAGCCCTACACTACTCTTACCCCTAAATCATCCCCTGAAGAAACACATCTATCCTCTTCTTAAAAACCTCCAGGGATGGTGACTCCACCACCTCCCTGGGCAGCCTATTCCAATATCTAACCACTCTTTCAGTAATGAAATTCTTCCTAATATCTAATCTAAACCTACCCTGGCTCAGCCTAAGCCCATTCCCTCTAGTCCTGTCACTAGACACAAGGGAGAAGAGGCCAACACCCGCCTCCCTAGAATGGCCTTTCAAGTATCTGAAGAGAGCGATAAGGTCTCCCCTCAGCCTCCTCTTCTCCAGGCTAAACAACCCCAGCTCCCTAAGCCTCTCCTCATAAGGCCTGTTTTCCAGACCCCTGACTAGCTTCGTTGCCCTTCTCTGCACCCTCTCTAGTAGCTCAATGTCCTTCCTAAACTGCGGTGCCCAAAACTGCACACAGTACTCGAGGTGTGGCCTCACCAGTGCCGAGTACAGTGGCAAGATCACCTCCCTGCTCCTACTGGTCACACTATTCCTGATACAAGCCAGGATGCCGTTGGCCTTCTTAGCCACCTGGGCACACTGCTGACTCATGTTCAGCCGGCCGTCAATCAGCACCCCCAGGTCCTTCTCTGCTGGGGAGCTCTCCAGCCACACCTTCCCGAGCCTGTAGCGCTGCTGGGGGTTGTTATGCCCAAAATGCAGGACTTTACATTTAGCCTTATTAAAACTCATGCCAAGGCAATATCCAACCCCTAGTAAGAAGAAAAAGCTGCACTACATTTTTCAACAAAGTAATTGTTAAATGTGTCAAGGACACAGTTCATGACCAGTAAGGAAAAGTATGCACAATATTGCTGGTTAAAAATGAGAAAAGATAAAACTCAGAGCAATCTCAAAGGAGAAAATATACCTTTGTAGGTTAAGATTATGGCAGTTCTTGGCTCACTAGAATTTGCAAGGTGCAAAAAAAGCCATGAAAAAAAGCATAGAAAACATCTCAACAAACGATTAAAGGGATGTGAAGAAATAAAAACATTAAAGTCAGTGGGCAAGTTCTCCTAGTTCTTGGAGCTCCAAGAAACAGAAAGCAAAGACAAGGATCAAGAGACTCAGTACCCTCCATGATATTTTTTTAAAGAAAATAAATATACACACATATATAAAACTTGTTTAATGTATACAATGACAAATAGCCACGTACTGATTTTTTCTCCCAAAATCTCAAGTGTCAGGACTGTCCTAGTTAGCACAAAAGATGACACCATGAAGTACATAATGAATTCTCCTGAAGAGGGTAAGTTGGATGATTGTAAGAAATTGGAAATAAGGAGATCTAAAAATCTGAAGTTTATTAGAGACTGAAGCAAAAGAAGATTATTAAAAAATAGACTGGAGCTCTAAATTCATCTCAAACATAAGAAAGAGATTTTACAGCAAACACTGAACCAGGAATGGAGCTATTTTGTTAGAAAAAAATTTGCGTGTAGTCATTGACATTTTTATATTGGTTGTAAGAAAGTATGTCCTTGTCCTAGACAACTTAGACTCACTTCCTTCAGATAGCCTTACTAGATAGTATTTCAGCTTAACAGTTAGTTTTGCTGTCCCAGTATCTCCTGAAATAGTGCCTATGACTATGCAATTTCCAAGAAATCACAGGTTATGACATAATCTGCTGAAAATCTAAACAGGAAACACAGAAAAACTCTAAAGCCAGACCTCTCCCCATATTTAGCAGTGTTACATTACAGTTTGGGACCAGTGAAATATAGCCTGCAAAATGACATCACCTGGTTTAAAAGAAATGAGAAAATAAGAATGCTTGCACTTACTTGAGAGGCAATGGAGGCTTCCAGATGTTCAACACAAAACTCTCACTGTGATTTGGAGGTGAGAAAACTTCCATTAATTCCCCCAAAAGACAGCGAGTAGTTCTAAGGTCACAGTCAGCAGCAGCACCTGGGAATTACCTCCAGAGGCCAACAGAATCCAGTCTCACAGGCTCACCTGGAAAAAGCAAATATCCCTTTTTAAAGTGGCAGTTAATGGGGAAGACCAGAGGTGATGCTCCTGCCATTCTGACAGGCACAACAGATTGACATTGCTCAGCCTCGAGGCTTGGAAAGACCAGAAAAATAACACTGCTGGAGTCCATAGAGAAACATGCATGTCTGTGAAGAAACACATGGCGCTTCAGGGGCTACAAGAACACTGTTGGTTTATAGGGGGGAATATGTCTGTGAAATCTCACCATCCTTTTTGGTGTTATTAGTTAACATCTCTGTTTGACTGCAGAAAGCAGGTGTGGGAAGCTGTACCTATAGATAGTCACTGTCAGTATGCTGAATCTCTGGAGCTGTTGTGCTGTTTAGAGCATTACATTACACAGCAACAAGCAGCCAAACTGCATAAAGCAAAAAACGTCCAACTCTCTGATGGAGAGGGACCATTGGCCAGATGTGCCGTTAGTGAATGGGGGAGCAGCTCCAGGGACAGCTCGGCTCTTCAGAAGCATATTTGTCCTACCAGGAGTATGGCCATCCCACTCTCACCTTTCCGCTTTGCCAGAGACCCACATGGGTTTGCTTGCCATCCCTTAGCCCCTTAAGAAATTGATTCCCCAGACAAGGTACACAGCAGAAGCCCAGGGCCATGATTACTAAGGGGAATAGGAAAAACAGGAATGGGACCTGCACACCCTTTCAGAAGCAATGAACTATTAATTTGCCTGAGCCATGTCTTGTGGAACAACCGTCTGCAATCAATCTCTGCTCAGCATTAACTGCAGCAGTAGAGCGTTTCTGACAGACTAAATGCACACATTGGTTGGAGAGAAGAGACAGCAAGCAGTTTTGCTGTGCTCTTCTCCTACCTTCAAGTTCTGGAAATTTAAAAAAAAAAAAAGTATTGCCCCACCCTAATTTTGGTCTCTCAGTCCTCTGACCAGTGTAAATCTACAAAATACCAATATTTTTCACTCTAATAGAAGCAGCAAATACTAATTATTAATCAGTTACTAAGCATGGTTATTGAATGACTCATATGCATTCAGCAGAGGAATCGCTGCATCTGTTATGTGGGAGGCAGACACTGTACCATAAAGGGAATGAACTGAGTGTCAAGTCATGCAGTATCCTTGTTACAGCTTCAGAACAGATGTCATTTTGTCATAGCTGCTGACATAATTTTGAAGATAAGAAGATTTGGAGATTTAGTCTATGGTGTTTTAAAGCTAAACAGAGACAGGATTAAAGCTTTACATTTAAACATAAACCAGATATGGCCTTTCAACACAGAGTTATATCAAACATATCCTGAAAAATATTCAGGAAAGAAACCAACACATTGGTTTTAATTTATTGTAATCATGGTACTAATGCTACATCAGTTATTATTTTACCATCTCATATATTATTAACCACGATTTTCATAGAATAATGTAGCTAGAAAACCTCACCCAAGATTGCTTTTTGGGGGAGAAGGGAAGGGAGGAAAAGTAGGTCTAATGAGGCTTGGTTTCCTTGGATTAAGTTTTATTGACTTTCATGTCTAGGATGATTTAAACTCCAATGGAAGTTTTTCTCTGTGAGTGGAACTGCTTAAATGAACATCTCCTGGGTGGTTTCTCTGTTGTCTGGTACTGTGTGAGCTCATGCTGCAGGGTTTTTTTGTTTTGCTTTTTGGTTTTTTTTGATCCAGGATAGTACAGAGTTTTTATTCTCCACTAAGCCTCAGATTTTTAAACAGCTCTGCAGCTATAATAACTTTTAAAATTAATTTCCCTGTTCAGTTTTGACTGGGTTAGCTCAATGGGTTTGAGTGTATTTCATGCAAGAAAGAGACCAAGACTCATATCATTTAACCCTTTTTTGAATAGATGACTTTTAGTGGGTTTGCATTTAAAAAGAGAAATACTACTTAACGATGAAAGATGTGGTGGGAGTTCTGTGATTCTATGAACTTCATCAGCAATCTCCAAGTTAATCTGAAGCTGATCAACTTAGGTATGAGCATGGGTAGACACAAAAGGTGGATTTAAGTGCATGGACCAGGTAAACTAGAGGAAGGGAAGCCCATACTAGTTTAGGCCAGTTCAAAGTCTAGATACACATTTATACCTGGGTAAGCAGAACTCTTGTTTTTGACCCCAGCATATTCTGTACACATAAGGCTGTACCTAATTGTAGTCCTAAGGTATATCAGTATAAATGTGAAAACAAATAACTTCACTAGAATAAAATAATACTTGGTTGAGAGAAATTAGTCCAACACGGACATGAGAACTTAAACTCCTATTTTGAAAGAACTGTATTCTGGTTCCAGGGAAAAGGAAATATTACATGCAATTGTAAGGAGGTTCTAAATATTGTATGAGGATTTTCTTTTGGAAATTGCATCTCTGCAATGGATTTCTGTACCTTCTGAACTAAGGTAGTGCTAAACCTACTCCACTTGGATTGTTTTATCTTGTAACTTCATTGACTTATTGGCACCTAACACCACATCGTGTTTTGAGAGATAAAATCTATCTTACTGAATATAATTGTTCTGTTTTCATGCTAATGTGAAAGGACCTTTCACTGGCTCTTGAAAGGAAAAAAATACTTTATGGTCACATCTATGCAGAAAAAGTAGATCTGAGGCCTGATACAAAGTCACCCTCAGTAAGTTCTGTTTAATCTAATAGAAAACTACCAGCCAAATTTGTCCATCAGAGGACCATACATATCACTTCTCTCTAAAGACTCATTAAAATATGCAAGGTTTGGGAGTTTGGGATTTCTTGTTTTTTGTTTTTTCTCTCCTTCCACTTGCCTTGCCTTAAATTGTTTACCTTAGGAACATCCTAGATATGATTCCATTCCAGAACTATACTTACTTTTGACTTTCTTAAGAAAAACAGATATTACTCCACTTGTTGCCATCGTCAATGCCTTTTCTACAATTTTTTTTTCCCTTCTGAAATATTCAGGGTAGATTTTTTTAAGGTCTGAAAGGCATTTGCTTTTGGAGGCTTCTAGGGACTGGGTTGAAGAGAACAACATGCCATTCTTGTGACATGTGTGGTGAAAGGAGCAGTTACATTGTCCTACAGATCTATTAATTCCTACAGGTAACTATCACCATTCCCAAGCTCAATATACAAATAAATGCTTGTGTGCTGAATCTAAATTCATGTACTTGTTTCTCTCTATCTATTTCCTGCTATTGAATTTTCAGAAACACATGGATTAGAAAAGCCTGAATCTGGCATTTTATACTGAGTCATCACGGCTAGGCTTCACGAACGAAGATTTGGGAAGGGCTCTACCCACGTTTGTTGCAATATACTGAGTCAGATAAATGGTTAAAGACCAAACTATGATAGTGAAATCCTCATACTCATAAAACATGGTTGTAAACCAAAATGGTTTTGGCCCTCATTTGATTTTCAGGTTTTATTTATACCAATTTGTTCAGAGAAGTTCTTTTCTTTCAAGAAAGCAGATAAAAGTCTGAAAAACAAAGCCCTACAGTCTTGTTACCCTGCTTAGGATATGAAAATTTTATAAAAAACACAAATCAGTGTCTCCATCGTAAAAGACATCAAAATGTTTGCACTGGGGTCATCACTTTCCTGTGTCACAGCTTTAGTAGGAGAAGTGTCCACTTTATTTGCTGCTGGTAGTTTCCTGGGAGGGTAATCTTGTCTTTGGCTGGAAGGCAGGCTGTGGTTGGTGGTATTCTGTCTCCTGGATCCTTACCTGTGTATGCATGTGGCAGCTGTGAGGATTTCAGTTCCCTCAAAGTGGGCTGGCTGGGAGAAGAAAGGAGGAATATTGTCCACAGGGACCCTGCTGAGACAGAGAATGAGAAATATTCAAGAAGAAGCAACAGCATGTAGACATACAGAGCTTCAAAAGACAGAAAATATTCTCCACTTAGGGACACAGATGTTAATATGTGGAGGTTTTCACAGAATCACAGACCGTCAGGTTGGAAGGAACATCGAAAGATCATCTAGCCCAACCCCCGTGCCAGAGCAGGATTCCCTAGACGAGGTCACAACAAAGCTTCCCTGACCAGGAATTGAACCCAGGCTGTGGCAGTGAGAGCACTGAATCCTAACCACTAGTTTTCTGTACTTAAGAAATGTAGAGAACGTTTTTGGACTGAGAGCAAAGTTGACCCTCTTCGCAACGGCAAAATGGGCAAGAGGTCAGTCTTATCATGCAGATCCTGTGTTAAATGCAAATATCCTAGGTTGTCCTCCAGAAAACCCTTGGTTTTAAGAGTAAAAAATCCCATTATTTGTACATATTTTTTTCCTTGAAAAGGGATTGGCACACCTACCTTGCATTTGTCTTTTACCCATAGTCCAGCCACAGCAGCAGCTTAGCATCTAACCCCAAATCATTTGGGTTTTGTTTGCAGTTTCTTCTTTCTAGATTGTTGCTCATTCATTTTTGATGTTTTCATTAAGAAAATATCTACTTTACTTTTAAATCATGACTTCATCACACCACACATATCATCAGACTCCAGTTCTTTCTGACAGACTAATGTGATACAAAAATACCTAAATCCACAGGGCAAAAATCTTCCTTGACAGAAACTACCAAAGAAAGCCGCATTTCCTTCCCATGACTGTCTCATAGAGAAGGGACCTCAGTGAGAGTGGGAGACCAGTATCAGTGACAGGACTGACGATACCACTGTTGCTTCTTAGGTGAGTTGTGGCTACCAGTATAACTTAGCTTGGAAACTGGATTGAAATATGCTCACGGCTGCAAGCTGCTTCACATCTCTCTTATCATGTGAGATACCGAACAAATCCTTTTTTATCCCAACTTTTAAACAAGCACCTCCCTCCCAACAGCACAGAAAGTAAAGCCCTTTTCTTGGTAAACAACACAATTTTAAAAATTAAGTTCTCTTAAGAACTAGCAAATATGATCAAAAGTTTCTGAAAACTTCTGAATTCAAATTTTTCTTCTGTCTGTGGGAAAAACCTCTATGCTTTTTCATCATATGCCTCTGTACTCATGTCTATGTCTATATACACACGAATTTACGTCTGTGTACGTATATCTGCTTATGTCTCTGCACACACACACACAGACTGCGTAGATATGCAACACTCAGCCCAACATACTCATATTTTCCACCACTTCCTATTGCCCAAGAGAAGACCGAATACAGGTGGCTTCATAATAGCAAGCATAAAATTGACAACCATTTTTTTTTATTTGTAGAATAATCCACGCTGTCAGATGTACCACCATCTGTGTTATTCAGTATTACTGCTCACTGCCTGCTGCCACCAGCACTGGCCCATTTTTGGAGAAATTACGGGAGGAGATGCTTGGCTTTATGAGAGAGCTTGAAACTGGTCCCAGAGTCAAGTACAATATAAACCCCAAAGCTGGACTTACGTGTGTATTCAAATGGTGGCCCCTGCTGTTGCACAATCACAGGCACATCTCCACTCTTTCCTTGTCAGAGACCAGTGAGGCCAGAAAATGCTTTGGATGGTTGTGAGAGAAGAATTAAAGATCCCAGTGACTCAAACTTGCTTAAAACATTTGCCTTTGCAGCTTTCATTGCTGCAGTACTAACAGAAACAGCCCTAGAGCCATGCCTGTGCATGCACCAGACACCAAACCTGCACCAGCTTCCTCTGGACTGCCAGTTGCCCGTTTTCAGATGAATCTTCACAAGAGTAAAACCTTTGTCAAAATTTGGGGACTATTTTCATTTTCTGTTATTGTATTGCCTTAAACTGATATCTTAATGAATGCTGGTCAATATCAACGTTAAAATGAACATGCTCTGTGCTGAATAATACCTAAGAGGACATTAAGGCCTTCTATGCTTCTAACTAGCTTTTGTTTTCTTCCCTTTTCTCCCACAGCCCCAAGTGCTAATGAAAAATGCTTTCTGATATAACAAATACTGTGGCAGTTCCATTTCTAGCAGACTAGTACTCTTCTCTACTTTATTGTAGGCAGTTATATTTTGAGAATGGGAAGATTACAAAAGACATTATAAAATTAAAACACTGCAAGATTGAGGGATGCTTACATGATCATAATATTTTTAATAGTTAAAAAAGAAAAGAATCTAACCAAACAATTATCTTCAGTAGAAAACAAAGCTTAGTCACGAGTGTTTTGTCAGGCTTGGGCCTTTTTCTACATATGCATTCATGATTCAAACCACCATCTACTGTATAACAAATAAAACCTGCCAGGTGGACTAAAGACTGGAGGTAATAATTACAGATTAAACATGAACCAGGCATGGTCCCACTTGTCCCATTGCACCTATGAAGGGCCTGACAAAATATAGGAAAGAATATTGCTTCAAGGGTGTTAAAATGTTTTTCACAGCCATAACATTTTGAAATGGCTTTGTCAGCAGAACCAGAGAGAGCAAACACAAAAATCTTCAGAATGGTTTAGCAGTAAGGCTACCTACTATGAGTCCTCCATACATTTGTATGGTTTTCACATTGCTTCCAAACAAGGCTATTGTACTAGCCTGCATCCATTAACACACTACTCATCCACAACAAAACTTTTTTTCTTTTTGTCCAGATCTGAGTCCTTGAACAACCTGAAGTCAACTGATAACTACCAGCAGTTTCTCTAATGAAACATTTTATGCTATATTGCAACGCAATAATGCAATTAAATACTCCCTTTTTCTTTGCTTTGAAGGAAACAATGAGTAAAAGATGAAGTTTGCCTGACTCCAAAGTTATGTGTTTTAAAACTGACTTCTCTCTTCACTGTCTCCATCCAGCCTGTACATACCTTAATGGAGTATAGTGGTGTAGCTAGAGAGACTTCCATGTTATGTTCTTTCCTACAAGGTGTCACATTATAATCTTAAAATTATGACACTTATTTCACTGACCATTCATTCAGAACAAATGAAGCTTTCTTTCCTTCAGACTGCTGTTAATAAATTCCATATATTTTCTAGAATAATAATAATATATCAACATCTCTTTGAGTTAGCAAAAAATAATAATAAAAAAAATCTGAGAATGCAATAGGCACAGTAAACCACATTTGAAATGGCAAAAAAGTACTATCAAAGTAGATCATCATCATCATGGCTAGGCTTCGCGAACGAAGATTTGGGTATCAAAGTAGATGTAACCCTGGAAGAAGGATGAGTCAAGAACATATATAAGCATAAAAATATTGCAGTTCTGAAAATGCTTACACTATATTATTGAAACACATATATTTGATTACTTTGTCTTTCACTTTCTTACTTCTTTTTAGTGCTATGAAAAAGAAAGAAAAGATTTTAAAGAGAAATGAAGACAGCATGAAGTAGAAGATTAAATTGCACTTTTTAATGGAAAATCCATCAAAATAAAAATGATTAAAAGCTTTGTTAAATTTTCTTGGAAAAGAAAAGGTACTTTTGGTTAAAAAAAATGGTGGCTAGCTAAGTGTAGTGAATGTAAAATCTCAAAACTGGTATTTCTCATTGATATATTAAAAGGAGAATCCAGCTATTAGAAGCTCCAAGAGATAATTCCTTTAGGTTATGCATTGTTATGCTATAGTTATTCCATTTCCTTTTCTTTGTTTAAAAGATAATTCTTCATTTATATTCCTTTAAGTAGAAAAGCATATGCATACAATTGTATTTCCACATTCTTAAAAATAAATGTATTTATTAAAACTGAAGTCTTGGTAAATATGCTATATATTGAAATCAAACTTAGCTGTAAGAAAGGAAAAATACAATGAAGAATTTCACAGAGCACGAAAATTAACAATGATATATTAATTGAAGTTGAATTTCATACAAGGACTCTTGCAAAGCTTCAATTACAGAAATGGTACAGTCAGTTCAGCATAATAATAGTGTTCATTCTACCAAAAACTGAAGGATTTTCTTAACTTAAAAGTGAGGAATTGCCAAAAAGTGTGAGCATCACATCACACAGTGTCTTACTGAGTATGGCTGTTTTCCAAACGCTGGTAGAAGTAGTATATTGTGTCACTAGGAGATGCTTATCAAATATCTTGCCACTGAAATCCGCCTATTACAGATTACAAATATTACCACATTTAGAACAATTTTTTGTCAAAGTTAATTCTACCAGCAGTTGTTTTTCAGGACTGGATTGACAGTTTGACTGAGTCCATAATTTTCACAGTTGGAGTTTCATGATTTGTCATGCAACACTGGCCAGCTTGGCACAGTGGGAAAACTGACAATCCTATAAATGTCCCAAAGGACATACCAGGATTTACCATGCATGTCCTGATCTACTGGGATGGGGCCCAAGTCACAAACCATTCCTTTCACTCACAGGCAGGAGAATATTCCTGATGAACAACAGTACAAGGATATTGTTCCAGTCTAGAAGCTTACCTTGTTGTTGTGCAGCTTTCTTTCTGTTTCTTCATACATGCATATGTATGTGCATGCATAGCTTATTGTGTTGATGATGCATATAAGACAAGAAAATATCTAACTCTTGAGTGAAAATGTCTCCTTTCATGCTCCTTGGCCTATAATGTCACCTGTTATTAAATCTGTGAGCTGTTAAGCAGTCTCATCTGCACAGAGATAGCTAAGAGGAAAGAGTTGTTGGCACCTGGCAGGCCTGGGGTCTAAACGATGTATAAAAGCTCAGTAGATGCTTCTATAGTTCAGAATAACTTGTACTGAGTACGATTTTATGTGTAAAAAGGATTTACCAGGCTCTTAATAAAGACAAAATAGTGAACTATAATGAGAATTGGCAAGAAAAGTAAGGAGGATGAGCATAGCATAACAGAAAAGAAAATGGAAAAGGGAATCATAGAATCATCTATGTTGGAAAAGACCTCTAAGATAATCAAGTCCAACTGCTGACCCAACACCAGCATGCTCAATAAATCATGTTGCAAGGTGCCATATCTACATGTTTTCTGAACACCTTCAGTGACAGTGACACCACCACTACCCAGGGCAGACTGTTCCAATGTTTAACCAGTCTTTCGGTGAATATATTTTTCCTAATATCCAGTCTGAATCTCCCTGATGCAACTTGAGGCCATTTCCTCCTCTCCTGTTAGTAGTCACCAGGGAGAAGAGACCAACAACCATGTCACTACAGCCTGCTTTCAGGTAGCTACAGAGAGCAATACAGTCTCCCTTGAGCCTCCTCTTCTCCAGACTAAACAACCTCAGTTCCCTCAGTTGCTTCTCATAAGTCTTGTGCTCTACACCCTTCACCAGCTCCATTGTTCTTGTCTGGACATGCTACAGCAACTCAATGTCCTTCTTGTAGTGAGGGCCCCAAAACTGAACACAGTATCCAAGGCGTGGTCTCAGTAGTGCCAACTACAAGGGGACAATCACTTCACTGGTTCTGTTGACCATAGTGTTTCTGATAGAGGCAAGGTTGTTGCTGTTGGCCTTCTTGTCCACTGGGTACTCTGCTGGTTCATGTTCAGCCAGCTGTCAACCAGCACCCCCAGGTCCTTTTCCACTGGGCAGCTTTACAGACACTCCACTTCAAGTCTGGAGCATTACTTGGGGTCGTTGTGACCATAGTGAAAGACCCAGCAACTTGGCCTTGTTGAGCCTCATTCCATTGGCCTCGGCCCATTGATCCAGCCTGTCCAGATCCCTCTCCAGAGCTTCCCTACCCTTAAGCAGATCAACACTTCTGCCTAACTTGGTGTTGCCTGCAAACTTACTAAGTTTCCGCTCAGTCCTCATGTCCAGATCATCAATAAAGATATCCAAGCAGACTGGCCCCAAAACTGAGCTCCGGGGAACATAACTTGTGACCAGTTGCCAAATGGATACAACTCCATTTACCACAGCTCTCTGAGCTTGGCCCTCTAGCCAGTTTTTTATGTAGTGAAGAGTACACCTGTCTAAGCCATGAAAGAGCAAGGAGAGCAGAGGGAGAATAATAAAGCTAGTTTCCTTTCAAAATCTCTTCTACTAAGGCTTCCTTATGCAAGTTACAACATACTCATGTGGTGTCCCCCAAACCTTTCTTTTAGGAACTCCCATTGAAATTTGGTGTTAGCAAAGTAGCGAAGACTGAAAATTGAACACCTTCTCAAGACTAATTAAGTTTCCAGCCTCACAGCTATTATTTAATCTTTCATACTTTGCTCAGTTATGTGTTTTTATTTTAATTCTGGCAACACACCTTCTCTATTTTAGGTTCTCTTCAGTTCACGGGCCAAGGAATCCTACATCATCTTCTTAAGTGGGATGCAGAGTAATAGCTGAGACTACCAATTTACTCTTTGACACAGACATTTTCTTTGGCCCAGAAATCAACAGTAGCAAACAGCAGTGCAAAGAGGAGGGAAAGCAGGGGGAGGACAAAAAGTCAGTGAAATAAATAGCTTACAAACAAGTGTAAACCAAAGGTGAAATGAGTCTGTGGATAGCTGTTGCTCGATTAATGAACAAATAAAGCTAAAATAGCAGCTTTAAGATAGGTAGCTGACACAATGTCAGAGCTCAGGTAAGCCATTTCTTCCTAGACAGAATGCAAAATAACTTCTCCTTTTCATAACAGGGACATCTTTGTAAGCTCCATGTTTCTTTAGCAGACAAGCAACACGCTTCCTTAACCAAAAGGCAGTACTGAGAGAATGATCCTGGAGCTCTGGGGCTGGTAAAAGGGGTAGCAATCTCCATCTCATTTCTGCTTTGATAATTTCCTGGTGCCTGTTTATTCAATGAATTGCTTTACCCTTTTTTGCAGGGACAGTTTAAGTGCTCTCCTGTTACACTATGCAGCTATAGCACACTGCTACTCTTCCACAACTAGATATCTGCAAAAGAAGTAGGCAGGCATGATGATGGATATGAGAGTACAGAGGAGTGATGGGGGCGGGGGACGTACCTCAGCAAGGAGTCAGTACCAGGGAACATGCTTAAGTGGAAGAGCCAGAGTAAGGTGAGATGCAGAAGCACTGCAGTTTGGCAGAAATGACTGTGCAGTCATTATTCAGATGAGGTCTCTCCAGTCAAACAGAGCACTAGAAACTACATAGCTGTGAAATAAGTATACAGTTATGGGTCATTAAGTCTACAGTACCTCTGTTCTCTATCTGACTGGGGCAATAATATTTGACTGTAATTTTTAAGAATGTCTATGGTCACAGGAAGGTTAGGTTTCATATTTACCAGATCTATTGTTTGTTTACTTTCCATATGAAAAAAATTTATAGAATATTCCTGACTCAAAGATAGCTAAAGCAGAGCTCATAAGCCTTCACTGTCAAACAGTACTATGTTTGTATGCTTTTCGTTGGTTAATCTGAGGCAGAATGGAACAACGGAACTGGCTTTCCTGCAGGCTTACAACCTATTACTTACTGTATCTTTTGTTCAAGCACTACCTCTGCCAAAGAAGTTATTTTGAGCTATACAAAAAGTATAGAGGCCCACAGTTTTTCCTTGACTTGGGAACTTCTAGAGATAGTAATCTTTCAGGGCACACCAGTTTTGTTTCCCTTTTGTTTAGTTATGTCTAAATGTAATCAAGTCTTCTCCATGATGGTCTCACTTCTAAGTACTACAAGGCCAAATGCATGATTTGTAAGATTAAAATTCTGATGCAAACTACCAGGGAAGAGACAGAGATCTGGTTTGATGACTGCATCACTTGAGAACCATTTCATTGCTTAGTGCAAATATAGGTGAAAAAAAAAAAGAAAAAAAAAAAAGAAAAAAATCTAGAGCTCAATATTTGGGATTTAACATGTCCCTGATATGTCTTAAAAAGCCAAACAGGGAAGACTCCTTAAATTTTTCCTGCCACACAAATTCGCACTAAGCTCCATTTCTTATGGTGACTTTTTAAGCTATTACAAATGATTAATTTCTCTTTTGGATAATGAGTTCCATAAACATTTTCAACTCCCATATCTTGGGTGTCCCTCAGAGGAGGGAAATATCTTTCAGCTCTAGAGGCAGGGCAGTACAGCTAAGAGTTTCAGTGTGGTAATAGTTCCCCAAAGACCACCCATCAGTGCAGTAATGAAACACAAACACTTGTATTATTAATCCAAAATAATAATCACTATGACCATTTTAAGGTCTCTTACAGCACTGAGCTGGAACTTCCCTTGCCATCCATTCCTGTCAATCACTGTGGAAAAGATTTGCCTGAAAGAAGAAATGATTCTGCTCAGCGTCGAAGCTGAAATATTCAGCTACCAGGCAAGAAGTGTTAATTTGCTACTAGAAATGACACTAAGACAGTGAAAAGTTCTGACAAATAACAGTAAACAAATCTAAAGCTGTGACAAAAATGCACTCATACATATACTTAGAGTGGCTTAATAGACTGAATAATGTGTGACTTCTAGAAATAGGGAAAATTGCTCTGCCTTTAAAGATTCAGTAATACATACTGATGCTTTAAAGTAAAAAATCTGAGGCCTTCTGAAAGTGTTGTTTCATAGTTTGCAATCTCTCCAGTCCTCATTTGCTCCCTAATATACATAGAAGCATAGAAACACCATCATGGTTGGAAAGGACCTTCAAGATCATCAAGTCCAACTGATAGCCCTACACTACTGTTATCCCTATATTTCTTAACACAAAATTACCAGGACAACAGATTGACTGTTGAACTTGAAGTCATAAGTAGATCTTCAGTCCTATTTCCTTGTTCCTGTGCTAAATGAACACCTGTCTATCTCAGGCTGCAGTAATTAACAGTTAGTCACACCCTGCATTAGTCTGCAAAAGGGAAGCTAAAGAGAACACTTCCCCACAAGAAAAGGGGCAAAATCTCTTTTCCTTTCTTTGGATATATCAAGAATAGATTCTTTTTCAGCTCAGGAGAAGAGGAAGCAGTGGAAAGCAGATGCTATTTCCCACTCTGCCCCTGTAATTTGCTGCCATAGTACCAGGGTTGCTCCACTTTGCCCTTGCAGCAGGGCTGGGAAGCTGGGCTGGGGGGAGCAGGGCTGGAGGGCAACGAGGCCATGGAGGTATGTAAGGCAGGCTGTTCCTTTGGGAGCTTTTCTGTAATTGCCTCCTAAATGAAGAATGTTGAAGTGACAGGGTCTTTGCTGACTGGATCAGATCTCGTGTCCTCCATTACATTGTAGTGATGTCTTCAAAATTCATGGATAGAGGTTTCTCTCTTTCCTTTGCTCTTGCTCTTTTGCTGTCTTTTGCATTCTCTTTTCCCCTTTCCCTTCTGCCTTTCTTCTCTCTTTTATTTTTCCTCTTCTTTTTTTTAGCTTGGTGTGACATACATTCACATGTCCTCCTTTCACCAGAGAAGAAATTGCTGCCAAAAGATTCTTTGATGGTGCCGCTAAGATATTCAAGGGCACAGCAACATTTTGCAAGCTGAAGTCTGTGACAGATCTTTTCCCTAGGAGGAGTTCAAAAAAAGAACTGAGGTACAAAATATTCTAGAGAGCCCTCCAGTTAATTCAGTTTCAGGGAAATTAGCTTTTAGTGGCTTATCTCACACTTAATACCTAAGTTGCAGGTAAGTTGGAAAAAGTGAGGAAGATATCCAAACCCCTTCTTTCTTGATCAGCTCCCATGAGATCAATGCTTATGTACCTAATGAAAGTGCCCAGCTCAGCTTTTCTGCAGAAAAGTAAAACCAGAAAATTATTTCTGAATCATATTTTGTACACCAGACCTGTACCTGGAGCAAACATTTGCAGTTGAATCATGAAACTTGAAAGTCAGAATCTATAATGAAAATTACAACACTGCTATTGTTCTGCTAAAAATATAGTAATTTCAACCATTTAAAATAATACCATGGCATAGACAACATAGAACTGCCCTAGCAGACAGAAAGATGGAACAAACACAAGTTGGTACAACCATATCATCAGACTCAATTTCTCACTGTAGGGTAAATGTTTGAATTGATTTAAAGAGCATACAGCCACATGATGGTCAGTGACAGTAATGGGACCCCACACAGCTAAATCCTCCCATACAGCTAGCCCCATATTTCTGATATGACAATTAAGCAATGGGATGCATGCTCTGTTGCATTCATTCATGCCTACCCTGTAAACCTCAGAATACAAGACAAGTACCACCTGTACAACCAGCATAAGGTCAACAATACACAAGTCTTGTACTACTGCACCCTACTGCTACTAGAAAATGTTAGCTAGAAACATTTATATAGCTAATTAAGCAACAACATTCTGGGCTATAGCTGTAATCAACCCTATTCACTGTAAGTGAGTTCAGTGTTATGAATGGCATTGACTACTCATGGTTTGTAAGTCTTCCAGACAATCAGATTACACAGTAGCTCATGCCCATTTTGTAATTATGTAACAGATTAGTAAACAGAATTTTCATCAAAAATCCAATAAATAATATCACTATTCTCTTTATTTTATCTAGGTAACCCTTTACCAACATTTCCACCTGGTGTCTCCTATTCAATATTACCATGGATGAATTTGGCTCCATTTCCAGAGACTTTGAAAAATACACTGAATTTTAATTTTACTTCTGTGTTGTCTTCTATGATTTACAGAGGGTAACACACTTTCACAGAACAGCTACAAATAATCCTGTATTTCAAAATGCCCAAACCAATTTATTTTTAAACAAGCTTTATTAATGTTATTAGATTCTATTTTAGCTTTATAACATTGAATAGGCTGTAAAAATCTGCTTATGTTAATACAGAATTGCCCTACATGTAGAAAGTAAAAGCAAGACATTCTTCAAGCATTCATTAAGGATGAAATAACTTTCTTTCCTTACCCACTAAATTAAAAAATAGTAAGTCAAAATACCAAAATATTAAAATGTAACAGTAATCACCATCACCAGCAATCCACAGGAGCTTAAGTTCTGCTGAAATTAAGCAGAGGATTGTCTTCTAAGACTGCTTTGGTATCTACACTAGGTGACTCATACAAGTGAGAAAGTACACAGGATAACAGGTCTAATTATTTAGAATAATTTGGGATGGGGATATTTTTCCTGACCTATGTAATAATGCTATTAGCTCCAGTAACATAAGCCTCAGGGTGATCCCATACTGAAGCAGTCAGACAATGTCTGAGCAGTGGAGTCTGTGACCTCAATAGATTTGTAGACGAAGACAGACCAAGACAAGACCAAAAATATCAAGGATCACAGTGGCAGAGAAGCTGCAAGCTTGTTCTGCTTGCATAGCTTGAGGTTAATACACAATATTTATTCATTAGTAGGTAAAACTCTGAGTCACTCTGAGTAAGCTTAGCAGCAAAGAGATTACTTGTCATTCATGTAGCCAACTCAAAAGGACTATTTTAATACTGATATCAATATTATTTGGTTTGCACAGGCTGAGTGTTTGCCATGCTGTCACTGGAATTGGGAACTACAAGAGTCTATTTTACTCTCCTAATGCCTGTTCCATGGCTTGTTCCTGTCAAACAGAAATTATCATTGTAAATCCTTGCTGTGATTACAATGTAAGGTACTATTATGACGGTATGAGGGGAGAAGAGGAGGACTTCTCTGTGCTGCCTGGATCCAAAGGGAGACCTGTTCTGTCAGAATTATTCTACTGGTAAATATTACCCAGGATTTTCCACTAGTTTTTGTGGCCTGAAGACAGGAAATTATTGAGATAAGATCTACATTACTAGGGTACTGGTATCCAGTTATTGATCTTGGATTGATGACACAAAGATCACAGAGTAGAGTAAAGGAAAATGTGAGCTTTCTACCCAGAACAAAAAGCCATAAAAGCAATATTAATTGCACATTATAAAAAAATACAATCTCTATACCCTTTGGATGATATGTAAAGGATTAATTAAATAATCACAATAATAAGTACTGACAATATCAACAATAAGGTAACCACTTTAGGGGAAAAAAAATCAAAGCCAGAAAAAAAACCCACATAACCCCCCCCCCCGAAAAGTAGATATTTGTGAAATAAATGTGTAATATGTATCCAGGTAGTAAAGAAAACCTATTAAGTGCTGAACAGTAGTTGTTATATATACATATATGCAAATATATATATATATATCTTAAGAAAGATTCAGGGTAAATTTTTTTTTTCAAGTCAGCTGCTTTCTTGCTAGTGCAGCTTCCAGCTACAGCTATTACATCAATGCATTTTCCAGATATGCTCATGACAGAACATGTATTAAAAATAAAAATAAAAACATCCATACAAGTGCTTAAGAAATGTCAGATGACCTGCAAATACTACTGAGACTATTGTTTAGAGAATAGACACACCATAGTCAACAAGAACTGAAATGAAATGTTCATATCTTATTGAAATATATTAACAAATACTTTGCTTTCCTATCATCAATGATGTTCAAAGTCATTTTGCGTTCAAGTGCTGTGACTATTTATCAAAGATGTCTACTGGTAATTTGGAAGGAAATAATTTATGATTTAGTTTAGACAAAGCATTAATTTTTACAATCAAGTAAAGGTCAATGATCATAGCCAGATGCAGCTCTAATGAAAATGTATTCTGCTGAACAATGAAAGAGTTCTGTCCATATTCCGCGTCAAATGTCTCTTTAAATTAGCTATATTAAAACTGTACAAAAAAAGCTCCCACTAATCCTTCAACTGTCAGGTATGATAAGGAATTAGTGAGATGTGAATTACAGAACTCAGACAGGAAAACAGCACCAAGAAGAAAACACTTGAAAACCCTGAATTATAACAAAGGTTGGGATTGCTTAAAAATAGCAAGAGCCAACCTGTTATGGATAGCATTTTATAGGTTTATATACCAGGTTTATAGGTACTTACAGGATTTAAAATTCAGTCAATGCTTTTTATGACAGAATAATAAAATATTATGTATAGTGTGGTCAGATTCAGTGAAGAATTGGGAGAAATTTGTGTTTAAAATATCACAGTATTTGCATTTTGCTAGAAGTAAGTAAAGAGTTTGCTCTAATTTTTACATAACTTTGATGACCTCTTCATGAACTACTCTCACATAACTAGTTTGCTGAGTGAAATTATTTATGAACGTGATTCAAATTTAGTAACATTAATTTCTCATTTTCCAGCTTTTAGTGAAAACATACTCTGATCATTAAAAAATATTTTAAAACTTATGGTCTATATCACAAAGTGCTAGGTATTATTGATAAATCTTATAATTGCCAAGTTCACATTGTCCTTTCACAAAGTCATCCTTAAGAATTTCCAGGAGAAAATGAAAATTATGCTAAAATTTTACCTCAAACTAAAGAGGTTATAAGTGCTACCTGCCACAGTACTTTTCTTCACAAATAAAATGAACAAACTTCTACAGATTTGCTGTTAAAATTGCCTGATTCCCTGTTGTCCTTTATGCATTACTAGAGATTATGCTTCAGTTCTGTCTGAAGGGTAGCGTGAAAGACAGTAATCTGGATCCAAGCAGCCTTCACATCATTAGAGTCTGGAAGCTGAGCAGACCTAGATTTTGAATGAAAACTCTGCTTAGAGGCCTCAGTTCAAACACTCACACGACCAAGATCAAGATCTCAATCATATCTGCATTTGTATGAAGCCAGAAGGGTTTGGTTGAAACTGCAGTCTTTCCTAAGCCAGCACTTTTAAGCTTCAGCATCTAAAGAAATCCAGAGCTAGACAGAAAACATTTTTTTTTAAGTTTTATTGCCTGTATAAGCAAAGGTTAGTGTTTCAAAAATTATCCACTGACAGGATTTAAAACCAACCCAACCATCTAATAATGGAAAGACTGTTGAAATCTTTCAAATCAATAACGTTTCATTTTTTGCTATGTTAACATGTAGTGACAAAAGAGAATTGATAAAAATGAGAAATTCAAAACAACTCGTTTCAGCATTTTCCAAGAGAAAATTGCCTTAGAAAAAGCACAGCTCAACAAAACTTCCACCTTTCAGTAAGCTAATCCTTCTGTTGCCTTTTTTTGGAACAGCAGTTCTTATTATCCTAAGAAAATAAAGGCAATATAAGCAGCTAAAAAAACACAAAGAAAATCAGGAGTTCTTCTGAAGGAACTACTTGAGATGCTCAAATGTGTTTTGCAGTGTAACACGAAGGGTTATCTCAGCAGTAAAAATAAAGTTTGTATCTTAACATTGTAACTTTTTTTTAAAGTAAAGATGACAGGGGTGGAATTAATCTCACCCAAATTTAGGCATCAGAGGAGCAGATACCTATATCTGAGCTGGGCCCCTGGCATAAACCATCAGTCAAGAGAAAGAGGTAGTGTCAGAACATGATTTATCTCATATATTTTAGATATGTATCTTAAGATGAAATGAGTCACACCAGGAAGGTGTCATTTCTTCTCCTATTAGAGGAGCCAGAATGTAGTCCCAGCTAAGGTGTAGACCGCTAGGGTCAGCTAGAAGACTTTTACCCATGGGGTACAGATCACAACATCAAAATGAGGATGGTATGACTGTCCTACCTATAAAGCATGGATTTAATCCAGGCAGCTGAAAAAAATCAGAAAGATATGTGTCATCCATGCATCCACATGCCCAGTTTGTGCAAGGTTATGGCCTAAGCACAGTGGCAGGAATGAAAAATTCTTTTCGACAAGTTTGCCTTCTTGTTTTTTTCTTTCTCCTGAAGGACAACATAAGATGTAGCTTTGCACTTCAATTAAATGTGACACGTGTTGCTGTAAGCTACATACTTGCAAGTACAGTATTTATGCCAAGTATGAGCAATCCTAGAGTAATTATGGTTCATGTTTTACAGAGGGCATGTCAGTCAGCAGACAAGTTTCATGAAAGGACTGAGAAAAATAAATGTCAAAAAAAGAAAAGGAAATTATGGGCCAGAGGGTTTAAAGCTCCCAGCTGAATAAAGAGAAACTAGAAAGTCTCTTAATGACAGAGGAGTACATATGACAATAATGATACTAAAAATCTAGAGGTTGGAGTTTAAGGTCAGACTGCCAAACCAGACACTGTGCTCAGGCTGCTGAGAGGCAATTACTCCAAGGCTTGCTAGGAAAAGTACTTTTTCTGAAGATCTGCTGCAGAGCCTTTGGGGTATAATTCCCTTTCAATGATACAAGCTGGATACGAAAGGTAATTTCAGGAGGTGGATGCAGAGAAGTAATGTCTACCAGGGGATTGCCTGGATGTGTTCATAGGTAGACCTCATCTGAAAAATCATGCTATAGTTCTCATGCTCTAATGTATAACATCACTGGCAAAAGGCATACAAGAGATCATGAGAGTCAAGAAAAGACATTTTGGTAGTGGATACACTTTTCAAAAACACTTCAGTGAAACTACACTTCTTTTTGCCACAGAATGGATATTCAGTTTAGAATGGTTGATTCACTACTCTATAAATTACTGTCATTCCTATGGTACTGGCATTTAAGTACCATGTTATGGTAAGATACTTCAATATCAATAAAAACATTACAAGGTATAATCTCTTTCCTCTTTCTGTGTGAGAATCAGCTATGCAGGTAGCAACTTCATTACACTGAAATATTTGGGGAGGAGGTTCTTTCTAATTACACTGAGATATTAAAAATAGCACAACCATCACGTGAAAGGGCTTAAAATATTTGAATGTAGTAGAATATGCTCCTAGGCTACTAAACAATTTAAGCGTATTTGAAAATTAATTATTCTCACACTTAGCAACATGGGTGAAAAAGATATGCTCTAAGGTCACTGAGTCACTCCTGTGGTCACACAAAAGGAATCAAAGCAATACACAGCATCTTACAAAATAAGCATCAGGCTAACATAATTGCAGGAGAAGCTGAGTTGCCTCAATTAACTGCATTAAACTAATGTGAGGGAACTCGGTTTCTACTTTTAAGTTCATATACGGCAGTTAGTGCCTGAAGACAGAGGGAGAGGTTCTGATTATCATTCATGTGGCATCAGAGAACTATCATCGTGCTCAGCAGAGAAGCCTTTCTTGGGCCTGGAGACCATCTGTGCAACCTTGCAAGCATCCTCATTTCTGCTAAGTCAAACTTTTCTGATGCTGTTCTGGTACTGCTCCCATGTCACTCTCACTCCTTGCACCTCATAAAATCTACCTTCTTAACATCAGAAAGTTGTCCACATTTTGTCTTCTGGACCATGCCACTGAGTGGGGGGTTTTCAGCTTTATTTCTGGAGGGCTCATCTTCTCCCTTCTCCTCATATACTCTTTTTCACTTCCTTACACTTTTTTCCAAGCTATCTCAGAAATTCAGATGGTCTCAACTGTTACCTTTGCAAACAGATTAAGATACCTCTAGCTCAGATTGAAGTTAGGGTGAAACATTCAACTTTTGATCCACCTCCAAAAGATAAGTTATTACAGGAATGAAGTTCATTATTTTCTGTTTATCCATTTAATTGTCTGAATAGTGAAACAAAGTTGACCAACACACTATATCTCAAGCTACTGGTACTCTGTCATCTCTCCAAAACCACTAAGATGTTCAGGTTTTGCTTTCTATCTTTAGATTGAGGTTTAGATTAAAAAGCCTGACTTAAGTATTAACTTTAATCCCTTGTTCTGAAAGGGAATGTGATTTTCAATCATTTCAGCTTGTTGCAGAAGCCACTGTCAGGGAAAAAGTTGCATCTTGGGCTTTCGTGACTTTCCTGACAAGTCCAGCTTTCAAAAGGTTGCTATCGAAGAGAGTTCACTGGAATTTTAGACCAATTACACTGAGACCAAGTAGAAATTATTCTGGATTTTTCACATATAAACACAGCAAACAGCTGTTTTTTCATGTGCCTATAATAGTTCAAAAATTGCAGTAATAAAAAAATTGCACTATGACATGAATGAAAATCTTTATACCACTATCCTTCCATGTACAAGGAGCATATCTGATTACTGAGCATAAATACTTTTAATTTTCTATAAATTTCACCACAGCACTGGCTCTATGAATGACTGGAATTGGACAAAGCATCCCATTTGCATTCTTAGAAATTTCCCTCTGTGTCTACTGGAAACACAGGTTTATTTTGCTTTGTTTTTATTGGCATAATTTCAGTGGGAGCTTATCAAAACTTCCTGGGATCAGCAAATACATTCAGGCCTTTTTCTTCCTCACAGTTGTTTACAAATGATGAATTTCCAGCATATAATAGGCATTCATATTAATTCCTAAATGCATGAGCTTGCATAGTGAACTACTTAATTTCATCCTGTTTCTGTTACTTCAGTCCTCAAGGTGACCCACTCCTCCTCTGTACCGACAATTGCTCACAACTTTCATGATCAGCACATTTCATTATCAGACTCCTACTTTTGTGCCAAGTATTTTAATGAAAATATTAAATAAGACTGTCCCAAAATTGATCTTCAAGAGGCTCCACTGACAGCTTTAGAATATCATTAGGACTTATGTTTTAATGGTAATTATATTGCATTATTTACATTACAGCAGCAATGCTAGACTTAGCCATCCTGCAGCACCAGACATGTATACAAACAGTAAGAGAGAACCCTCCTCCAGAGGAACCAACCACCTGAGCTGACAAGATAAATGGAGACAGGCTGGAAGTAGTATTCTTCTGTTCTGAGAGGCTATAATCTGGATGATGTTATGGCAGCTGTAATGAAGATTATTTGATAATTTAGCATTTTTTAATATTTACATTTCTGATATTTGCAGATTAAGATAGGGGAAGAAAAGAAATCCTGCTATATCTCACTCAACTACAAGAATGATGATCTGTGGTTAGTAAAGAATTGAAATTTCTAAGCAGCTCATAAGGAAATAGATAGTGATACTTTGCTGCCTATTGCAATGCTTGAAGAAATATTCACAACTTTTTTTTGATCTTCACAAAACAGCATGCTGTCACACAAGGCTTCTCTAGATGTGTTGAACAAGATGCTTAACCATTTGATAAAGACCTTTTCAACATTAGTTTCAGTATTTCTGGGGAAATTTTTAACTTACCATCTTTCACCAACACACAGATGCTTTGATGACTATAATCAGAATCAATTAAAAACTGTTTGCTTCTGATTGATGAAGTACTGCAACCAGCAAATACTTAGGAAAAGTACCATTTTCATTTTTCATTTGATATTTCTATAAATTGATGGTAGTGTTTGAATTAATTTATTTAAAACTTGATCACAGAATCATTACGGTTGGAAAGGACCCTCAAGATCATCTAGTCCAACCGATAGCCCTATGCTACTCTTATCCCTACATCATCCCCTGAAGAAACACGTCTATCTCTTCTTAAAAACCTCCAGGGATGGTGACTCCACCACCTCCCTGGGAGCCTATTCCAATATCTAACCACTCTTTCAGTAAAGAAATTCTTCCTAATATCTAATCTAAACCTACCCTGGCACATGAATTTATTAAATCATTCACTTTGTTAGGAACTTTGTCAGTATGTCACTGCTAGTAACAAAATGTTCCTATTGTTAGCTGGACTAACATCCTCCATAGTTTACCCTCAACAAGAAGTATAAAGCAACTGAAATTGGTACATATGTGTTTCCCTGGCACTTGGAATCTGCATTTCCCCAGTGTGGGCATGATGCCAAAACACAGTGACAGTGTGCATGCATCCAAGAAAGCAAGCCTGCAAACAGTGAGCATGGAACACAGACAGAATCCACATAAAATCTATTTTCCTTTTTTTTGTGGTACAGATTTATTGCACTTCAGTGGACTGGTTAACTAACTAAATAAAAGCTCTCAGAAAGCTATTGAGAAACCATTCTGACTCTGATTGCAAAGTAAAACTGACAGAAGTGCTGCTATTACTTACAGCTTATACAGAAACTTTCATATGCAGAGTGCTTGACAGACACTGAATTAATCCCACTGTATCTTAATTCTAACTGCCACAGGGATTCAGACTGTTATGAGGCTTATCTGCTGTAAAAGTTAAGTGTCTGCAGCACCTTCCTACTGCAGGAAATACAGTTGAACTATTATTTTAGTAAGAATATTTTTCAAGATTGTTTCACTACATTTTAAAATGAGGCTCAGATGTCCTATCTTGGTTGGAATCTTGTTGGCAAAGCCTTATTAACCTCTCAGTATATAGATGCAGTTTCTCCTTTGTTAAGTTTTATGATGATAAAGCCATATATCTCCCTATATAAAGCCATTTGGCACTTACATATTTTTCACATCTGCCTAAATAGATTCTGTTTCCTGTAAGACCAGGCTCCGTTAGCACCTTTCATTGTTATACTACCTGTACAATTATTTCAGCAACCAGTATCCAATAAATAAAGACTTCAGAATTATGATGGCTTTTGAGTTTTAAGTTGTCTAAGCCATCAAATGCAACCATTTTTGTAGCTATTTTGTGGCTATGAAAATTAATGTTTTGTTTCCATTTTCATTTGTATTAGTAAGTTGAGTGATCACTGGGGTACAGACTTGGCACATCATTGGGATGATCATGGCAGGACCTAGTTCTCAGCTCCACTTTTTCTGGGCTTCTACTAAATATGAGACACTACATTGCTCTGTACTCAGCTCAGTAGAGTGCAATTCCTTTTGCAAACATCTGTTCAGGAATATAATGAAATCTTTGATTCTGTGCCAATTAACATTGCAGAAATAAAGGTTCTTGGCCATTATTTTCATGCTATCCAAATGCTTTAGGAATATCCTATTAGTAACCATTTCCTAAAAGGAAGGAGGGGGATGAGAGGGTGTTGTGTTTTGGGGTTTATTGCTCTGCTTTGCTTTTGTCCTTCTATGTATCTAAGTCCATAAAAGCTCTTTTACTGTTATCCCCTGCTGCTGACTTTGAACCACATCTGGGCTTTAAGACCGGTGGGAAGCCACAGAATAAAAGTCAATACTAAGTAGTTTTATTCTACATTTCCTGATGTTGCTCTTGCTAAAAGTATCTTAGACCTGGAAAAAAAGAAATCAATAAACACAATTTTTATCATCATAGCTTTGACTGTCATGATCTAAAAAAAAAATCTGAAAAGGAATCGGCTCTACTTTATGCCAGACACAGAGACTAGAGCTGAATAGGTCCCATCCTCATCGTCTCACGCAACAAGAAAGCTGAATGCCATGGTGAATTAAACCCTCACTTTTCTCTACTGGTAGCTTAAAATAAGCCCATTTGGTATATATTCAGCAAGGACACAGAACAAAACAAGCATTCAGGAAGGATTTAACTCTTCCAGTGTTCACTGTGCTGTGATGGCTACTGTTTGTCTGTCCATAAGGAGGTAATTCACTCCCAGGACAACAGGATTTTTGCTATTAACTTTAATGAGACTGGGGTTCCTCAGCTCCTCAATTATTTTTTTTTCTTTATATCCCTTGATTCCCCTTCTCCAGTCTACCTTCTTGCTTTATAACTTTCCAAATAAGAGAATTTTCCCCCATCCTCATTATTTACACAAAATGTAAGGGGATCCTCATTTCCATGGTGTCCTCTCAAATCTTTGACCATTTCTGTGATCCACAATTCAATGGCTTGATATAAAGAAAGGAATAGTTCAGAAATATTGTTTCCAATCTTCAAGCATTTCACAATAGAGCACTGGCTTTTGTGAAGAACCTATTTATAGACAACAGAAAAATCATCTTACATAAAGAAAAAAAAGAAAATAAAATCAAACACCAGTAAATGTTTCAGACTGAGATCCACAGTCATTGTTAACCTTCATCTTCTGAGTTGAGTTCTGAAATTTTCAGTTGAATACAACATGAAGATGTTAAAGGGCATGTCCAGTGAGGATGATGTCTGTGACAACAATGGATGTCACTCACTAGGGGGTAAACCTCAAGCCCCCTTAAACATGTTGGTCTTCCAGCTGAGTGTTTGGAACAGACTCTTGATTCCCAACCTTAATCTCAGCTATGATGATAAAAATAAATTAGGTCAGCATTTTAACAAACAGCTGGTTCTGCAACATATGAAGCAAGGTGAGAAGACAAGTTGTCAAATGTATTTGGAGTTGAAGCAAATTACATTCTTTAGCTTTCATGATCAGTTACAGCTAAAAGGTTTGCAAACACAGATCTGGGGTACATTTGTATTACCTTAAAATAAAATCACTTCATCATTTATGCTTCAAAGTACTCTTTGGAAAATAAACTGATATAATGCTAAAATAGGTGCAAAGCATATTCTGAAATTTTAAATTTAAATTACATATATTATATATTTACATAAATTATATATATTATATATCTATAATTCTGAATTCTTAGACAACTTCCATCGTATTCCAATAAATACTATTTTACTTTCTGTAAAGTCAAATTTGGCTATAAATCATACAGGACTTCACAGAATATTCTACAATAAAAAACAAAGTTCCACATCTATTATATTAATTTAGCACACAAATGTTACAGATTTTCTAGCACATCACTTGTTTTCTCCAGGTATACAGTGTAATCAAAACCTCTGAAACTTACTTTCTTCTGTTGCTTTGGCTTTCCAATTACTGAGTAATTCTTCAGGTAAAGTAGCAATAAATAAATGAACTAGTTTTATTGTATCTGAATGCCAAAGACCACACCAAGCGTTTATCAATACTGATTAATAGGAGTTTTAAGAGCAAGCTGTGCATATTTTATCTTCACTATAGTTTTTGATAAGATCACAATGCACTGAGGACCCAGTGCAGGTTCATGAACTCTGCGGCAACTTCGCAGTGCACTGTCTCAAGACAGTGCCGTTCACAACTGAATGCAATCACAAAACAATCCAACCAACTTCTTAGGGAACACCATCAACCATCAAGCAAATTTACAACTCTTAATTAAAAAAACACTGGGCAAGATTTCCCACTTACCACTGTTCGACCTTCAGCTGGAGTCTGAATTTTAGTGAAGCTATGCAGGTGGACATAGACATCAACTGGGGATCCAACGCGTGGTTTCCAGTATGTCACCATGCCAGTGAAAAATGAAGCAAGGACCTATATTACCTCAGGCACGTAGCACCAGTGTTTCTGGACAGATATACCTAACAGAGGCCTACGCCATTACACCTCTGGCAGTGGCTTAAGCTTTGGTGCCAAGCAGCTGGACACAGTCAGGGACTGGGCCTCGAGCTCCACCTCATTCCCCACACCCTGCGACGGCAATGGCTTGGTCCAAGTCATGAGGTAATTTCCAGTGCCAGGGAAGACATTCAGCTGTTGAATCAGTCTGTGCCCACCAAATCAATCTCTCCTACCTTCTCCAAGGGATGGTGCAGGCCAGATGGCTGTCTCCAGTGGCACAGTCTGGTCTATGGGCTGCTGTCTGAATTATGTTGGCACCTCTAACTCATGGCTGTCTGAACTCAGGCATGACGACTGAAGACTCTGAAACCCCCCACCTCAGGTAACATAGAAAAGTTACATATTTAAATATTCTACAATGTTAATACTTGCTTCAAATAAACAATTAGAAAAAAGATATACACTTGAGGCTTATGCCCAATTAAGTTGCAAAGGCTCTAGCACTCTTCTGTGGCAAGATACTTGGTGTTGTAGGACAATACAGCACCTCAGGATCTGGCTCTGGACCGTTCAAAGCTCTTAGGAAAGGAGAAGTACGGAAGTCAAAAAGACAAGAAACAAAAAGGTTCTGCTGAATAGAAGATATAGTGTTTTTTTTTCTTTACAGAACATGTTGGCTATATACACATTTTTAATTGGGATGACAAGGGTAGGGTAAGGAAGAGCAAATATGGGGTGATCAGTAAGAGCACAGGGTTACAAAAATGCGAGAACAGAAAAGGAACCATTGCCAGGTTGACTGCAATCCACAGCAGGACTCTGACGACCACAGAATGGTTGCAGTGCAGGAGGACAACAGGGAGGTAAGATAACTTGTATTTGTGTAGTCACCAACAAACAAATGACTCATAATATTAATTCCCTTTACATATTTGGATCTTATTTCCTTTTTAACAAATGCATTTCACTCCTGAGGTGAATGCTTTTGTTAGTACAGATTTTGTTCATCAGCTCTCTCTGGAATCTGGCAGGCTAAGAGACATTTTCGTTATCACAGTTCATGAAGCATCCAAAATCAGATCTTTAAGGCAATCAATTGTAATTATGTAAAATCTTAGCCTGCATCCAGCTCTCCGACTTTGCTCATGCTACTGTAACTGCATGATTTCAGTCTTCTCTTGTCAACAGAAATAAGATCAGAGTTATCCCTAAGATTATGTTTCAGGGAACACAAGAAACAACACAAGAAAGATAATGTATTTGAGAACATTTTTAATAAATAATGTGACAAAAATTACTTTTCTGATTATTGGATCCTCAGTATGCAAAATTATGGCTAAAATATGAGGTTTCTTACATGAACATAATGAAAACATTAATCACATAGATTGTTCGTTTAGTACTGCACACCCTTTCTATGGAACCTTTCTTTCAAAATTAGCTAAATGAAAAATTTCAGTCCTCGGTAAACACCAAAACACTTTTTTTTTTTTCTTCTTTTTTTTTTTTCATTGGGGCTAGTCCTGATAGCTGTCAATAAACAAACACACATTTTTCCATCAGCACCAATGACAAAGAAATTTTATAATTACAAAAAAGATCATAAAATCTACAGACAGAGGACATCACTTGGCAAATTCAATGCAACTAATGCCTCTATTTCAGCTTTAATGACAATCCAATATTGAGAGTGGCCACAGCAAAATTGGTAATTTTCTGTAAGACCAGGAAAAGTGAGAAGTGTTTTGATTATGGCCCACATTTAGGTTTGCTACTTTACCGTCTGTCATCATTCAAATATTCCAAATACAAACATAGACCGTTAACAAAAAGATGAAAAATATCCCAAACAAATGCTTAACATTTTCAATAAGACAAAAAAAGGTTAATAGTTACAATGGTTTACAAACAAAGTTTAGTGATTGTGCTTTTAAAACCAAAAAAAAAAAAAGGTAAGCAGTGCATTACAAAAAAATTAATCACCAAGATCAAACAAAACTTCTTTAAGTGGCACTTCTTCTTTAAGGTGAATTGACACAAGGAGAGGTCTGAGATCTGGGCCAGTAACAGCTAATGATGTTACCCAATCATTATTAAAAATGTCCATTGATTTTCCTGCTTATTTCCATAAGCATTATTGAAGCTGAAAATTAGAAAAAGTTTCAGATATAAACTTGCACATGCCACGATTAGGCAAATAGCAATCATACTGACTTACCTCCTGCCTATCCCAAAGGACATTTTTAATAAGAATGTAGTTAATGATGAAAATGGAAAGACAAATCAAAGTACCATAGGGGATTTAAAATGAGTACATATTTACAATAAGAGCCACCTTATCCCAAATTAATTTTACTTGCATTTGTAAAACTGTATCATCTGCAAAAGGCTAGGAAAAGATTGGCAGAAAATAAGTCACACAGTCTGTCTTGAAATTGCAAGATACCTTTTGCACTAACTGCAGACTACAGTTAAACCCCTAGAATAAAAGAATTCTGCATGATGTTCACTTTGGGGATCTTTTTAATCAAAGCTGTATTACTCACAATGTTACTGATTGGCTCAGTGGTGTACCAGCAGCATACTAAGCACTGCCTCACTGGGGAGAAATTTCAGGATCCCAGGCTCTGGAATCCCCTTCTGTTCTAATCCTGAAGCAGCAGCTGGTCCAAGTACCAGGAGGAGGAGCTTACCTGCCTTCTGGGGCTGCGAAGGTGACGCATGTAGCATTATGGAATAGGCAAAGGCCTTTCTAATAAGGAGGGTTTACAAAGAAAGAGTAAAATAAAAAATAGCATTCTGATGGCATGAATTAAAAATGAGAAATTGTACACTCTGATTGCACTGAACATTATTTCTGGCGTCAAACATCATCAGACTTGAGGCATCTTAAGTGATTTTTTTTTTTTTTTCTGATTGGATTTTAACAGCCTGTTACAGTACATGTCGTTGTCTTCAGCTTTCTGTTTCCTGTATTAAAAAAAAAGTACATTAATGACTTATTAGATTTTGTTATTTAAAATCTGTTTTTTAGAGATTTGCTACCTTTACACAATAATTACTATTTTTAATTACGAGCAGCAATGTGATTGCGAGTTGGGCACCCTTTCTACTATCAGGTTTTAAATTGAATTAATGTAATTAGAGAAAAAATAAAGATGAAAAAAGTTTATGCCTTAATATCTAAAAAAATCTCAAATTATAAACTGTCAAAAAATGTGAAAGGCAATGTCAAAGTGTTCTTAGATGCTCTTGTTCATTATTTTCATTTTTGAAAGTATCTGGGTAATGTAAAGTGCACATGTAAATACTGTATTTCTTCAAGCTATGTTCCATAGGTTTTAGTGTGGTGACAGTTACACTATGCTACATAATACATTTAAAAAATGTTTTTGACACATTCTTGAAGTTTGTTTTCTTGGATTGGGCACAATGTTAATAGCTAAATGCACTAATTTGTCTGAAGAGACATATTTCTGTCTCAGAAGTGTTTTTTCTTGGCATCTGTCTATGTAGAGAAAATAGCCTTATTCTAGTTATCTTTAGTAGCACAACTGCAGTTACCTCCATCTCTTCTTCTTCCTCTTCTCCTTGTTCATATGCTCCCAGAACTTGCATTTCTGCAACATTCCTTCGGGCTATATTTGCTTGATCTGCCCTCTGTCTGCCTCCTGATCCTCTTGATGACATAGAGCTGGAGGAGCTGGGATCTCTAGGATTATTTGATGTTGGGAATGTTGGTCTAGAATATGGCAAGATGTCCTCTGTATAATTAAATATATACACTGTTATGTTTACAATCCAAGGATACTGTGGTCCTAAAATTTCTGTATGCAGTCGATTTATTTTACATTTTATGATTCTCAGTAGGTTTAAAACGATGCCTGACAGGAATATAAAATATTCCTATTTCCATAATAGCATTATAGAAGGTTTCTCAAGTAAATTTATAGTATTCACAGGGTCACATTCACCACAGAAAATCCAATTCATGATTACTGTCCACTTCATTTCAATTTATGATTCCTGGTCTATGTTCTACAGGAAAATCAAGAAAAAACCCATCCCTTGTAGTATATTTTTTGATATGATTGAGTAGGAAGAAACAACAATACATGCATGATTTTCACAAAGAGCTCATGCTGTCTTAACATTAGACCCTGCATTTCTCAGGCTGAGTTTGAAACAAAATTAGGGGGCATGTTTTAAAACTTCAGCACCATTCTCTAAGGTAACCTTAGATACATTACTTTTCTCTGTAGCAATAATAACTTTTCTCTGGAGCAATCCATTGTGCCCATCCTCTTACTAATGTGCCCATTTAACAAACTTACTACCCAGTCACCCATGATGCTGACCCTGGATACCTGCAGGAAGAAAGGACCATGCATTTGTACGAATCTGTGTTGACAGGCTTATTGAACACTTGGCAAATTCCATTAATCCTGTTCCATTAATTAGTAATCTTACTAACTTCCATATACAAGAGATTACACTGATCAGGTCTGGTTCCCATAGTGCCATGTCAGTTAGCATTTATAACAAATGCATTACTACTACAGCTTTCTTATTTTAAAAACAGGACCAGGTATCATTTTGGCCCTTTTCTCCTTTACACATAGGGTAAAACTGGGCAACGTTCCAAGTCTTTGGTAGGAAAGTTAAATACCTCACTTACAGATCTACTATCTGACTTCGCTCACTTCCCTTATAAATTAGATTATAATTAGATAGATAAAATATAACTAGACTATAAATGTATGGCAGGGGCAAGGACACTGATTCTTACAAATCTCTGTTGAGGCTTCATCAGCATTAGCTTAAAGACATGATGACTATAAGGAGAGCAAGACAGAAAATCTATGTTTGTCTTAAGCTTTTATATCCAATTTACCTTAATGAGAAATGGCAACGTGACCTATATAGCGTATAGTTACAATAACTGGTGGCAATTCAGCAGATCTAACTTCACTCACACTGGCAGTGTGACACCTGAAAAGAGCTGGCCTCTTTCCTGTGATGAACACCCAATACTTCAGTAAACCCAGAGTATGCAAAATAACCTTGAAGAAGATGAGATTTTGCTGGTGTGCCTTCTCGTTTTGGTGCTTTATTTCCTCGCAGTTTCCCATCGTTTTGCTGTTCCTGGGATTCTCTCCGCTCTCCTGAATTTGTCCGCATGTCTGAATGCTGTCTCCCATCCACCCCATCCCTCCCCTTGCAGCTTGCTCCTTTCCTTTCCGCAGATCTGTCTGTCCTTCCTTCTATAGAAGCAAGTTTTGGCAGCATGACTGGTCGCACCTCCAGCTGTGATTTGGACTGGGCAGTTGGTGATTTTATAGCTGGAGGTGGCACAGGAGGGGGTGGCAAGTCTACAAAGTGGAAGAAGAAGAATAATTATGATGACATCATACATTAGCAAAATTAGGAAGTAATATTTAACTTGAACTGAAGAAACAGATGCCCTATTTACTTTCAGCTCTCCCTCTTCCCTCCCCTCTCCACCCCAAGAAGTATGATACTGTTGAAACAGCTGACAGATATTTTTCCAAAGCTTGAGCTTCAAAACCATAAAGACCCCTCATTGCCCTTTCAAATCACAATATTTTCTTTACAATAAACCCAAAAAGGTATAATAAACTTTAGGCACTTGGATATTAATATATCAGTTATGGATATCAACAAAGAGTTAAAGATATTAACATCTCTTTGCTGATATTTATCATTTTTGCTAAGTCCAACAACCAGCAGCTTGTGTTATAATTTCTTAAGATCTTCTGTGTACTGAGAATTAAAGCAAGTTGGCTGGGCTGTAAGAATGTATATCAGATGCATTGCTGATATATGTAAGGATAAGTTATATTAATATATTAATTATTAGGTCTTTCTAACGTATGTAGTCCTGATGTCTGTGGGTATGCCATGAGATATAAAACCCCCCCACAATAAATCAATGAAGTAACAAGCCCTCAGAAAGAACAAGAAGAAAAAAGACACGACATCCAAATTTATCTCCTATATTAGCACAGCTTAAGAGGTTGTAAAATTCTGTATATTTTTATAGAGTACTTATAAGACACACATATATTTTACTTAGTTTTTTTTCTATTCATGCATTAAGACTTAAAACTAGAACATGTCAACTGTTCATCAGGATACAATAGTGCTCTGTGGAAGATGTGAAGGAAAAAACCGTAGAAATCAAACAAGGAAGTGACAATACAAAAGTGGTTCACAACGAAGCTGCAGGAACAAATCACACGCATATGAGAACAAGAGGTTAAAAAAAGTGAGATGTGAAAGATGTTTGAGTGAAATATTCTCAAGTGAGATTGCTGAAAAAATAACAGCACTCTTTAAAAATGTAACTTCAGCATTTTAGAAGAGTGTGCATTCATTCTTTGTACTTCCACAAAAAGCTTGGAGCAGCTGTGTTTTTCAAACGCTATCACTATATATACAGCTAATTCACAGTCTATTCAAGAGAAATTTCAACTGAAAATTAACTAAATTGGGACAAGAATAAAGTTAGTACTCCTGAATAAGAAAAAAAAAAAAAGGCATCTAACATACATGCATAAATTCAGATAGGGCAAGAGGGGTTTTTTGAGGTACTCCAGTGACACAAAGCACAAATGACTTGACCAACCCTGTGGAAAGGTACAGCAATGTAGAATTCAGTGCTCTATGTAAGCTTACTGGGCACCATCCTCCCCATTAAACTGGTGACATAACTTGGAATTGCTCTTGACCTCTGTTAAATAAGACTAGAAATCTGAACAGTTGCCTGGTCTGCAACGATGAGGAAGAAAGATGTCAAAGTACATTTCCTAAGGTTAGACATACTTTAGGTAAATGAGAACTGGAACAGCACTGAATCAAAATAATTTTATTTATGGAGTGGTAAATATTAAACAATAAAGTAAGAACTAAGGCAACTATCTTGTTTATCTGAGTGAACTAAAACTGTAAAATGGAGAGGCAACTTCTGATTCTGTAAGATATGAAATACAACATGTTTTGGCAAAAAAGCACAGAATTGGTCATACTGCATTCCTCTGTTATGCATAACTGTTTAAATATAGTTTACAGATGCGACTTCTGTCCAATACACAATGTTAGTAATGAAACTCTCTAATTCCAGACATCAGAGTAGCATTCAGACTATCTCCTCTAAAAATGCCCTGTGAGCTCCAGTCACCAAAAAACAATCCAAGCCACTTTCATTATGGTGTCCAGTCCTGTAGATGCTTAAGTCAGTATGTAGCTGCAGATTTGAGTATTGGGATCAGAAGGCTTCACAGGTTGGACCTGATGATCTCAGAGGTCTTTTCCAACCATTACGATTCTACGATTTTATGATTCTATAGCCATGCGATCCTAAGTCTCAATACCTGCTGCAAAAAATTTTGGTCTGAAGAAGTAAATAATAACAAGTAAATACCTCTTACAATTCAACAACTAGGTGAAAACACAGTGTGAGTCTGCCTAAGATCTCAGAGTTGCATGTGATATGTTCCTTGAAAGCTCAGTGCAACAGACCAGGGCAGATCCAGACTCAAGCTTATCAAAGGAATGGCGCTATATAACATCAGCCTTTTCAGTTGCCCTTGGAGTCAGTCTCCAACAGTTGTGGCATGACAATGCACTGGCTGAATACCAAAAGGGAAGGACAGCATCTTTCCTGTAGCCTATAAAATATGACTTGTAACAAACTACTTTACTCAAGAATCCTATCCAGTTGCACAGGACAATGAACAAAGTCATGTTAAATTTTGATTATGGAAAGGAAAGATGCACTGATATAAAAAGTTTCATAAAACAGCAGTAGTTCTATGGTACAGTAATAACTAAAGAAAAGTGATATTCTCTTTCAAGAACATTTTTGCAACCTGCAGGGAAACTATAAAAATCTTCATTATAGCACAGTACTCCTCGCTGAGAAGAATCCTTTAAAGAGGAAAAAAACCACTTTTCAGAGGTCAACACTATTACACCCCAGTGGTATTTATTTTAACAGCTCAAATCACAGAGAAAATCCAGATTCAATCTGCCTCCTCGAGTACAAACTGGCACACTTCTTATTAAAAGTAAAGTGGAAGCTTCCATTGTAAGGAGTAAAAAATAAATCACAAAGCAATACCAGAACAATATAAAGAACTCAGAAGTATTTGTTACAGTGCAGCTGTGCTCACATTTCATTCATGTCTATGTATCACTGTTGTACTGCTTCCCACATAACTCAAACAATTAATGAATGTCATTTCATAGCACAGTCTGCAGGAGAAACCTTCCATATATGCCTTTTGAAAGGAGTGGTGATAATTTTCTAAATGAGAACACATACAGGAATCAAGGGATAAGCAAAACACCAGTGGGGAAAAATAATCTCCTAAATTAGTTTGGCACTGAAGTGGAAAAACCACAAATAAGCATAAAAAGATGAATTTTAAGTGGTGACAAATGAGGGAAGTAGGCCTTATTAGGCAACTCTCTCTTTTAAGCTCTCTTGGGCTGTAGATTTCTATATACATACCCTGAAGAAAACAGCAGAATTACAGATGTGGTGCAATACTGGAGAGGATACAAAGTGAATTTTTTTATATTTCATATTAATGCAGGCAGGTAAAACTTAAGATCATTCCTGTCACAGTAAAGCTTTACGATCACTTAAGATTCCTCCATACATAATCAGCTCAGCTATTGATATGATATGGTATTCATGCACTGAATTTATTTTCATGTTTCATCTTTCAATAAAGATGGCTCAAACTGTACACAGTAATTGGATGAATCCATAGACACAGCAAAAGCCAGTATGACCTATAAAAGCAGTGGATTGTTTGGTTCTAATGGGTTTTTTGCCTATATGTACACTTGCATAACGCTTTTATCAAAACAATTTTCACTACATAAAACCTCCCTCAGCAATAAAATCAACATTTACAAAAGTCTGGATTGCAAAGAGCGCAGGTAACTGAAAAATAACATTCAATAGCAAGCTGCTTTTATCCAAGGTAAGAAATGCATTCCTATTTGTTTTTTACCTTGCTGAAATTCATGCAGTGTGCATTTTTTTGTACTGCACAGGAAGAGGGAGACAAAAGTACAAATGATGTGGACATGCACAATGGCTTAACATTTCAAAGTGAAAATTCAAGGTAATTTTTTGCAGATATTCAATTGCTTTTTTTGAGAAATTCAGTTGCCCTAATGTCATGTCATTGGTAACGCAGCTAAACAACTCAGTTACAATCTCAATCAGTTAGCTGTGAAAATATTACCATTTTTTCCTTTGTCACTCAGACATTTAAGAAAGAATCACAGAATCTCAGAATGCCAGGGGTTGGAAGGGACCTCGGGAGATCATCTAGTCCAACTACCCTGTCAATGCAGGTTCACCTAGATCAGACTGCACAGAAATGTGTCCAAACAGGTTTTGAAGGTCTCCAAAGAAGGAGATTCCACAACCATTCTGTGAAGCTTGTCTAGTACTCTGTCACCCTCAAAGGAAATAAATTTTACCTCATGTTCATGTGGAATCTCCCATGTTCCATTTTGTGCCCATTGCTCCTTGTCCTATCACTGGGCACCACTTAAAAGGTCCTATCCTTTTGCCCCCATCCTTTAGATACTGGCAAGCATTGAGATGATGTCCTTTCAGCCTTCTCTTCTCCAGGCTAAAGAGCCCCAAGTCTCTCAGACTTTTCTCCTCAGAGAGATGCTCCCATCCCCTCATCATCTTTGTAGCCCTCCACTGGACTCTCTCCAGTGGCTCCCTGCCACTCTTGAACTGGGGAGCCCATAACTGGACACAATACTCCAGATGTGACCTCACTGGGGCAGAGTAGAGGGGGAGCAGAACCTCCCTCAACCTGCTGGTCACACTCTTCTTAATGCACCTCAGGATACCATTGGCCTTCTTCGCACTCTGCTGGCTTATGGTTATCTTGTCCACCAAGACTCCCGGGTCTTTCTCTGTGCAGCTGCTTTCCATCAGGCCAATCCCCAACCTGTACTGGGCCCTGGGGCTATTCCTCCCCAAGTGCAGAACTCTACACTTGCCCTTGTTGAACTTAAATCAGGATTTACAATCCTGTGTGAACTGTCAGTTGTGCGATTTCTATTGAAAGACCTACGGAATCAAAGCAATGACAAAGTCCTTTTATCCTTTTTATCTAAATGCTCACAATTCTGAGGGCTCGTAGCTACTCATAAATCAAGACACTTCAGGAGATACTTCCATATAAAAAATTTCAGAAAAGACAAAAATATTCTTTTAAAATTTGGTTTCATAAACTATATATGCAAGTAGGTCAGGCAATGTTGAGAAGCAGGATACATCTGTTAGTTGGTTCTTGTAATGCACTCTTGGTAGTTAACTCAGTAAAAGGCTAGAGGAAGAGCAATTAAAAATTGATATGTTTTAATCCTTACCACCTACTGAGCAAAGATTTTTAGCAACAAATGTGGACAACATTTCACTGCCTGGATGACTGTCAAGGAACAAAACAACTTAGCTGAAATCCCACTCCACATAAAGTAGAAACTGATTTGAATTTATGCTAGCAGAAAACACAAAATTGTTACTACCTGTACAATGCAAAGTAGATTGGAGAGCATTCTCCTCTATTTAAAAAAGCATAGTAGACCTTTTACTGCTACATGATTAGCAAACACTTTAAGAAATACCAATCTCTTCCAGAAATCTTGATGTAGAAAAGAAAAAAAAAACCAGTAATTTTTCTGACTTAAATATAGTGCTATAGTGCTGCTGGTAATACTCTTAGGATTTTCAACCATTTCTGCAAAGATTTTATTTATTTATACAACCTTTCTGTCAACTGATCTTGTAAATTCTTTATGATGCTAGTATTTCATGAAACTGCTACTAAATACTAATGAAGATATTTGGGAACAGTAGAAAGTTCTGTATTAGTGACAGTAAATTTTATTTTAAAGTCTGAGAAAGTAATGAAGCAACATGTTTTCTCTTTTTAGCATTTATTCAATGCTTCCATCCACCAATAAATGCTTTAATTCAGAATATCTGCTTTGCTCTATTACAAGCACATGTATGTTCACCCACTATAAGGAAAAAAAAAAGATCTTTCTATCAGGTACTTGGTTATAAAAAAGATAAGCAACAACATGATACCAAGCCAACAGAAAAACCTAAGTATATGTGAGAAAGGTCAATTGTGCTTAAATGCTTCTTTCATGTCTCCATATCAGTTACTCCACTTAAAGAAAATAATTACTAAATTTTTTTATAGCTAATTCTAAAGAGACAATATACTAGATGTAGCTATTGAGATGAATGCTTAAAATCTTATGTAATGTTCCAAATATGCTTATGTAGATGGATCACAGGGAAAGCAAAAAATAAATTAAAAAAACCAACCCCAAAACTGAACCAAATCAAATTAAAAAACCCAACCAAACAAAAAACCCCCAAAAAAACCCAACCAAAACCCCAAAAACCCCAACGAACCAACAACAGAACCCCACCAAAACCAAACAAGCCCTTCAACTTTTGAATTGAGTTTTATTAGTTCTGCAGAAATTAAAGCCATAATTTGCTGTTCCCTGAATGACCACACTGTATTGCACACTAAACAGGTTTGTGGAAATTGTTATCCAATTAGAAAATATGCTGAAGTAAGCAGGTGCTATATAACACAAAACAAATATTGATCATGATTGTCAAATCTATTGCAATATCTAACCACAATGCTCTGTGATTTAAGTTTGTATAATTACTTTCACAAAAACCTGTCATCAAATACAGTCCCACCTCTTATTTATCCCTGGGTTAGAAGAAAATGGCCACATAAAACTCCTATCCAGATTTTATTTCTGATGTCCTGATGGTTGTGCTCAGCTAATTATTCAGTTAAGAGCATTCTCTTCAAGAGAACAAGTCGATAAAATGTTCATAAAGTCTTGCAAAATGCCATTACAAGCATCTCATAAACTTAATATTTCTGATACAGTTTTGGGATTTGCACCTTGTGTTGTCCTTTCACAGAAGCAAACATGCACAAAACCTCTTGACATCAGATAATATTCCAACAGCTCAGTTTCACTGACAGAAGGGGCCTGGGTATAAGCCAAGAGGCCCAGGTGCACTGTGTCATGCCAGTGTTTAATGCAGCCCAGTATCAGATAAATGTTAGTGAGAGAAAATACTCAGAATAAAGTACAGATAAGAGCATGGTCAACCACTCACTGCTAAATTACTTCTGCTCATCGTACTGTGAGCTTTATATTAATTTTTTTTTTGTCAAGTGGCAGGAATCATAGGGAGAAGTGGCTCAAAATTCCCTTCTTGTAACTCAGGATAAGGATCTATAGTATTAGGCTTTCATATGATAATGGAAAATGATGCTCCTGTTTGAAATATTTCAGACTGGTAATGAAAGTCCTACTCAGATTGTTGTTACACAGAACCAGGAGGTGGGGAAAGATGCCTTTCTTTCCCTGCCCTCCCGTTAGCAAATTCAGCAAACTTGTCAAGATGGGTTAAGTCTTGGAGAATTTATCTTACATGAATTTCCAACAAAGCCTGTCAGTTGTTTTATAAAACTGGAAGGTAGTGCTTTAATAAAAGCTGCACCACCTGAGGCATTTTCATTAAAGGCTCTCTCTAGACAACATCACAATGTTTGCATTATCCTCCTATGCTCCCAAGAGAATACAAGCACTACCTTTTCAGCAGGAGTTGATATTGTGTGTGAAGGCACGAGAGAAGATGATTAGATTTTGCTTTTACTCACAAAGTAACCGCTTGCAACAATGCTGTGGTCAGGATTAAAACTAATTGATTTGGTTTGTCCACTATTTGAATGGTAAATTATATTTTTCAGGAAAATACATTCTGAAGGTTTTAATAGTCATGTGAACAAAGATTCTAATCCTAACTACACATTATTCTCAATGACTGTACTATTTCTGCTATCTGGGCTTTTAAATAATGACAGTAATTAGCCGATTAGGACACTATAGAAAACAGGTGCAAGGCTCTGGAGTGGAAGCCTCAATGTACAGTATTAAGGAACTCTAGCATTTAAAATGATTAATCTGTTCAGTGTGTTTAGCAACAGGAAACAAAAATCACTCCATTCTGAAACATAATGTTATCTCTGTGGAAAAATTTCACACACACACACTGAATGCATATTTAGAAAGGTTCATGATGTTTTCACCCGTTTCAGTGGACTTACCATCTGTGTAGACGTCTCTGCGCAGATGTCCTGGCTGGTGTTTTTGCTTTTTGGCAGGTCGAACCTTCTGTATTACAACAGCACTCATGTTGCTGTCGGTAGACAGGGGGCTGGTAGGTCTAGGACAGTGTGATGCATGAAAATGTCTACGGCCTGGAAATTGTTACAGAACAATAGCTATTAATTTCCTTATCTAAAATAAGACGTTTCATACTTTCTCCTTTTTTCACAACAGAATGACCTAGCTATACAAAACCTGAAAATGCACTGTCGTTACACTAATAAAACTCTCATCCTCCCTGTAATCAGTTTTAGAGCGAGCTCTAATCACATCAAAACATTTGCCATCTTATCAGTAGGCAGGATGACTTAGCTGCACAGAAACTACTCAACTGCTTGCTAGCTGCTATCTCCTGCTTCAGCAATGTGAACTCCATCAGCAAGCAAGCACAAGCAGCCTTCTTGTCCAGCAACTTTCCGGAAACAACAAAAACGTTTCACTTTCAAGATGGATTGCACCTCTCCTAGTGAGGTCATCCATTTTATAAGCAGAGGAAGTCACCAGCAGGTCTCAGGTACAGGTGGCTCCCTCCACTTCTTTGAGGGAATTACCAGGAACGCACTGAGGATGTATGACTGGCATTTTATCACAGCTTACGTACAGGTAATAAGCGTCATATTTTTAGGAAGTGTAGTCAGATATGAGTAATATTATTAGTACACAAAAATCACTGTCTAATGTGAGCATGACTGCTGTAAAATGATTAATCCATAATAGTAATGAGAAGTAAAAAGATCTTTTCTAAATATATCAAATTTACACACAGAGACACACATATGAACTTATTCGTATAAAATGGATAAAATCCTGGCCCAGTGGGTATGAATGGGAGTTTTGCCATCTACTTCAATCGGTCAGGATTTCATCCAAAATTACTAAATTACCTCCCCTCTCACTCTTCATGATGAACAGCTGTGTTGAAATGAAACAAAGGACTGTTAACTGGGAGAGGATATCAGGGCTGAGAGGAAGGTTGCAAATCTGTGGAGTCAGGGTGGACACGGTTGTGACAGAGTATCTCTTCTCCAGGTCTGGCAGTTTAATAGGATTGACTGACAAAACATATATGAATCTGCTTGAAATCTGCACCCCACCCTGTAGAAATCTTATTTCTTAGCTGAACTATAACAATATTCATTGGGCCTAGTGAGGTTACTGCTACCTGTATATATACAGTGTTACTAGTAACCAGCATGTTGTAAAAGATTAAATATTTCACATATTGTATTTCATATGTCCAGTGGTGATTCAGGAGAAAAACGATAAGAAACATATGCATAAGGCTTTGCTGTACATGCATAATCTATAAACTATAACTAATAACAGCTGTCAAATTATGAAACCAACACAAACCCGTTTCATCTCAACAATACAGCAGTAAGAGCTAGAATGGCATTCTTCAAAGATAACAAAATGTAACATGAAAAACAATTGTACAGTAGTCTTTTTTCAAATCCAGGGGAAATATAATTCTAGAGGTTTATTGTTTATTTTGACATTTCCATACAGAGGGATTAAATCTCTCATTAAGAGTGACTGAAAACATTGGGAGCCTTATACAAGGAAAAGAATTCTGTAATCCTTTCCTCCCCACCCCCTTCAGTTCAGGGTGCAAATGCACCAGCAGGAATCATGCCTGGCAATAACCAATAAGACACAACTTCAGGAACTACTTATGACAACAGCGTAGAACAGCAATTTATTTGAGCTGTTTCATCAAACTTCTTTTCTGACCCTTCACTAGAGTAAACTGACCCCCGTTCCTGAATTTCTTAATGTTGTAAGAACAACAGGGATCCAGAGAGCAGCTGTATATAAAATAGACAATGGCCATTTTTTTTCTTCCCCCATCAAACAGAAGACAGACTCACCTCCTGCTGCATCCTGCATTTGACGTCTGGCTACTTTCAGGCCAGCATATTCTGCAGCTGCTGCAACAGCCTGTGCAAAATCTGCATCAGTAAAAAACGATCCATCGGAAGAGCTAACACTAGACCGCCCACTTGAGATGTTATCTTCTTCAGAGGCTGAACCCCAGCCATTGATCATGGACCCTGTTACAGAGCTCTCCAAATCCCCAACACTGGAGGCAGGTGTCTGCTCAAGGCCACGCAAAAGGAGCCTTCTGTTCTGCATCTTGGCAACTTCTAGATCTGCTTCATCTTCTTCCTCTTCAGGTGCGTCAGTATCCATATCAGAGACCAAGGGCCCTGAGATATATCCATAGGTATGCGGTGGGGATATAGGTCTTGGAGGGGGTGGAGGACTCACAGGTTGACGTCTGCATAAAAATACAAGGGCAACAAGAACTGAAGACACATAACATAGAGGGAATAGTAGATTGATGAAAATACTTTTTTTATTTCCCAACAAGCTTGACTTGCCTTTTTAAATCAACAGAATCTGTATCTGAAAGGTTTAGGGTTGGTTGTTTGGGTTTTGTTGCGATTTTTTTGTTTGTTTGTTTTGTTTTTTTGTTTCTATTTTAGATGTAAATCAGAACAGAAAGCTATATAGTTTGAAATCTACCACCAAGAAATATGATTTTTTAATCAGGTTCCTTTATCACTGATTTTAATTAAAAAATGCTTAACTTGCATAAAGTTGTTCGTTTTTCCTACAGCAGCACACGTACAAGCAGGTGAAGAGGTGGTTATAGCTCATATGACTATTTAAAAATTTTTTTGTGCATCCTTAAGACTATGAGCAAAAGTGTCTGTATATTGCTCTAGAAGTTTGAAGCTATCAATGCCAACAGATACCTCTACCCAAACAGATTTCTCCATAAAGGTTAGCTTCCCTCCACCAATCCCACTGATTCAGAAATAAATTAAAAGAGGTGTTATTTCATTATATTTTAATTTGGTCTAAGTGACAATATAAAGAAAGAATTCTCTACCATAATGTTAGTTCTAGGTCTTAAGAATGCCAAAATGCATATAGATGTATAGGTTAATTTATTTTGAGCTTAAAAAAAATCAGTGATGGTATCTCCAGCTTTAAGTGATAAAGTATTAGGTATCATTAGATCATCATTCAGTTTAATTAATACTTCACTCAGAAGTCCCAGGTAGTAACACTGTCAAGTTTTTCTTCACAGGGACACATACATACTCTTTAATTGCCATTTGTCTGACAGGAAGAAATATTTTCTGCAGCAATGGCTGTACTGTTGCTTTTGCTTACCAGGAATTTCTACTGTAATCTCCTTTACAAAAATTTCCAGAGTAATTCTCTTTTGTCAGTTTTTCCCTCTTACCATCTCATTGACAAATGGTGACTTTTATGAATTAAATCTTTTTTGGGGGAGGATGTGATTTTCGTATTTTAATAAATGGGAATACTTACTAATTTTGAAAGGAAAATTTAGCAAGGAAAACCCTACCCTAGTTCTTGCATAGTTGGCAAGAAAAAGCTGGAACCTCCCTCAATCACACTACCTAGCCACTGTTTTCCACTTCCTGTATTAAGTAGTGAATGGAATGAAGAAAAAGACAGTTAGGGATACATACCAAATAACCATTTAATACCCTCCTCCTCTCCCCAGGTCCCAGAAGCCATTGCCAAATGGGAATATCTACCTGCCTTTGACTGGAGACCTCGTCCAATAAAGTTTTACTGCCTTAATTTAAAGCTCTTGTGACAACTGTCCTTTTAATATATTTGCCAGTCTTCCTATTCTTTAGGTTTTGGCACTAGAAGACAGGCAAGTGGTTACAAAACATGTTAGGGTTCTTGAAAAATATAGTTTACTTGCCAGCCTTTAAGGACAGGCTAATTGAGAGCAGCTGGTTTATGGGCATACAGAATTAACAATACTTCATTCACTTTATCTGATGCAGTGGTTTTCGCTTTAACAGTGACATCCTCTCCTACCTCAGCTCTCGCTTTAATAATTGACATCATCTGCTATCTCACTAAATCCTTAGAGTTTTTTCTGTGTTTGTCCTTTCTTTCAGAGCATAGATTTCTATTTCAGTTTGCTACACTTCTAGTAAGCTGACTGGACAGAGAAATATTACCATACACCATCACCACCAGACTTATATTCTAGATGCCTAGTTCTGATCAAAATTAAGATAATATTCAGCAGAATTTAAAGGCTAATAAAAAGTATGACAAACAGTATTTTATACATTATTTTCATTATACAATTACTATTTACAAAACTCCCAAAAGAAATACAAGAGGTATCCCTCAGAATGCATTCTTAATTGGAAAGTAGTGTCACACCATACTCAAAAATCTCCCTTCCAGAATGAGCTACTGCTGCTGAGCACAGAACATCCAACTCCTAAGCAGCAATGCCAGAAGTTATATCAATGCCATTAAATGGAAAAGGCAGACAGCCGAGCCTTACAAATCAAGTAAATAGAACTACGTGAATCTTTTCTTAACTGATGAGATGGATGTAACAAAAATCAATGAAACAATGTTTGAAAAAAGTAAGATAAAGACAAATTTAGTCACTAATAATTCTAAGACTTACAGCAAAACTAGACTTTAACCATTTTAGCAAGAATAAAATAAAAATACATTTTATTTTTCTGGTCCACTCAGTAAGTAAGCTGTATGCCCTAGGAGCTTAAATTGCAACATCCTTTCAGGTATTTCTGCCACTACTTTTGATTACATTTATCGTGACTAGCCCTGAATCTTTGTGTTGAGCAAGCCTTCTACTTTCCAGGCAGTTGCTGGTTGGTTATGAGTGCTTGCCTACCTCTGGTCCAATGCCTACTCCATTCGGTATGCCAGCATACATCTCCCACTCTCCAGAACATGGCAGCTGAGGTTCTGGAAAGTCACTCACAACACATCGCTCACTTAGCATTTCCCTTTTCCATTATCGTCCAGCTAGTTTAACCTCTAAGTAACCCAGAAAACTTAAGTGATTAAAATGAACACTTCTGTGCTTCAACATATCAGGCCAATGGAAATTACAGGAAAATACTGTTAGCCACTCATAGATTATAAAAGTGATTTTAAAGACTCAGGAAGATAGAAGAGGAGAAAAAAAAATACACAGTACCAGAAGTGTTTCTATAATGAATAAAGAAAACAAAAGAAGGCAGACCAAGTAAATGTCGGGAGCAAATGTAAAACCAGATATAGGCCCTTAAAATTAAAATTAAAAAACCAGTAACTACTTTTTTACTTTTTACTAAAAAAAGGGAAACATAACAATGAACTGACTTAAAAAACCTTCTGGTGAATACATCCACAAATGTCCAGTAAGCCGTATTAACAAAAAAAAATTTCTACAGTCTACTTGGCAGGATCAAATTCATTTCAAAAATAACAGGCCTGCATTTCACTAAAGATACAAAGTATGACTAGAATATTGCAGATAAGTTTGTATATTCGGTAATAAACAATATCTACAAAACAACAGAGAAAAAAATAATAAAAAGATGTAATTTGGGACAAAAAAGCTGTGCCTTCTTAACAAAAAGCATGACAAATAAGCATCATACATAAAAAGCCTCATTTAGAATTCACTGTTTATGGAAGAGAATCTGTAAAAGTGTATAAGCAAACCAGTTTGTACTAAAAGCAACTCAGAGAAGAAAAGAAATTTCCCTGTAACAAATATCTATCTTTATTACTGCTGGCCATTCCTTTAAATAAGGGTAGGTGGAAATGTTAAGAAAATTTTAAAAGAAATAATTTGCTGTATTAGGATTTATGAGAGGAGGAAAATCTATAGGTTATATAAATTATATATTTATATATATTCATACATATTGTTGACAAGTTAATTGCACAGTTACTGTGAAATAATGCATGCTACTTTATGGTAATAATGCAGTAAATCTATTGGAAACAATGGAACAGTAATTATATGGTAAGCTGTGTTAACGATACCACTTTAATATCCTGATGACTAGGTATTTAACTTATGTCAGAATTGCAGGTACTGCATTTAGTTCTATAGTACAATAATAAACCATCTTAATTATGCATTTCTTAGGTTACAAATAGTTCTACCATCCTAGATTAGAAGTTACATTTTAACAGAATAAACATTGTGGGGAAAATCTTGGCCTCTCCAAATTAAACAGGAATTTTCAGTGGGGTTAGGATGACTTTTGCAACATCTCTCTTGTTAATTTGCAGTAACACACCTCCGGTCAGGTTGGTGTTGTATGTGTCCCAGATCCTCCTGACAGTCTTGTAACATGGGCTGGAGTTCTTCCTGGGGAGAGGGGGTGAGAGTGGCAGTTGACTGATGGCTGTAGGAGACAGCAGCTGGAGAGGAAGCTGCTCCTCGGACAGGTGGAGTAGGACCTCGTTCATCATCTTCCTCTTCCTCTAGCTCATCCTGTTGCAGATACATCCTTGCAGGTGGGACAGGACAAGGAATTTCTTGGTCATAGCTAAAATTCATTTTTTAAGAAAAGAAGGACTTTTACAATGTAATTAGCATAACTGATATACGTATAAATAGCCCAGAAAAAAATCATTTTTATATGTGCTCTTGAAAAAAGGGTTAGTAAGGATGTACACCATGTGCAGTAAGTCATCTCTACATGACAGTTAGATGAGGAGCACTAGTATGTTACTGAAGGAAGGTCTCACTGCCAGTTTGTAGGGCAAATTACAGTTTAATTAACAAGAGATTGAAGTGAGAAATAGATGATGTATTCATTTTTCTTACCTTTCATCCACTGAAAGACTGTAATCTTCACTATTGCTATGGGGAGGTGGATGTGCTGGAGGAGGTGGAAGAAGATCTGCCCAGTTCATGCCAGCTTGCTTGGGAGCCTTTGGGGTCCGACCACCCTTCTTATGCCCTTGACTTCCTGTGAGTAAATAGCAGTACATATTCGTAATGCTTTAAGGATCAACTCTCCACTAGCTTTGAAAAATAAAACCACTGTAGTCCTTCCCAGAGCCTCTCAAATTCTCTAGGAATCTACTGTTGTGCTGAGTTGGAATAAACTGATATTAATCCTTTTTACACAAATCTGTAATTGTAGCTTCCTTCTAGAAGAAGTTGCAATTTTAAGCAGTTGGATTTAACCAGACACTTTACATAGCACAGAAAAAAACCCCAAACGGGATACAAAACTTGAATTGTTAATAAATAGCCAAAATGTGATAAAACTATAAATGAATTTTACAAGCAATGTCATTAAGAGTAAGCTTCCTACTTCTATTAATTACATTATAGATTATCATCTAAAACAAATGAGCTGTAGACATATTTTCTAAAGTACCTTTATACTATTTAATTGCTGGAACCTAAAATACAATATGATACAGATATGATCTATTAAAGTTCCACTGTTGCATTAAGTCACTGAATATATGTAATTTGTACTTGTCCACTGAAACATTTTGAGCACAATGAAATTACTAGTTTTAGTCTAAATGTCAGGTGCAGTTGAAAATAATTGCTGGAAGAACTAAACTAACAGATAAAAGAAGAAGATCGATGAAGTATGGCACAAACATTTTCAACTACTATTACTGGGAAATTATAGCTCATAATACAACAGTGCAGCTTTAATAGTTCCAGTAACTTTTCAGTAAGACCAATTATTGAAGTGGTCTCGAATTTTAACAGTGGACATGGCTGTGATGAGAACTGACTCTACTACTGTTCCTTGGTGTACATTTTTATCCTTCTTTGTTATTATTGATCCTTTAATTGTAGATAAAGTCACTGTATTTTTGAGTTTGTTTCAGAATTCTTCATATTTCTCTCTTCATCTGCAGTACAGACTTCTATTACCACAGTTAAGCCTTATGCATATGATTTAGTATGTTGCAGAGAGATTTAGAAAGGTTGTTTTTCTCAGTTCTGCTGTCTCAGATTTTCCCTTCTTATGGGCTGTAGTTCTGCTTATTATTGTCCCACATTAGCTGCCAGATACAAATATGGTTTTGTTAAGTGCAATTATTTTTCTGGTATCTCAGTATGTCAAGCAAGCCTTAACTATCCCAAGGCAACCATCATCTGCATTCTCTACCCTAAGCACCATGATATATATACCAGGTTCAGCACAATTAATTTATTACTCTGGTCACCTTGCTTCATTCCTTCTGGAGTCCTCGGTATAGGACTATAAATTGTTATTTCTATGAATATCTGTAATAGGTGTCAGCATGGAGAATGCCACCTACTCAGTTTTAATTTGCATGGGTTCATACCCCTGAGATGCTCCACACTGAATTTCAGGTCTTAATGTCACATCGTGATGCTGCAAACCTGGGAATAGGCAAAATGCTGGCTCCCAGAAGAAGAGCCCTGAGCAGCTGAGAGAATCTCACCCCAGCCCCTGACAATTTAGGTCACCTAAAGGCACAGCAGGCTCACCTACATGTTTACGCCTCTGCTGTGCTGCTACCAGAAATAAAAGCTGAAAGTGAACAGGGTTATACCACGATGAAAAGCAATAGCTTTTGAATTGGTTCCAAAGTACAGAGTGCAATTTCAGTGCCCTGGTCAGCATTCTCCAGCACAAAAAAGCTGTCTTGTTTCAAGAATCTTACAAAAGACTTTCAGGTATTTTGCACAAGAAATACCAATTAAATAAAAATTACCTACTGTCTACATTTGAATGATGCACAAGAACAGATTTGACATATAGCCACTGAAATCCATAAAAATACCATGTACCCATGCATGCTTCTTTACTCAGTTTTAAAACTAAAAAATTTCTTAAAGGAGCTCTGTTATGTATCACTCAAATGTTCTAGTCTCTTGAACCTGTTCATGAATAAGGTTGTTTTATGTGAGCAGACTCAAGAGATGGCAAAGAAGCCACTAAAGTACCAAGAAAGTAATACTGTTTTCTTTATTATTTTTCCCTTTTATTTATTTGTTTGTTTGTTTGCGATGGCTGAAAAGGAATTTCTACCACTTGCCATTCGGAGACATATTATCCAGTAGGACAATAACATTAAATCCAACTTCTATTTGATTTCATGACTTTCTCAATTTTGGAGTATTAATTACTTAACTGAAATTTAGATAGCACTAAGCAATTATGAGGACACAACAGAAATACAGGCACCTACTGGTGCTTTATTATTGTCAGTGGCTTCCTCCCCGTCGTCCCTTCTGTAAACCCAGTAACTTGTGTTAACCACAGCAAGAGCATCCAAACACTAAAAAACCCAAGGTGTGGAAGACACTGTAGATACTCACCAGATGTACTACTGCCTCTGTCTGAGCTGTTGTAGGATCCGCCTGTATTCTGGTCGTATGACTGGTTGTATGGAATAGTTGGAGCAATGTTGTCATTTACCCGGTAATCTGTAAGTTTAATAGTACAGTTAATGCAACCCTTCAGAAACACATCTATTTTTCTATACCCACTTTATAACAAATAGTAGGATCTCCTGAAAATAGTGAGGAAGAAACGAATTCACTTTTTGGAAAGGAAAATGACTCTATAATAATGTTTTATTTTTACCTTGTCTATAATCGTAAGTTTATGGAAAATCATGGGAACTTAGTAGCTCCACAGTAAAAAGCAAGTAAAATGAAATCCTACGCAGAGGGTTGTTGCAATGCCTCTGCAACGATTAAGTCTCAATGGATATATATACATGACCTGTCTGAGCATTTTGCATATGAATACACTGTCACCTTGATTGATTTTCCATGGTCTCTGTTTAATTTACACATGCAGGGCAGCCAAAGGACTATGGTAGCTACTTTTTGTATTTCAAAGGTGACAAACCCACATAGGAGTCAGCCCTGTATTAGAAGGGCTGAATGATCTGCTGGAGCAACAATGCAGCTCCACTGAATTTGGTTTACAACAGAAGAGGTCTTTGTTCAATGCCTGCTGGCTGCAAAGAGATTTCTATTTACACTGGGTCATGTAGGTTCTAGCTACAGTGAGGGCCCTTTTTTTTTTTGGTAATGGCTGTTTCTGTAACTTCCTTCTCCAGTTCCAAAGCACTTGATACACGTGTGTTTCTGTTAAATCTAGATTTGGCAACCAGATCTGTAAAACTTTACCAGAAGTAAAATACTGATCTGACAAAACAGTACCTTTATGCCAAAAAGGGATTACAATTTACAGAGAACAGAAAGGATCTGAGTTACTCTTCATATAGCAAATAAAACTGTGTCATAAACAGAACAACTGGACATAGAGTGACAATGAAGCACAGCAAGTAACTCATCAAAAGGGTTATTTCCCATCACAAAAGCTGTAGGTATAATCATCAGCAAAATGCTTTTGACTTAGGAAAAGAGAAAACCAAGATTAGAATACTGACTTATAAAATAGCAAACCAAAACAAAAATAAGCAAAACTAAGAATCCAGTCCCCATCTGCTGCAGAAATGTTTGTGATAATATAAGCACGGGAAAAAGAGCAAAATGATAAATTCCACACCAGAGTGTATTCTGTAACAGTTTCTCAGCCTTGCTGCATTCCAGAGACCATGCTGAAGCCCTACATACCGCACATGTTTACACAGAAGATAAACAGTAAATCAACACTCTGAAATATGTATATATGACTGTCAGCAGACAATGCTTTAAGGGGGCCTTTCCACACTACAATATGCTAGAGAATATGCAGCTGTAATATATACAGTTTGAAAGATGCCATATCTTGCTGGGCATAAAACCCAAATGCGTTTTAATTCCAAACCAGATATGTAATACAGAGTTCACGAAAGAAAACAGTTACAAAAAAAATTACAGCTTTCAGCCTGCAGTAAGGAGCCACAAAAATTGAATTTTCTTTTGACACGTTTACTTCAAGAGAACGTGTCACATTTTACATTGCCCTTTGAAATCCTTTGTGAGTTGATGGGTCCAGAAGAGAAATCAACATTCCTGTAATGACATGTGTCTTTTTACTGGATAACTTATCACTATGTGATTATCTGAGTTACAACAATCCAGGCAAAAAGTTCCAAGTCAGAATGGGTCCAGTTCCTAGGGATACTGTTTTGCAAATCAGGTTATTAAAAGAGGCTGCATGGTAGCCTGGAGGACTAGCAAGAAATCACATACCTATTTCTTCCAACTCCCACACATTATATTAAAGAAACATGCCCTCAAGGCCACAAAAGTACATTCTGATGTTTCCCGTTAACACTGAAATCAATTTATTTTTAGCTTCTGGATCCACAGACTTCATTCAGGGTAACAAAGGAATTTAGCTTCCAAAACTGTGTGCAGTAGCATTGCCTCTCAATATGTGAATCGAAGGCTTGCTAGGAACAAATCTAAAATGAATTGGATCACTCCATTTGTGTCCCCAGTGTACAACACAATACAATTTTACAGAGTTTGATATGCAAAATTTCATTCGTTTACATGAACATGTAGATTTAATTAGTCTCCATCCACAACTGGGAAGAGTGCGTTGACCTATTTAAAATTTAAGGTAGAGTATAATGTGACTACCATGCATCTGGCTTATGAATAAAATATCTGGCCTCTGTCCTAACCAATCCCTTAACTACTATTAAATTTAAATTAACCTCAAATCCATAGGAAATGCATTTTATATAACTCTTGTCTAAAGATACAGCGTGTTATTTTTTATAACAAATTCAGTATCTGAAGGTTATTATGGTGCTAATTAACATTCTGGCACTGCTAACTGTGGATTTCTAAATCTAAAGAGGGAGAAGTCTAAAAGCATCACAGAAGTCTGTAATTGCTGAACCTGAAAGCTTTAGACTCCCAGCACCAGAAGGTCAAAACTCCTCTGATGTCTAAAGAGGAGAAACAAGCTAAAAGCTCTTCACCTTTGTTTAATTTGTTTTGCTCCATAATGTTGTACTGTATGGGTGCAACCTCTTGCTTTTGCTGAACAGAGGGTTTCCAGTGTTTCTCATTCGTATCCCCGCTGCCATTGTTAACATTATTGCTGATATTTGACTGGATGAGTTGAGTAGTGGCATAAGGAGTGGGCTGCCCAGGCTGGCTGACAAATCTTCCATCCTTTAGATTTGGACTATTGAAGGTTTTCATCTCATTGATTTTGTTGCTGAGGTCCACGTCACCATATACAGTTGACTCAGGCAACATCAGGTTTGTTTGCTTGCTGTCCAGCTGATTGTTGTAATTTGCTATACAATCGGCTAACCACAGAGGAAAGAAAAAAGAAAAGGTCATTCTGTTCGCTTACACTAACTTTCAATGAAATTCCCTTTTACATTTTTTTAGTGCATAACTGTATGGCTTGCATCCATGAAGCAGAGATACTGTAATTAACTAAATAATTTACAGTTTATTATTTACGTTATAAGCTACTAGTTCAAAAGTAGTGTTCACTGTTTTGATTCACTGCAAATTCAGAGCTTCTGAATTGCATCTATAATGACTTACCTTGCTTGGCTTTTTCTACAGCAGCCATATAAACATACATATTTTTAGACATTATTCTTAAAGCAATATAGAAAATCAATCAATAACTGTGATTAAAACAGTTTGCATTGAAAGGAAAAATCAACTCAAACTTCATAGTGGGAACAACAAAATATGACAGCAATCTCATGTCATCTCAACAGCATTTAAGACTGTCTTATGCTTGTGATAAGAAACAGATACAACAGATTTTTATAAAACAAATTGAGAAATGATTACATAAAACAGAATTAAAGAGTAACAGTACAATGGAAAAGATAACTTGGTAGCTAGTAGCAAGTCTTTATTTGATCATTGTTTCCTTGTACAAACTTATATTTTGGTTTGAAACAAAAAGACAAGCAAGCAATCTGGAATTTTTGCTAATTTCCTGTTCCTTTGGGTATTGCAAAATAATTAATTACATAGTAATACCATTGCCCTGTATACTAAATATATTATATACACAGCACGCGTTCATTCTTCTAATAGTTACTGCATCATGAGATGACCACTTATTGCATACAGTAAATGAGACATGTACTGATGCTCTAGCCACTATTGTGTGAATCAGTGTGCCAGCCTTCCTGCATTCTCTTGCCTCTGCATAACAGCAGCTACACATGCTTTTTTTCCTCTTCATGTCAAGCCCATGGGAAAAATACCAAATGCAGTAACACAGTCTGTGGGTCAGCACTTATAAGGCTTAGTGAAACCAGCATTCAATGATCATTAAGCAAAAATTCTCATTTTCCAGCTGATTAATGCAGCAATAATTACAAAACACTCACCATGAATACAGTTTTCCTCTTTTAAAAGATGTGGTATTTATGCTAATGAGTTTGAGTCAAAACCTGAAGTCTATTACCTGTGGCCACAGCTAATTTACTAGAGCGGGTGCCAAGTAAAATTATGTACAGAATTCAGGATATGACGATTATACTAAATGAAGTAACTACTAAATATAGAGGAAGTTCAATTTCAAATATAATATCTAATATATGCATCTTTAAAAAAATATTTCCTGAAAAAGAGAAATAAAATCTTAACTGAGGAAGAAAAACCACTGATCTACATTTTCAGTGATGAAGGAGCAGTATCAGAACATGCCACATACAGCTTAGCATTGCACATTTGATTCCCCTCAGCTTATGTTTTTTGAAAGTTGTACTGTTTGATATATTTTTTTCTTATGTAAGCTGTTACTTACTGCTTCGCAGTCTTCAACTTCTGGACTTTTGCTTTCTAAATGATTTCATTTCTGCTTTTCCTCTCACCTACTGAAAGCATGGTATAGTCTTTCCTCCCTTCCAAGTCTATCGTATTGGCAAATATATACCCACCATATTCTTCATTCCTAAAACCTCTTGCTTTGCTATAATATCCTCACAACATATTTTTACCTCCTTCCATTTTCAGCTACATCCGATTTGTGTGTAGGGCAATATAACCAACACAATATATGGAGTAGGCATATTGTTTTACACAGAGGCATTAGAATTCCTCATACAGAGTACTTAACCAAAGCTGGCTTACCTATATAACAGAAGATTTGTTCTGTTAGATTTTTTTATTGCATATACCTTTAGAATAACACATTCCCATTCCATAGACTAGGAAGACACTACTGTACATAAATAAAAAATGCACAGTTACTTAGCACGTTTACAGCTATAGAGGGGATATCCAATTCTGCTGCTTCAGAGTATAAGCCAAGCCCAAGCTGAGATAATTAAGAGTATCTGTCAGATTATCCAGGACAGAAGAGACCACTATAAATATCTTTTCTGACCCTCAAGCTCATAAGCTCTACTTGAAAGGAATGAATCACTTTGGAACACAATGAAGCTGAATATAAATGCCAAACTAAGCAAGAATCCACAGTACCTCATGATATTATAATAGTTTACAACACTCAAAAATGCACATTCTTTTTTCCTTCTCTGAATTTGTTAAGTTTCGGTTACTAGAAGTTGGTGTGTTTGTATTTGCCACAATAAAGTATCTCTGTATCAAAAAATCTTTTTACAAGTATTTGTGGATGTGATATCGTTGGGTAAAGTAAGAGACAAGCCTCTAATATTAAAATAAAATCTCGCACCTTCCTCTGAAGCACCTGGCACTGGTCACTGTCAGACAGCATATTGCAGGAGATGAATTACCACCAACACATTACGGCTGGTTTCACATTAATTACAGGAGGTAAGGCTGTTTTGCACTTATGCAACCTCACTATAGGTAATCACACTCTCTCTGAAATGCTAGCAAAAATCAGGTAGAAATGCTGGTAGCAGAATCCTCACCAGTAACACAACCCAGGTTAAACCAAAAGGAACCCAAGGTCTGTTTAAAACAAAGTGTGCAACAAGTAGCACTTCCAACTGTGTTTCCATGGAACTCACATGGTTTTCTTCAAGAGCACCCCAAGTCCTGCCCAAGCTCCTGGGAACTACCACTTAACTTAACACTTTATAATTGCTTTTTGAGTGTGAAGGTGACTTTCTTATCCACATGCCCTAAACAGAAAATCAGCTATCCGATTTTGTACAGAACGTGCCAAACCAGACAAACTGTCTTGCAAGTACTGTAGCAATGTTTTATTTCTTGCTTCCCTTCACACCCAACCAGAAGGATAATCTCAGTAGTATCATTTTGGTATTTCTTCATCCAAGCAACAAGAATGTACAGAACAATCTAAAAAATTACTATCTGCTCTTTATCAGATGCTGAAACATATCAGTTCAGTGTGGCTTTTTGGTAACACGGAGCTTTGCAGGGCCTCCTTCAACCTACAGTTTGCTACAACTATCCAAAAGGGACTGAAAAGAAGGGACCCAAAAAGGAACCAAAAACATAGCAATGACGTAGAAGAGAAAGGAGAAACTATATTAAGTGCATTAGAAATAATTAAAAAACCCCAACCAAAGAAATCTGTATACTATCTCAAGTATTATAAGCATATGCTCTGTAAAGAAGATTCCTTAGCAAGCTAGAAAGACAACTAACCTGGTCGACTGTATGTCGTAAGGTTACCATCACTGTTTCCATTGCCAGAGGTGCAGCAGTTGATGGAGCAGTCATTGTGATTGTTCCCTGTGTTAGGCCAAGTATCTGCTAGCCATGGCTGAGTAGCTGGTTCACTGATGTTTAGGAGTCCTGGCCTTTAAAAGAAAGCTTGGTCATTTCAAAAATAAAACAGAAGCATTTTCATGTTGCAGTTATCTCCTTCTTAAAAGGCTAGATATTACAAAATAATACCACAATTTTAGAGGCCAAAAGTATTGGAAAATACAGTTTGATTCAATCATGTAATGGTTTCCAGTCTCCTGTTTCTTGCAAAGACACTCTGAAGTGAATAGCCAAGACAGCATCAGTTCAGTTTGCAGAACTAAAGACGTATGTTCATGTGGTTGGTGTGCAACCTTTACCTGTTATTTTGGTTTTTTTTTTTTTTTTTTTTTTTTTTTTTTTTTTTTGGAACATTCTATTTGTACTTTTCTGCCCCCTCTCCCTTTTGTAAAAAAATAAAGGTTAAAAAGGGGAAGTTGGCAAGTCACACAAACGAAAAATTCACGCATTGAAGTGAGAAATAAGAGCTGAGTTTGGATGTGAATGCTCCCAAATTCCTGCTGATTTTTGAAGCTAAGTTGTCCTCACCATCAGATAGTACTACTGCAGTGGATCAAAGAACACAGTGGATTACAGAAACCTTTTTTGCTTGGGAGTATTTGGATCTCACTAAGCATACCAAGTGTGCAATATGTCTTTGTTAATGACTGAGCCACTTCCTTATGTGAGTGGAACAGAAACAGCTCCTAAGCAAGTTTAAAGTAACTGGGAACACTCAACAACTTTAAAAAAAAAAAGGTACTAATGCTGTTTACTGGCTGTATTTGGAATAAGGTGTATTCCTGCCATCAGCAGAAACAAACAGTATTCCTTGGTTTCCAAGTTGCTGAATTTTTCTAGAGAGCATGAAAGACTGCCTGATGAATTTCTATAGAATCTTTGATGCCTCTTCAGTTTTCACACAGTGCAATGGCATGTTATAAAGTCCCACATAAGTAGCATCCCCTAACAACTTAAAATTGCCTTTGATAACCAAGGTGCTTTAAAAAATAGATAATTTCATCCACTGTCACACACACATATATATAAAAATAACGGAACAGACTCTTTCATTATAGGATTTAACAGGCAACTTTCCATTTGAAATACTGCAGAAACTAGTCTCCATAATATTAGATGTGATGCTCTTCAGAAATAAAATATGCTAATCCTCTTAAACTGCAAGTTGAGAATAAAAACTGCTTGCATTTAGTTGTGGGGATACAGTCTGCCAGTGCTGCAGGCTTAAGTCACAGTCTTAGAGTGATGTTTAAAAGATCTATGCATATATGTCTATATATATTTCTGTACTGCATATGTCATCTGACAATTTAACATAGAAGGTGATAAGGTTGGACTTACTGTCAGGCTAACAAACCACTGACATACACTAAAGAAGTATTTTTGTAAATCTGAAATAAATGTACAGCTATGTAGTTCTGTGTGGAGGCCAGATGATTTGAAATACCCTGCTTTTTCCCCTACCATTCTGCTCTTACAATGCCTCAAGGCATTTGAGGAGACAAAGCTTTCCATAATGTTTCAGCACTTTCAAGACCTGTGTACTAGATTTTCGGACAAAAAGTCAAAGACTCCTTGCTTCTAAAATTTACTGTTAAACAGCATTCCCACCTGCTATCATGCAAGAAATGTGGTGTGAGGTATATAAGTAGAGGAATACTCTAATTGGAGCCATTTAGAGATGTTGCATTAGAGCTCCATAGCCTGGTGATGATTGGAGTTGATTATTTCAAAAGATCTTTAACCTTTGCAGCAAATTTCTTGAATCCTTGAATTGTTCTACTGCATCTGGGGTAAAAGTGGAGTGAGCAAATGGCTATGTGGGTGCTTAGCTGCTGGCTGAAGTCAATTCACCACTATTACCACTACTTGAATCCTGTCTAGAAAAGGGATTGTCACAGAAATGGGTATTTTTTTCAGCATTGCAGAAGTGGGGATTAGGTTGCAATATATCACTGTGACATTTTAAATTCCAAATACTGTCTTAACATGCTCACATAACCATACTGGCAAAGATGCTAAACCTCTCCAAACATAGCAAATACAATGTAAGGAAGCAAACACCTCAGGTTTGAAAATGAGAGAAAGGTTTCATGTGTAAAGATAACACTTTTTTTTTTTTTTTACACTGCAGAAGTATGTTTCATCTTCTACAAAATATAGTACATCATCATATATCCTGTAAATGCTATATGTGTAAATGAACAAAAGAAGCATAGCTGTCAGCACCTTGAATCAATTAAACTGCTAGATTGTGGCACGGATCCTTAAAACTAGGACAGTAAAAAATGATGCCACCTCTCCAGCAGTACCAAAATGACTGTCCATGATACAGACACTTCTGGGTTCATTTCTGCCCTCTGAGTTTATGTGGGTATGCTTTATCTAGCTCATGCTATGGGAAGAGCAAGACAGCACTGTGGCACAAAGAACACAAAGGATGTTAACTGTGTATCTTTTGAACAGCGTTATCAGGGAAAGAGAGGGTTCATCTCTGTTCTCTCTTATTTTCTCACTATCCTGGGGTAAAGGCAGCAACCCAGTGATTTACAGATTTGTACATTCAAAAATCACATAACTGTTCTAGAGGTTTTCCTCCATGGTTTTATGGCTATGACAACACAGAAGCATACAGTGCAGGACAGAAGTATTCACAATTGTTCTTAACATCTCAGGTTCAGCAGCAGCAGCAGAGTAGCCTTCCCTCTCACAGCATTCAAGTAGACTGGGACTGTTTAATTTTATGCCTAATCTTTACCATTAACTATTTTTGGTATGGTCTTGCAAATCAGGAATACTATAAGCCACTTGAGAAATTGGAATTGACATAGGAATTTATCACTCAGCTGCTCTCTGAGACTTTAGAGTTTCTTTCAGCATGCCAAATCTTTAACTGACATGCTTACAAAAAGATGTGTTTGAATGTGACCTGGAAGAAAAGGTGTGCTAATAAAGAGACACTGCTCTGTCCTACCTTTTTGTTTAAAACTGCTATTTTGCCTTCTGAAAAAAACTTCCACCTCTACACTGAAAATATAAATTACTACTTTCTCCATTGCCATTCATTAAGTAATAATGTAAATCCAGTAAATATATTTTAGTTAAATCCTCAATCTGGAATGGGCTAAGTTCTCAAAGTGGAGGGCTTTAACTTAAAACTTACCTGTTTCCCTCTCCTTCAGTGCTTTGTCTCTTGTAAGTGATACTTTAACAGGTTTGCATTCATAGCAAAATTTTTTCTTAATAAGTCACTTTATAAGCCCTTTATGTCTTCAGCAATTTTTTCCAATAAACGTTTTCTTTCTTTGTAGCATTTGTGAACCAGCTATATTTATTAATTTTCATAAATGCTACGATTTAATTACTTTTACTCCCCTAATCAGCTGCTAAGCCAGGCCTTTATTTTGAAGTTAAAGTGCTCCCTCTGCTGCTCATTTTTTGAGACGCAGTTAACAAAGCTGAAAATACTACGATTTAGTCTCTGGAAATCAACCTAAAAATTCAAACCATATATCCTCTTTCTAAACAGAAAAATATACGGCCAAAAAGTACAAATTTATATAACAAATGAAAACATATCTTTGCAAGTGATTCCTCCTCCACCACTTACAAGGAAAATTGTACTCCTAGAATCTTTACGTTCAGTTGCACATGATTTGCAGCTCTAAAAATTAAGCATATAATTACCTGCCTCCACTGCTTACGGCCTCTCCTCCTCTCTGATACGTTACTGAAATAGTTAAAGAAAGGAAATGATTTAAAAATCATAAAGGACTACACAAACAGCAGTATTCACTTTGCCTTTGTTTCAATTCAGCTAAGACAATAAACGTGCACTGTTTACACATTAATCCTGAGCTTCATCCTGTAAGCTATTCCGTCAAATGCAAGCTTATACATAATATTTGTGTTGCTTGATGACTGCTAGTGTTAGCTCCACCAAAGTTTCAGTTCTGTTCTGACAAACACAAACACACATGTGTATTGCTTAAGAAAGCAGGAAGCCATACGTTAGGCTGAACTTATCAACATAACTCGTAGGACTTCAGTGGAGATACCTGTGGAAGAATTTAAGTCATGTATTTATTTAATGAATGGCTAGATAGTAAAGCTTTGCTCCACCTTACTATTTTGGTAAGATTAAAGAGGCATCATGATTCTCTAACAGACCTTACTTCCACTGTAAACAATGGCTCACTACAGTTGAACCCACTGCAAAAGCCCATGCACTTTTCGAATGTTACTGCACTATACTCATGGAAAAGGCACACTCTAGACATCCACAGGAGCTTCACACAATTGGATTTATTCATGATACTTTTTTTATCTAAAAAGTTAAATGTATAAATCTTGGTAAAAAATGTCTTGCAGAAAGAGTACTTAGTAAATTAGAAGGAACTAATGCTAGCATTTCAGAAGCATTACATATTAAAAAAGTGGATGTCCACATGCATTTATTTGTGGCACAGATTGCTTATTCATCACAGGAAGCATCACAGTTGGAAAGTTAGTTTTTAGGATGCAAACATCCAAGAAGAATTCTGCAGGTTTGCAGTAGGTTTGGCAAAAGATTAAGGAGACTGCCTCCTTGCAAAAACTGATGGACTCTACATTTTCCAACTAGGAATGTGTTGAAAAAAAGCAGCCAAATTCTGGTCTTTAGAAGAACTCCAAACTGGGAGCCTGCAAGAGACAGATAAATGCTGGCAGTGATTACAATAACAGGATTAAAATGTAGGATGCATTGCTACAGGTAAGCCTTTTACTATAGGTAATGCCAAAGAAGATGGTCTGGTTCCATTTAAAGTCAGTGAAACTAATGTGTGTTTTTTTGAATTTCCACTTTAAAAATCTCAGTGCTATTTATTTTGCACTCTGACATAGAGCTCTGATATTTTCTCTTAAAGTTAAGAATCCAGTTGAGAAAATATATGCTAGCTAACCTACCAACCTCTGCAGAATTTCAGTAGCGTGCTACAATTGCGATTACAACAGATGCTTTCTGTTAAGCCAATTAAAGTAACAGCAAAATAATAACAGTTTGAATTAGTCTCCGCCATAGATCTCAAAGGACTTCAGAAACATTAAGGGCCACTCTGACTCATGCTGAACAGTAAGCAACTCCACTGAACACAACAGGATGACTTTTGAAACAAGATACTATTCAATGTGATTAAAAGCACATGGATAAGAATCTAACCCATTATGATTAGGTCTGTGTGGATGAATGCAGACAGACATGAGATTGCTTCATCTGTGGTCCAGCTTTGAAGGATGTAACTCATCTGCTGCCCAGAGGCCAAATTAGTACAGTGCTGATTTTGAGCTAGTGTGTTCTGCTAACCTGAGTGTGCAGAAGGGGTAGGTGGGTTACCCTGCCTGGGGAAACATGTCCTTTGAGTCTCATAGACCTTTTGTCAAAATAAGGGATTTAGAACAAAGGAAGAAGAAACAACCTTTCTGTTCTCTCAGGCTATAGCTGAAACTAATGCATGCAACATACTGGTGAGTACTGAATGTGCAGAATTTTATCTACTGTGCCAGACTTAGGATTGACTGAAGGTCAGCCCTACAGAACAGAAAGGCTCTCACAGACTTTGGTGGGCTGTGGCTCAGGTTATGTCATATTTTGTACACATCCAAGCAAAAAGAAATAGAAGATGATTTAAACCCACCCTGAATGTGAAATGCACCTCTATTTATGTAGACTATATATAAAGATATACTATGTCTATGTATTTTAAAATTTATAGCACAAATACTGTTTAACACACCAAACAAAGAAATCTAACTGCTATAACGCTCTGATTTTCTGTATCTTCCAAAACAGACAACTCCTAGGTCACTGGATTAATGCAGATTCAAAGGAAACAAAAGAAAGCAAATTTTTCACCACTGAATCCCTTTCAAGACAGCATCTGGACTCTGCTGAGTCATTCATCCTCCATCAGAAGCAACTTTTGCATCGAGAGATGCAGCAGGCCACATTACTCCATTGTACTACACAAAAGGAGAGCCTGTGTTGTGCAAACTGACAGGATCATGCTACAAATTGGCATGCTTGCACCAAATGGTATGCTACAAAATGGGACACACAAAAGGAAAAAAGTGACAACTATGAAGCAAATATACACTACTTAAGAACAAAAAATGATACCTATCATTAATGGAATTGTTTAAAAACCCCTTCAGAACAGGTGGGCTGGTTATGTCAGAAAAAGAGAAACAGTACCACAAATACATGCTAAAGTAACAAAGAAGGGGGGAAAAGTGCAAATATATATACCTGTTGGTGTGAAGGTAAAAGACGGGACTGAAAAATCAAAACAAAATACAAACTGGTTATTAAGCTGAAGAGAGAAAGGGAAACATACCACATTAGTATAAATCTAGCAGACAGATGAACATAAAACAAACATATTAAACTAACCCAGTAGTTCAGTCACATTGATATAGGAATAAAATTAAATTTGTGATTCAGAAAGAAACTTGTCTCTGCAAGCACTATGCTAAAAACCAAAAAGCTTGACATTCTGTTGTGCTCCTGAGGGGAATGGACAGTGGTTTAGCCTCTCAAATACCCCTCAGTTTGTTTTTTAAAAGTTTTTCTGAAAATCCTAGCATAAACAAAACCCCTACACTGCTAATCATTTTAGAACTGAGAATGACAAATTCCTTAACAAAGCCTTATCAAGGTCCTATTGAATCTTATCTGCAGTTCACTAAGTAAATGCTCATTACACTGAACTAATAGGCACACTTAAGTATTCAGTAAGGAAATAATAATCATATAAAGGAACAAAGAGAACTGCTGTTTTACTGTCTCTGTATCAAGAATGGCACCAACTCTCACTGTAATAAAAGCACTAAATTCTACTGCAGCAATGAATTTTTGTTTTCGTAGACAAGATTGTTAAACAGAGTTATTATCTTTCTTTCCTAAGTAATCATAAAAAAAAAAAAGGTAAAAGATCTCCCAAGATGTAGCACCTTTCTACCTCTTCAGCCTTGGCTTTAAGAGGAAAAGGTTAACAATGGAACAATGACATTGCTTGACAATCTTTACTCTCACAGCTACTATAAATCCTCTTTGGATCAATAGGGTCTCTAATCCAAACACAGATCACTAGCATCTGCTCTTCCTATTAGCACATGCTCCCTCTCCTGTTGACAACACAGTATAGTTTTTCTATCACTGATGGGCACAAAAAGGCTAATATTGCCCTTTTCAATCTAATGACAGTAAGGATAAACGCAAGAGAAACAATAAAATATTCACTGAAAGTAGTTTTGAATTTGAGCATCAAACCTGGCACAGAAAGAAAAGAGAACTTGGCTAAGAGAATAACTGCTAGATCTGATTTTTACAATAACTCTGATGTTTGGGAAGAGCCCACAGTGTCTTTTTGTTGTAATTTAGGATATGCTGTTATTTTCAGGGATATGACATTAAGCAAAAAAAATGAAAACCTCTGAGAATTTCTCCATTTCAGGCTTCATTTGTAGAACAGCTCTTTATCTTGGGGATTCCATTGTATTTTATTTGAGCTAGGCCTTTTTACACAGTCAAGTTTAATTTAGCTACCTTCAAAAATACAGAAGCACAATAACAATCTTTCATTAAGATAGAAGGTGCATTTAAAGCAGAGCTATTCAAGAGAGAATTATGTGTCTCAAAATTAATTTGCAATCACAAGGACATGAAAAAAAATCTTAATACTGTCTCTATTCTTCTGTGAGCTAAGTACTAAACCTAGTTTAGTTTCTTAAGGAGCTGAGGAAGATCAACAGAGGTTGAACTAAATGAATCTTTATTGCTACCCCACAGAAGAACAACTCAGTTCCCAGAGCTCCTATTAATAAACTCTTCTGAGTGTGTAAGAGCACTAGTACAATCTGTGTGCGTGGGAGTAGTGAAGTATTTTCATAAATGTTAGGCCTGAAGTTAAATATAAAAAAAAAAAAAAAGCAAGACTGAAGAAAGTTTGGCTTGCAGTGATGACTTGATGCACTGCAGAGTGGCAAAGTAATTTGCAATTTGTATTTCAGTAAAGATGCCCTTTTTCTTGAAGAATACTTGATAACAGAGATGCAGACCCTACTTTTCTGCAGATTTTCATCAAAATCCCTACCAAATTACACAGAAGATATTTTTACAGATATTGAAAAACACAGCTGTTCTGAACAATAGCTGATGTCATTAAAGAAACCGTTTTTAAGGACAAATTGTATGCCTTTTGCTTAATCATAGGTACTGCTGAAAGCATAGTGATGTTAGTTTGATAGAACTGTAGAAAGGCAGCATGGCAGCATGCTATTAGTAAAACAAAACAGTACAGGCCAATTCAGCAGTGTATATGCAGGGTTTGTCGTATCTAAGAAGGGCTAGCAGAACAAAATCAAAGTGAAATTCATCCCTGATTTCTGTGTTTACAACTCTGCTACAACCACCGTCTACCGAAGTCTGCTGCGAGTATTTCAATAGCATGGAGGACAGCTTAAGTCTGCAACACTCCTGAACTATTTCCATCAGCTGCTATTTTCGTAGGAACACACTGCTACTGTTTAAAAACATTTGAGTTGTATTTGCCTATGTCTCTTGCCCATCACACATTCATTCCTGAAGTGACTAAAGATCATAATCTCATGACATGTTTCGTACATTCAGATGTGTAAACCTTTTAAGCCTAGGTCTATCTTTTGATTGTTAACTATCAATCATTCTTCCTCTATTCCTTACAAAGCAGGATCTCTTACTTTGATTCATTCCAGAATTTATTGTTCTCACTCTAGAAGTGCCTATGAGGTACTGCTTTGAAATGTAATGAACTGTAGCATTTTGAATTCAGCTTTAAATTCGGGACTTAATCAAGAGATTATTGAATCTGGAGAAATTAGGGTTTTTTTGCAGAAGATTTTCCAGGTAGAGGTTCTAGTTTTGTTTGTCACAGAGTATATTGTAAAGCACTGCTTGCTCACTGACAAACTGATATAAAAGGAATCAGTAACACAAAAACGAAGTGTGCTTTAAGTTAGTCCCACTGCTGCCATTCTAATAGAATGCAGATGCAAGATGTGATAGCCCCAGAATTCAGTCTCAACGAAGGGCCTTGCAACAGCACTTATGAAAGAGTCTTGGAAAGTACTACTGACTGCTGTGCTTTTGCAAACAGCCACTTCACAACATCCCCCAGAACACAAGGAAATTCAAGTACACGCACCAAAAGCGCTACTGTAATGTACACCTCTGTTAGTATTCTCAGCAGTAAGCAAAGGACTGAACAGAAGGGACAATGAGCTATCACCCACTTGGCTCATTTTCAGATGGTACAGTGTCAGGTAGCAAGGGCATACTGGAAGCTGCCAGTCCAAACCAGATCTTTATAATTCTTGTTTGTAGGAGTATCTTTAGGAAAAGCTAATCTAGGTGTTTTGCTAAAGGCTTACACTTTAAAGCCAGCTTTAACATGTTATGTAAATATTGCTGCATTCTGCATTAGCTCCTGATCCACATTTTCTGAAAGTATTGAAGTAATTTGATAATTCCTGCACCAAATCTTAGAAGAAGAAGAGACTGATGGATAAAGCAAATAGCCAGTAAACAGGCATTCAACAGCCAGCAGAACGAAATATATAATACGGCACCTTTCCTGATACCAGCGTAAGTACTAGTGAGTCCATTTCTCTTCTTCCTGTGGCGATATAACCAGATGCTGAAGACCATAAGGATAATCCAACATGCTGCACCAATTCCAGCAATAAAGGCAGGCTGCTTTACTACGTCAGAAATCTGCTGGGCTAAACTGACTTGATCTTCTGAAGACACAGGGTTTCCATGAGAATCTGCAAGACACCCAAAATAGCTAATTAACTTGAATAAGCAGCTGTAAAAGGTAGCATGAAATGAACTGACATAACCACAGTCCCATTTTTCGAGGTAAAATCCTTAAGACTGCTTTTCAAAATCTCTTTTTACGGGTCTACAAAGAATTTGTTTTCAATATAAGACAGGTACCTCTAACTACGTTGACTTTTGTTTGTTTATGAAACTTGCTAAAATCAGGCCACTTGGCATAGAAATAAAAAGCTAGGCTTCTAAATTTCAAACTTGGAGACTGCTTCTTTATTTTTATTTTAGCAACATCATCCTCAGAAAATAATTTAGAAAATAAAAAAAGAACACAGCAAGTAAAAGAAAGCTCAAGTATGAAATATGTGGAGTCTGTTCTCTGAACTCTGTGAATAGGTAGAAGTCAGCTACCCAAACACCTGCTCATAACTCAAAATCACAGAAGAATTACACATTCAAAGTACATTCACATGACATTTGTATTGAGGGATACATTTTAATTTAGCAGTTCCTAACAGATCACTTAAATCTTGTATTACATAGTCTAACATATTCTTTGCAGCCTCTCACTTCACTTAAAAAGTAAAAGTACAAAACAACCATTCTTGCCCTCTTGATGTGGATGAAAAAGCTAAAGGATCACTAAAGACATGAGTTATGAATTGGCAAAAAACAGTCAATCAGTCTCATTATTACTGAACAAGCAGCCCTTTTCAAAATCATTTGATCCTTAAATATCCCACATCAAAATAAAGAACACATTCTTCCACACACTTTTAATTACGGTTTTATTAATATTGAAAGCAACTGGAAGAATCAGTCTTTTCTGCTCTTTCTGTAATGACAAAATACTGCATTCCTGACATTTTACCACTACAGTAAGTGTTTACTGCAAATTTCATTACTGCACAGGGTAAGGACAGGAATTCAAAACCTTTACTCAGAGCAGATACTGCTTTACACATTCCACAGTTAGTCTTTAAAATACCCATTTTTTTTACTCTTGTGCAAATCCAAAAGTTAGCCACTCTTTACAATGGTTAGTGACATCAGATCGAGAATGAGATTAGTGTTTCAAGGAGAAAGGTGCTGTATTAATTCTAGTAATACAAACTATATAAGAAATAAAACCCCATTTATTTAAAAAATAATACCTTTTCCCTATGAACTAAGCAGTGAAGAGATTTTTCTTTTTATGATTATGTCTTGCATTATTCCAAACTAAGCATAAATAAAATATAAGGAAGTGCAATATAAACAGGAGACAGAATTGTAACAAATCATACAAATAATAAACCTCCTCTGGAAAAGGATACCTTTTTGAATGGAAAATGGTTCAGTTAATAACAGGTTCTTCCAATGAACAATTCCAGATTTCAGTTTTTATGACATCAAGGTCAAAAGCCTATTTTGCCAAGGAATCACCACTGCCTTTGTCTGCTACCTTATTGGAAATTTTATTTCATATTTCAGGTTTCTTTATCCTCTGTGATCCTAAGTGTGCTGCTCAGTCTGAAAGTTCACCAGGCAAAGTCATTCTTTTCTTCCTAATGCACCCTTTCTGTCTGCTGTGTTTATAGATTTCATGCCTATTTGTGCAAGGTTAAGATGGGTTGCTTCAGATTTTATGGAGACAGCCAAGTGAAGTTACACGCAAGTGGCCAGATGGGCTTAAACGTATAAAGTATACTGTGACCAATGAATTAAATCTGTCACTCTCTATCTCATCTTTTAGGTCTTTTGCAGCTGAGGCCATATTAAGATATGAAAACTTGCATCACCACTCTCCTTTCAAAATGAGTATGCCCACTATTTCTACAGTTTTAAACAGCCACACCACCATGTACATCTTAGAACAAAAGATTTCTGGAGAACCAATAGTCCTGAGTAAATTTTGAAGGTTGATATTTTTTTTTCTCTAATCCTTTAAATATATATATAAACCAATAAGTCCAGGAAAAAAATGATCACAAACTCAAAAGCCAAATAAGAACTTTTTTTTAAACATACCAACAATTCAGCTACACAGAAAGGAAGTACTTTTATATATACGAACATTTTGCATTGCTCACTCATTGATCACAAAATATCAAGGAATCTCAGAGTATTTATTGTTCTAATTTTTAATTAAGATTCACAGAATCACAGAATGTCAGGCCTTCATTTCATGGTATTATTTTGCTAGCTCTTGCAAGCATAAGAACGGCATAAGAAGCAGAAACTAGGCTTATGGCATGTTGTACATGGATGGACTGCTAGAGCCACTTCATTAAATTAGCTGGTATGTATTTACACACATGGTGAAGAGAAAAATGTGTATGTCTTCATGTACAGTCATATAAACAGCATCATAGGAAAGATGATGTAAGAGCTTTCAAGAGGTCACATTTGACCCATGTGCTTCTCCTCTATAATTCAAAAGTAGAAAGAAAGCCATATGTAAAGCAAAGGGAATGAAATCTAGGGAACCACTCATTACTAAAAATTTCCAGGAACATTATCCTGGAAGCCTTTCTTTGACCAGGGCATCTTCCCTCTCCATAATGGTCCAGTGAGACCCTGAATGATCAGTCTGGAAAAAAAGCTCTTGAACTAAAAAAAAGTACTTTTTCTTCATCCCAGGAAATTTCTGGAAGCTTCGACCGAGATATAAAGGGTTCATAATCAACATTCCTGTTCCTGCTTGCACTCCTTGGGGAAATGTGCCAAAATAATAAGTGAACATAAACGTTCTATGGCAAAGTGCATCTTACTGCCAGAGCAGCAGCCGCAACATTTAATGTACTTGAAAATGCCCCAGAGTTGTTGGAGCAGGCAGATCCCACAACTCCCTGAAACTGGCATATTACCACAGTGACTTATCCCTTCTTCTCCTACCCCAAGATAAGAGCCTTCTTTTTAATCATAGATGATATTACTATAGCTATTGCTCACAAGCTAAATGATCTGACTGTCTTGAAGCTCCAAGTTTCAAACTTCAAGGAAAAGTAATTAAATTTTACATTGAGAAGAACTGGGACTTCTAATTCTTTAATGTTAAATGCTCATATAAATAGTAAAAACTAACAATTAAGTTATTAAACAAAAGATTAATATACAATTAAGATTGGAATACCAAAGATTCAAAGAAAAAACAGTAAATTCATAGAATCATAGAATGGCTGAGGTTGGAAGGGACCTCAAAGATCATCTAGTTCCAACCCCCCCGCCATGGGCAGCGATGCCAATCACTAGACCAGGTCACCCAGGGCCACATCCAGCCTGGCCTTGAACATCGCCAAGGATGGGGCAGCCACAACCTCTCTGGGCAACCTGTTCCAGTGCCTAACCACCCTCCTGGTAAAGAAATTCCTCCTAATCTCTAACCTAAATTTCCCCTCTTGTAGCTTGTAGCCATTTCCCCTTGTCTTATCACAGTTTGAGAATACAAAAAGTCTCTCCCCTTCTATCCTATAGTCCCCCTTTAGGTACTGGAAGGCAGCTATGAGATCCCCTCGAAGCCTTCTCTTTTTAAGGCTGAACAACCCCAACTGTTTCAGCCTTTCCTTGTAGGGGAGGTCCTCCAGTCCTTTAATCATCTTTGTGGCCCTCCTCTGGACTCTCTCCAACAGGTCCACATCTTTCTTATGTTGAGGAGCCATTCCTGGTGTACTGGTGTGCAAGTAACCTTAACTTTGCCCTGTACTTTACAAACTATGGAGTGGTACCTTCCCACACAAAATGTACAAACAGTAAGTAGGAAGACACAAGTTTATTGAAATTGCTAATCCTGACAATCAAAGCTTGCAAAACACCAGGAATCTGCAATAAAATGTCCAAGTGTTTTCTCAAATATGTATGCATAATGCAATACAAAAATTATTTGGTAAAATAGTAATTTGACAAAAAATATTACCAGGTTAAAAATACACTATTTCATCTCCTTTCCAGTTATATACGTTTCCAAAACTGGAAAAATATCACTTCATTGAACTTCAATCTTGTAACATACAGTTTGAGGAGACAGCACCAAACTCATTTGGAAGGGTTTGTTGTGAGGGAAGAAAAAAGATTACTTTCTTCGAGCTGTTTGCAGGCTACAAGACAAAAATATCAACACAAAACCCTTACAACTATTACATTAGAGGTACTTGAAGGGCTGACAGAATAATATCCCTAAAGGCATGCTAGCTGCTTCACAAATCGCATATCCTAATAGAAGCAATTAGAATAATAAAGATTTAATGAGACTTTCTTGTGTTTTGTGCGCTTTAGACATCCACTGGTTGAATAATGCACTCAACATTTACAATAACTGTGCAGACAGACATTCTTAATAAACAACTGCATACCGTGTGTTCATACAAATTATGTGTTTAAGAGCAACATTAACTGCAGATCTGGGGCTTTTCAGAGCTGGTACCCTGAACAAAATGTGTTGTAATATACTCCAGTTTCACTACTTATTTGCCAATGAGCACAGGTAATACTTCCAAACTATCATAGGTAGTATCCCATCACTGTACAAAAGTTAGGCTAGAGATCATCAGAGAGGTTGTGGAGGCCCCATCCCTGGCAGTGTTTAAGGCCAGGCTGGATGTGGCCCTGGATGACCTGGTCTAGTGCATGTGGCATCCCTGCCATGGCAGGGGGGTTGGAACTGGATGATCTTCAAGGTCCCTTCCAACCTCAGACATTCTATGATTCCATGATCATTAAAATAATAATTTGCTGTGATAGTTCTCACTTTTCTGTATGGTTCATTTTTGTAAACAACATCCCAAAATTACACATCCTGACAAGAAAAATAGTTCTATCAAAATTCTGTGATTTTTTTTTTCTCCACAGCACTATAAATACAATATAATGAGCTGTGGCTACTTCTCATGAAATACAATTTTTTTTCTTCTTAACACCAAAGCTCTTACAGTCTTTCTTTATGTAAAATATCAACTTTTCTTTTAAAACAAACAAACAAATGATTTTTCAGCACTTGCAATTCAACACAAAGCTTTAAAAGGTTATTCAAAAGCCAAGAGGAAAATTCAGAAGCCCCAAGGGGAGTGTTTTAAGAAGAAACATTGTTTTTCAGTTGATCTCATGATTTTAAACACTGAAAGCTGATTTTCAAATAAGAGGCAAGTATATTGTTGGCTTGTCCCTGGTGGTGTGGGAAGTCTGGGGTATCGCAGCCCAGTGAGCTGCTTTGTGTCAGCTGAGACACAGAAAATGAAAGAGCTTTCAGCTTACAATTTGTACCTGTCTTTGTAACAGGTTAAGTGCCTGCACAAGGTCAGTTATCACAGCTCAGCTGATGCATAGGACTGCGATTGCACGCCTCAGCTCTCAGACAATCCAATGTCTCCTGTCCTCCCCTCTTGTACTGGAAGCTGGCCTCTGAAAGGTGAAGCTTCCTCTTGTCATGTATCTGGGCTGAAGCTCTGCCTAGGCATTTCTCACAGTCACAAACCCAGGAGCACCCTGCGTAGCACACAGACTCTAATATGAGGTCTTTGTGCAAGAGAGTAGGCAACACTCTTTTTTGCATGCTCCAGAGCTAGCCACAACCTAGCCTCACATTTTTGTCAGAAAAATATACTTTTAGTAGATAGACTTTTGATTTTAATAAAAAGTTCTTAAGAAAGAAAATGAATATCTAAATCACAGTATATCGTGTTTCTACACATGTAATTCTTATCTCATTAAAAAAAAAAAAGTTAGGATTATATTAACTCAGATACCAGGAAAAGAATTCCTGAAGGAATAGTTGGGATCAGTGACAGAAATGTAGAAACTTGCAGAAACTTGTCAGTGGCAAACATGCCGTTCCTAGAGCACACAGGTACAGGGAGTCAGGACTCTCATACCTTCTAAAAGCAGCATCTTTAGTCCTCTTTCCTTCCCCTCCCTGGCCTCCTCTTCCCCCTCTTTGTAACCATGTAGTTTATTGCTGGTGAAAAGTGCCAACTGATGACATCAACAAATTAATTTTCTTTCTTCAGAAGAGCTACCAGAAAACTCCAGTGTCTGGTCCACCCCCATGCTGGGAGCACATCCAAGAACTAAGAATGAGATTCCTTGCGGGGGCTATAGGAGAGCTTTTATCACAGGGTAGACTTAGGTAAACTGCAGCCGTTCTGCTGTAATGATTTTAGGTTGATCTGTGCTGCTAAAGGGCACTCCTCTTAAATTTAATTAATAATTTTCAGCAGCCACCTGCAGATGCCAAAACGACTGCAGCACTGTCTAGATACTTCTTTGTGCTGCTTCTACTGGCCCACATCTCCCCAAATCTCCAGTCTTTGCCACGCAGCAACCAAATGATGGGATTTTAACTACAGTACATGTAGACATGGCCACGCCAGTTAATTAGAAGGAAGCATTACAGACTATGAAAGCAATCCCCAACTACAAGGCAATATATGGATTCTACCACACTTGCTAATGCTTTCTTACATAGTGTCAGTAAAGATCAGGAACACAGAAGCAGGCAAAAATCTTACCCTAGATCTCATTTGTTTCTTTTTCCACTTGGAAAAACCCCAAAGTGATAAAGTCCCATTGTAAAATTCACCTTCATTTACCATATGCTTATTATCAAGACAAAAAGGAAACAAAAAAATAGTGGTTATGAAGTCCAGGTTATCCCACTATTATACACTCATAAGCCTCACTAATTTAAAATTTTCAAAATCTAAGCCATATAGAACCAACCTGACTTTAATTGGAAAGCTGGCTGTAGTAAGCTGTGAAAGGAAGCTGACTGTAGGAAAGAACAATCCAATAAATAACTATGGGGTTTTGCAAATATTAATGGAATATCATACAAGCTGTGCGTAATTTTGTCATGAAATCACTGTTAATGTAATTTGGAATCATATGCCTGTAAAAGTTAAATAAGTTAAAGATTATCTTCACTATAATAGCCAAGGAAATGTACATCTCATTTTCCAATGAATATATTAATCTTTCAGTCTTGTTTTCACATGCAGTAACTATTGATTTTTAAATATAAAAAATAAAATAACAAGGAAGATCTAAAAGATCCAAAGCAACAAACTGAGTTTGCTTTCACAATTACATGCTGCAGTCATAGGCAGTTTGATCCAAGCATACTGGTAAAGCAAGCATATGACGACGCCTAAAGCTGCTTTAAATAATCTTCAACTAACCAACAGCAAAGATGCATTTCTCCCAAATATATCCAGAAGCAATGTCCCTGCTTTGCATTTATGACAGAGAGATGTTTGGTGTAAATGAAGGTGGGAGATCAAGATTACTGTAAAACATCTGTTTACCTCTTTTTCCAGTACTCCAATTATTTACCCACTTTCACTCATAGTTGGTATTTATCATGCCAAATTTTAGCATGCTCTTGGTTCTTTGCTTCAATAAACAAAGATAAAAACTGATCAAGACAAAACTGAAGTGAGCCAACAGTTAGTGATCCATGCTTCCCTATGCGTTTTGTTACACCAGTCTTATGTGTGAAAATTCACTTTGAAAAATCAATAAACAAAACGCACTGCTGAATTAAGAGATTACGAAAATCTGTGTTGTTACAATCCCGTCTTTAGAATGCAGTTCTAAGGCATGTTTAAAATCAGAAATGCCAAATCCTGCTATTCCAGAGATCAAGTGACACTACCTATTTCACTTTTCTTGAAAGTACTTGTGGTGCCTTAAAAGACAAAAGCAAACAAACAAAAATCATTGAAATGAATATGAAGGCTTATCAGCAGGCTTACCTAATTGGATAAACTGGGGATCACTTTTCACTCCAGGTCCTGCCCCAGTACTTGCTGCCACTTCCACGCTATATCGAATACCAGGAACTAGGGAGGGAATGACTACAGAAAAGGTGGAACCATCTACCGTCTTGTTTATATGGTATCGACTTTCATTGCCAAGACACCAAACCTGCAGGGAAGTTAAGTGTATGGTATGTATAAATGTTCAAAATTCAACACCAGAGGGTAAGTAGAAGGAAGGATAACACATTCCTTTCTGCTGGATACAGACATTTAGAACTTGTCACTACTCTAACACCTGCACTCATGGACTGCTGTCCTAAGTACGACAGAAATATTGAAAAGATAATTCCTGCTCCAAAAAGCAGCTCCAACCACTACAATTCTTTGATGGGTTTATTGTAATTCATTCACAGACCAAACAGTGACATCAGTCCTAATAAAACTGAAAGCATCAGTAAAACAGAACAAATAAGGGAAGCTCTGTAGCCAAGAAACATTCACATAAACAGCAAAATAAACACATTCAGTTAAATGAATTTGCTATTCTTCTGTTCAGGAGTCATTTGCCAAGCAAGTCTTTCATCACATGAGCTCACAAGAGAATCAATGGCATGCTGGAATCCAAGGGGTGTTTTTATTTATTTATTAAAAAACCCCAATAGCATGCTATTGCCTCTTTTTTTTTTTGGTTGAGATCAGGACACAGGTCCTTCCATTCACCACTGATAAACTGCATCAGTGATATTAAATGATTGGGAGATATTTGTACCTCTTTAGGTCTGCATCATTTATGTGGCATACTTCTAAGAGTATGGTTGAACTTCCAACTGCTATTAAAGGTGAAGCAGCAGCTCATCTAGATCTGCTAAAAAACTGATGCTGTGTTGATTTCCTTCTAATTCCCTTCCCACAAATGTATTGTTCCTCAATGAATATTTATCCAGAAAGTTAAATTAGTTAAATTCAATGCTTTATCTACAAAGAATCAAACTTTCCTGAGAACAGCAGCATTTCTAAACCTGTGCTGATTGTATACAGGAGGGAAAATTTTGCTTTTGCAGCTCCAAAAAGATTGAATACCTGGATAGCTGCTCTTAATCCCCTGTACAATTCTGTCACTGTGGAGATTGCCAGGTGGGTGATCTAGAGTTTCATGTATAGAACAATTGCCAGGGCCATTTCTGTAGAGCCCTTTCCACCTGGACACTAGAAATTTTGTTTCACCTTCAGGACATCGAAAGGCCCTTTTTCCTTCTCTGGATGCCAAGGACTGAAAGAAGACTAGTGGGAGACTGTGAGGATCTGAAATGTATTTTAAGCTATTTTGAAAAAGAATCCCAATGCACCATATACATAACTGTCACATCTAGCAAATCAAATGGCAATTACATATATATTCATTGTGTCTGTTTTCTCCCATGGTGAAAAGCACAAAGAAAGATAGTGGCATCCACAAAATAAATGTAAATGTGAAATGTGCCAGTGTGCCATCTACTGCTACACAAGCACTATAAGATGCTTGCTCCTACACCTGATAGCCTATTACCTTTGAACGCTAGAAGGCATGTAAGGTATTATATCCACTCAGAAATGTGAATTTTGTGACTTTTATTGTCTTGTTCTTACAATCTTAACATTCCCCTGATGCAGTTTCTTGACAGAAATAATTTCATCTTAATAATTTCAGCTCAAGGTTTGTCTTTAAATAAAATAACTTTGCAAGCATGTTTTTCCCAATTACATTATATATCTGAAACTAAGCCATAAACTGATTTCTTTTACCATTTGACCAGGTTCTGTAAGGCATTTTATTACTCTAAATTGACCCTGAAGCTGAATGATCTCCATTTCTCATTTCTAATTAGGAAAAAAACCCAAACAGAATTAGTTTTGATAACTAGCTACACATGTCCACAGCACAGTGTTTTAACCTGGAAAATAGGGAAGACATTCTCATTTGAAACATTTTCTCAATAATAAGCCTTTCCAGGAGACCAGAACCAAAGATCCTACCTCTCCATGGCTATAAAGCTTACCTGATATCCAGAACTAGACTTAAAACATCTGTACCTTGCTTAGGAAAAATAAGCTTAATTTACTTAGCCATGTAAATTATCACAAAGCAATTTGTACTGAAAATACAGTGTGTGTTCCTAAACGAACATCAAATAATGAATATTTTACAATGTACTTACAATTTGTTAAAATTAAATAGCATAATGAGAACTATATGAAGGCAATTTTCTTACACTAAATACATTATTATACAAAGCCATTCTTTATTTGGAGGTTTTCTATTTGTTTTAACTACCCCGTTACACATAATTTACTCAGATCTTAACACTGTTAATTATTATTCCTGAGCTTTTCAACTCTTCAAGCCTGTTTATATTTACTATCTCAGCTGACATCTTTGAGACACAAAACGGTTCTCAAACAGGTATCATTCCCTCTCTACTTGTGTGTGCATTTCTCAATTAAAATGAAGGCAAGAAGGCAGTTGTTTTAATTAACAGTGTTGACCCGTTGCTTTGATTTATGGACGCTGTTTTAATTGTGTTAAACCATCTACACAGAATTCTTAAGTATGAAGTTTGATTCAAAAGGATTTTCTATCTCATGTGCTGTGCGTGGCCGGCAGATGGAGCCAAGCGTCCACGAACAATCCAATCTGGCACTACAGGGTCAATATTCCCTCTGCGGAGGGGATCAAGGCATGCCAGCAGTACCTTATATTCTTGAACCATGCCGTTCTGGTTGTCCTCGGGGGGCGGCTGCCAGGTGACCACAATTGCCGTCCCGTTCCCATCGTTTTTGGTTACTGAAACACTCTGAGGTGGAGCACTAGGAGCTGTTTATTTGGAAAGAAGGATTGAACACTCAAGTTAGTAACACAGAGAAGTGAGCTTTTTTAAGAGGAAGATGGGGTTTAGGCCACACAAATGCATTCCTTTATACCCCACCCTTCACTGAGGGCAGTTCTTGCCCACAAGATGATACAGAGATGATACAGAAAGAAAGTGGTGAGCTTGCAGCTAGGCTCCTGAGTTCTGCTGCAGCCTTGCTGTGCAGGACAGGAAAATTTAAACTCATCATCAGACTCTCCAACCTCAGATACCCATTACCTGAAAGTCACAGCCCCAAGCACTGTATTCTTCACTGGTCTCAAATAATTTCACCCAGGACCAACAGTTTTGAAAAACAGTCTATAAATGGACCCCAACAGAATGCTAAATCTCAGTTCTTCTACTGTATAAATGAGCAATACAAACCACTAAAGTCAGGACAGAGTAAGTTAATATTAACATCTTTATAATAATAATTTATGTTTTGCATTCTAAATAGTCTTTCTAAAAACTAGATGCTTAGCTGATGCTTAAGATAAATGCAGTTAAACACACCTCCTTAACCACTTGCAGCAATAAACCAGAGCTACATGGCATTTACACTGGGGAAGGAATAAAGACGGGGGAAAATGTTGCACACCCCAACAGAGGTACTGAAATCCCTATTCAGAGGCATTGACCATCTTGCATACTCATTATGCCTGAGCAGCAACAAAAGGAAGAGCTTCATGAACCTTCTCTTTTTAGCACATGCATGAGATGGGAATACTTAATGTAGCCCACTGTATCTGTTGCCCTCATTCATCTTTTCATTTTGTCTTACTGATTGATCCAGATATAAAAGCCTTCAAAAAATGTGGTTTCCACTCCCTCAGCTATAGTGCTTTGATGATTTCTGTGGTGTCTGCTATCTACTCAAGATAGTGATTAGTGAGTGCTTGAATCTGACAGAAGTCACTTGTGACCAGGCCCTGAACTCAGCAGGGAGGAGTGCACACTGCAGTGAAGATAAAAAGCACATTTCCCATTGTGTGTTGCAGGGGATTTTTGCACATCTCTCTCTCTCTGTCTCTCACCCGTCATTCTGAATATTTACTTCTGTGTCACCAAACAATTCACATAATGATCAGTCCAACACAGCCTTCCCTGCCACAGATTGCTGCTCTCAAACAGCACGCACTTTAAACAAAATCAAATAACAAACGTATCAGAGGAAAGCGGGCCAGACTACTACTTCAAAAAAGAAAGGTGACGACACTCTGGCTCCTACTTGCCTTCTTCCAGGGTCTTGGCAAATTTCACTTCACTATCTGCTCCCTGAAACTCATTAAAAAAAGGGCGGGCCTTGATTTCATAGTTTACACCTTTCTTCAGCTCAGGAATGATAACACTGTTTTTGGTTGGAGTCCTCACTTCAAAGATTAACCACTCTGACTCTCCATAGGATGCTGGTGTAGGCCGGTACAAAATCTTATATCCTTGAATATACTGGGATTGCTGGTCCACCTGGCAAGACAGCAGAAGACACAACACATCATTTTAATAAATATGAACCAGGAATGATGCCTGTGACACTATGTACAGTCTGTTTATTTTATTCAAAGTAAAGAACACTGACAAAGCAAGTCAAGATTACAGCAAATTACAGGCCTGATTCACAAGTGCATTAATCTGATGCTGTTAGAATTGTGCTGGTTTCTGTGGATTTATGAAGGCTTTAAAGGGGGATAACAGAGTTGCACAGTATGCATCAGCTCCATGAAATGAACAGCCTTTGCATCTGCAGAGTGATGGAGCTCAGCATAGGCCAGTCTTCTGCCCAGCCCAGTCTGCCTGGAAGGGCAGAGGCACACAGGGAAAGGAGAGAAGGTGAAGGCAGGGGACCTACAGCTCCATAACTCAGGGTGATGAATACAGAGACCAAAGAGAGAGCCTGCCAGCTCTCCTGAGGTGTGGAAGCCTCCCAAAATCCATGAAATGAGTGCTGCTTCCTGCCTGCTTCCTTCTGGAGAAAGTGAATTGAAAGAGCAGCCAGCTGGCACTAACTCCATCACTGTGATTAGGCTGGCCTCTGTCAGAGGGCAGATTTGTCCAAGCACTTCCTCCATATCCTCCCACTCTGCAGGAGGCTACTCTGCTGGAGGCAAAAGAGCTGTCTTGAGAGGGCTCTGAAGTGGCTTATAAAATTCAGTATAGTAACACAGATGAGACTTGGAAAAGCAGATCAAAATGATATGCAGTGGTCCTGGGTGCTTTTTAGACCGAGGTAATATCATGGGTATGGAGAAAGAGATCTTAATATAAACAAGAATGGGATTCAATGTGTTTGGCTATAGCTGAAAAAGAAATCTGTCTTACAGAAGTGATCTCTTGTGAAGCATTCACTTTTAACTACTGTTTTCAATTTCTGATAAGTGCAATAAAAACAACAACAATAATTTTTTTAAAAAGTGCATCAGATTTTTCCCTATTTTCAAAAATCTCATACAATGACATAATAAAACTCTTTGCTAGCAATTTTACTCCAAAAAGCAACAGATTTCATTTTTAATAATCACATAAAGAATGTGTGCCTTTGCTGAAACTGAGGTAATGCTTATTTTTGAAATTGCATGGAAGCCCCAGGCCACCAAGAAACTGCCAAAACCTGCCTCCCTGGAAAAGGTTTTTCTGTAAGTAAAGGTCAAGTAAAATCATGCTAGGAACCTCAAAGATATTTTAACATTATTATTATTATTACTATTGCCTGCTGCAGGTGGCTTTACTGCAGGTGACAGCATAATTACTGTGTGATGCAGCAGATATTTGTACTCTTGCAGCACCGAGGAGCCCTGGTCATGGATCAGGACTCCACCAGACTAAGGCTACTCTACAAAATCAAAACAGCTTTTGCTCTGCCAAGTGTTAGGGCTGGGCCAGTTCACCTGTTCGAAATGTTCTATAATGGCATAGCAGGTGTTATAACTTGTGCTCTCCTACACTGTCCCTGCCAATATATTGACATATTCAGATGGAAGTCCTAAAAAACCCTCAAGTTATCCCTAATTTTTCTTTATTCTATTTTAAAACTGTTCTTTGAATCACACTTTCTTATCCTTGTGGTTTCCCACGTTGTTCCTTCATTTCTACCTTGTTTGCCAAATGTGTCCCGCAGTAAGCCATTTCTAATCCTTTCTCTCACTGAGAGCTCAGCCTCAAAAGCCTGCTTAAATCTCTTTCACACTTGTTCCTCTTTCCCTTGTTTCAGTACTCCTAGAGTATTATTTCCTCACTCTCTCATTTGCTCTGCTGTATCCTCTATGTGGCCAAATTCCTGCTTCCTCCTGCCAGAGCAACATCAACGCAACATCTGAAAAACATTTGCCTTTTTCATCTTTTCCCTCTGTACTTGGTGAACTCATAGCATGATGGGAAAGGATAGGTTCAGATGAAGCTATATTGGTTTGTGTGTGTGTGTCAGTATACATGTAGGAAGAAGGTAACACTTTCAAATAGAATTATGCAGTATGTGTCTCCACTGGTGACTGACAGATGGGGAAGTACTTGTGTTATCTCATTACAGGACTGGTGCACAACCTACTGAAAGCAGTGGAAAAGCTTCATATGATACAACTTAAGAAGGCTTTGATCAGTCCTTTAGTTTCCAGAGGAGGACTCTGAAACTCTTAACTATACTGCAAACAGCACTTTCTGTGGAGAATGGGACAAAATTTAATAAAGCAGGAAAGCAAAGACCAAGTAGCACTCATTCCAGAGGAAAACATTAGAAAGCCTACAAATTACAGAGTTTCTTAAAGTCTGACTCTGCTACAGTCAAACAGTACAATTCAGCAGTATATACAATCATCTCCATGACACAGATTTACACTTACAGTCCAATGAACTTCAATTGAAGAGGAAGAAAGGATAGTAGGGTTGTGCAGATGTAGTACCACATCACCTAGTTCTCTCTGGACCTGCTTGTGATCCACACCTTGACTTGTTGGTGGAACATCTGAAATAATTTAAGATTCCATTCTCACAAGTACATATGATTGTCAAAATGAATACATGCAAATACAAATGAATATATCATGAAGTATGTGATGCTATCACCAATAAAGTTTACCCTAAGTACACATTAATTATGCAAGAAGAAACTACATGAAGTAATCTCTTGAGCAGATTAACAGAGCTTATGTAGTACAAAATCAATGCACTGAACTTTCTTCAACAGTGAGAAACAGGAGGGAAATGCTGCATAAAAAGAGAAACCACATTCAAGGATGTTTTGGTAAATGTCTACAGCAGCATCTCTTCATTATTTCTTGCTGTGAGAAGAAAATGCTCTATTATCCACTGCAATTTCCACGATACAGGGAAACCTATAAAGAATGGCAAAAGCAGAAGCTGTATCTTCAGATAAAGTCATAGGCAAACTTGCTGGTTTTAATTACAAAATAAATGTAACAATTGAAGAGAAGAAAAATTAGTCATGTGGCTGTAGCTTCTCTGATGGTAAGTGACTTCTGTAAACAGGAGGCAGAGCACAGCTGATTGCTGTCTGGCACTTCTGACATTTGGTCTGTCATAGCTACAAGAATCGTTCATACGCATCAAAGGACAAATGCCTCTCAAAATACACAGTGGCACAACGGAAGTATTTTCTGCATGCAGAGCCCTTGAAAAGCATAGTTAACTGAAATGGAAAAGGCAGTCAGATATGGATAAATTTTATACAGCAATCACTAACAGGGTGTCTAAAATAGACATGCACTATGGACAGCAGAGTAACATAGTTTCTGTAGTGATTTCATTATATCTCTCTGATCTCTTTCTCATCACAGACCTAGAAATTAATGAAAAGTACTTAAAGTGATTTCTTATAGTATTGTAAGTATTACAGTTCTTAGAGTACTTTCTCATAGTGCTTACAGTACTTCCCTACTCAACCTCTTCTACTGTCAAAGCAAGATCAGGAAATCTTCAAGGTTCTGTTCTCTGAAGATCTTGGAAATTTCACATACCTGTTTGCTTCCAAGAAGTGCCAAAGAGAGAGTACAGATAAATTGTGTATACATTTATGTTCAACTACAACCACTACAATAAATCACTGTAGGTGTGTAGACTATCTTGAAAGTTGAGTTTTGGATAGCACAGTTGACACTGTCACAGAAAACACTTATTAAATGCAAGTGCAACAGCTGTAAAGCATGCTTCTTGCATGTTGGTTATATTCTTAGTTTACCAGCTTTTTGTCTTGTCTAAATAATAAATAAAACCATTTTAAGACTGCATTAGGATAACACATGAGGACAAATTTCTTTCCAGAGATATAGTTCCCATTTGGGAATACAAAGCCTACATCACTGAACTTTTATCATACAGTTTCTTCAACATATTCACAAGAAGATGGGATATCTTCAAAGTTAAAGAAGCAAAGTGAGGTTAGCATGGACTTAGTGGGTGACAAGTCCAGAGTCTTAGCAAGGAACAGGGATGACAAGAAAGTAATAAAACCAAAAACCCCTCCACTGAGTCACTCTGTATTCACACATAGTATGTTCCTCCAAAAGTCCATTTCTCAGAGTATCTGCATCCCTCCAAAGTTAGAAAGCATCGAAGATAGAACTTTCTGTTTGGAGAGTTGTCTAAAGATCACCCTGCTTAGAACACAACAGGCAGGTCAGTATCTCATCTCCAGGAATGAAACTACATTCCACGAAAAATAGACTCGTGCAGAACACTGCAGCCTGCCCACATACTAACTATAGTCCCAGGAAACAGGCATAGAAATCACTAACAGGTTACTAAATATCTCCTTGGTAACAGACTTAGGAACCTGTGCAATCCCATTTTCCATGACTCTGCTGTCTATATATATCCACTGAAATTGTCATCTATCAGGAGAAATGCATAATAAAGGACAGCAATGTGAAATTGTTCACTCCCAAGGGGAGATGAAGAACACTTTCTTTCAGACTAACTTCAGAAAAAATGAGAAGTCACCAAAAGAAAATGTTTTGTTTCTTTTAAGGAAGTTCCTTTCAGAAACAAAGGTGTACTTATGCAAACAAAGAAACAAACAAACACCACAGGCACTCTTCATAAGCCAGTGGGTCAATTTCCCCAGTAAGCAGGAAAAGCAGAGGAAAAAAACCCAAACAAACCAACTCTATCACTTTTACTTCGAAAAAGAACAAGTCTAGTTTAGTCTAGTTTTTTCCCCTCTTAAAAATCTAAGTATTTCTACTGGAAAAACTCAGGAAGCAATGTTGTTAAGCATCATAAATGTAATTTATTTTCTACAGTGAACACAAGTTATTCTAAATTTTGCATAGCAAGATTCAGTCTATAGCTGGACTTCAGTCACAGCTGGAGTCAGCAGATGACTCCTTCATCCACTGCTACCCAGCCTTTTCTTCCACTTGGCTATCTGTAAGCATTGTCTCTCTTCCCTACTGTTACTTTTGACAGTTGTACTATTGAAACTCTTTTAATACTATTGCCAAAACCTTCTTTATTGGCTCATGATGCCAAATTCCTCCAAATCTTAAACTCCTCTCTTTCCTAATGCAGCAGAAACCAACTTAGATCATGAGCTGTTTCTCTCTGTCTCAATCTTAAGCCTCATTTGGTTCACTGGACATAGTATTTCCATGGAATTTGGGGATTTGCATGATAACTTAAAAATCAGATTTCACTTTTGTTGCTAATGAGATATTCTGCAAAATATAACTATCTTTGGATAAGAGATCCTTGAGTTCCCTTCAGCAGAGCAGTATGTTCTTTAAGCAGGACAGGCAGACAATGGAAAGCTACCAGAATTCCTGCACTTGGTATTGCTCAGTCAATTTGTGACAGCCACTGTGGACACTTAAAACTTTTAGTATCAAAAGCTTACCTTGGGTTTTCACTGGATCAGATATTTGGCTTGGGTCACTCAGTCCGTATGCATTAGCTGCCCTCACAAGGAATAGATAAATTGCACTAGGTTTTAGCCCTTTAACTGCATAACTCTCTGTCTTCACATTCTCAGCTACAGTTTGCCAGCTGCTACCAGATGCATGGCTGAGGATTAAACACACAGAGCAGCAGGTTAGCATGTACTTCTTTACAATGTAATATATGTAAGCATAAGTACAGCACGATCACATGAGACTCATATACCTGAAGGCCTCAATTATGTAAGAAGTTGGTGTTGCACCTGAATTCAAATTAGGTTGCCATGACAATGTTACTGTATTTCTGCTGACATCTGTAACCTCGGGTTTTGATGGAGCACTAGGAATCAAGTTTGGGTCAGTGGGTCTTGGTGGCTGCACTGGGACTCCAAACTCTAACAAAGAAGAGAGAAATGCTGAATATAGACAGGAAGCATCTGTAAGCTAAATGCTGTTCACATCTGCACTGACAATTTATGACAGAGTCAGGTAACTTCAATTTCTGATTTTCCTTTATGCATTTTCTCCATGCAGAGAAAGCCTAACTGATTTACCTTGGACCTCTATGTATGCACTCCATGTAGCTTCGCCACTTGGGGTTGAAGCAATGCAGGTGTACCGACCGGTGTCACCCAGCTGAGTAGCAAAAGAAAAAAGTAAATATTTGAAACAATCAGACACTCAGTGGGCTAGAAAAGTAATTACAGCTCTCTATGTTCCCCCATGAATATGGATAAACTTATTAGGCTACAAAAACTTTGAACCAGAATCATCTTCAGTTATGATTCTGTGTGCTGCAAAATGAAAAGGGACAGTTATTTCTGACCATTCATTAAAGAACTGGGAAAGCTACATTCATTCTGTAATGAACAAACTGAAAGCCAATCTTGCAGCATTTATTCCTTACTCTACAGAGGTCTTAACAAATAAAATGAGAAGGAAACCAGATGACAAAATTCCATGCAATTGTCAACCTTTTGCCTAAATAATGCCTGGGGATTTGTCTGCCCTGCAGCACTGGAGAGCATGTCATCCTCAAAACAAAGCTTAAATGTTGCAGAGGGCCTTGTACCTATAGGGTTCCTTGTACTAGTATAAATTTCAGTCTATAGCAGACCGAAAAAGAAATCTCCATATGCTACTCTAATTCAGTTCTGAATGTTGGATTATTTGTCCATAAGTGGCTTAATCACATTTCAAAAGAGTTCCTTTTTTTTTCCCCCCCCAAAGAAATGCTATCCGCCTAAGCTCCCAGACTCAGTAGATGAGCTGAACGGAAACGCTCAGACATCAGAGGTTCAAACTTTAAGCCAGTGTAACTTTTAATTGGCAAGAGGGCAACTGAAGGGAACATAGTAAAGTGATATATGCAGCCTAACTTCAAAAAAAGTCTACATTTCAAACCACAGAAAAGATAACAGAATAGTCAGCATGCTAAAAGTTTACATTTTAGAACATTTTACAGGTGTGAGGCGTGACCAGCAATAGTGACCAGGTCCTTGCCATAATTCCCTAGGGAAGCCAGATATTTGACAGGTGTTTAGCCATTTTAAGGAAGGTTTACACTGTCAAGTGAATATGTTTCAAATTTAAAAACTGTTTTGAGAAAGCTGTACTACCCTATTATTGCAGTATGCTAAAACAGGTTTTCTTTACAAACATTTGAAACAATTAGATCATTTTAATCTGTTAGTGCTAAAGCCCAAATAATTTAAGGAGCCATTTTACTGAAATACAAATTTTGCCTTCTGCTTCATTTTTTAAGTACCAAATAATTCCCTTAATTAATACCTCTTAAAAGCATTTTTGCTTATGAAATCTGAAATTACATGCCCTAGGCAGAATAAGACACGGTGTTAAGCATAAAGAATGAACTATCTGATAGGATTAAATAACAAATATTTTAATACATTTATTTAACATTTCATTAATTCTAGAAGTAGGATTTACTAGAAAAAAAGTGCCTGGAGGTGAAAAAACAAAATGAACAAACAACAAGAAAACCTGTTTGGCAGTTCAAGCTACCTTGGCATATCGGATCTGTAAAGCTCCTGTCTCCAACTGCTTGATGCGGGAGTCCTGGGTAGAAATGAGGACTCCATCCTTTTTCCAGAGGATAGTGGGCATTAAAGTGCCTGTGGCCACACAGTTCAGTACTAAAGTACCATCTACAGCTACAGTCTGATTCACAGGACCCTGTCGAATGACAGGAGGAGGCCGATCTGCAATCACTGCCAGAACAAACAACAGGAAAGAGATTTCTGCAACTGGAAGCGATTTTCTAATCATCGAAGCAACAGCAGTTGCTTGAGGCTTTGAAACAAACTGAAGACAATTAAACAAGTAATTAAAGTTGGAGGCATGCATTATTCAGGGCAGGGTGGATTATAATGATGAACACCTAGAGAATTTTAAAATGAGACATAACAGTATTTTCACAAAGTAAAGAAGCATTATAGATTACATAGTGGTATCTGCTAGGCATTCTTTAATTCCAATGTCTTTGTAAGTGATAATGGAAGGAGAAAAGACTTCCCAAAGTCTTTGTCAAGGCACAGATTTCACCTTGTTCATCTTCTACCATGTAGCAGGCCTGTATAGCAGAATTCATAACCCGGCAAATATGAACTTCTGAAAAAATGTTTATTGCATACCATCAACTTATCTAGGTGCTGTTTCCTAATTGGAAGATGCCTAGCAGCAGAGTAAAGTAAACACAACACTAATGAATAGGACCATATTAAAAGTTTTCAACTAAGAAATATTTTTCCAGTAGTTTCTGATTTCTAGCTCCTTGATGACTCAATCTGATATTATTACTTCAAGGTCACAAAGAGAATCCCATAGTGTGTTTGCATCAATTTTAATGCATCTTTCATGCAATGAACATTAAATATTATTGATAAGTTATTTCATAACTGTGCACAGAAAGGTATGAAGTAGTCTTGGTAGTCACAGAAAAAAGAATGATTGTCTACATGAGAGTTTTTCCATTATCCAGTGGATAATCAGAGAAAGATGTAAAAGCTGTCTTATGTTCCAGTGACCCCCTCTACCTGTACCATCCAACATGACATGGACTGATGGCCTGAAAACAGCCACAACTTTAAATGGCATAAATCTGTTCAGCAGTGTCATGGGGGCTCACTAAACTTAAAAACTGGTTTGGTAGCTGAAATATAAACCTGAAGTTCTTGTACTTTGTGAACATCAGATATTTCTAAATTACTTCTCATAACAACAGCTAGGGTGTTAGCACTGCTGTTTTTGGCTAAATTTCAACTCCTGTAATTTCATTTGCATGTTCAAAAGAGACTGTGTTTTCAACTGCATAATTTTCCTTTACTTCTTGTCCCAACATGTTGCAATCCACTGCAATGCACTGTGAAGTCTTGAGAATCTTTCTCTGCAGAGACAGTCAGGATAAGCTCACTTATAGTTTGTATGTCACTTTGGCAAGTTTGTAAAGAGCTTTACAGTTGTCAATGGTAAGAGGCTGACTGATCTGGGCTCTGCACGAGAAATCTCATGCTACTGAAATCCACAGCAAATTTAAGTGCAATTGAAGTTGATGTAAATTCTAATACCTTTAGGAATACAAGGATATCATTCTGCGTATCTTGCCTTCACTTTTATAAAGCACCAAAAAAACTACTGTCCCAAGACATTATAAAAAACCAAATATCCATCAGATCAATTCATAGCATATAGTCACAGTAATGAAAATCTATTTCAATTAGTTTAAGTTTTTTTCCAAGTTCAGATGCCATAGGTCATTACTAAAAAAACTCCCAGTTTCCTCAACTTTCTTTTATAAATTTATTTCTCACCTTGTCATGGTCTTCTCCCCAGTGAAAAGTGGACAAAACTGGATTAAGAAATGTAGCTTACCACTTGTGAAAAACCAGAAAGGATGCAGCCCTATTCCTCCAAGCAATCTCAATCCATTGGGTATAAATAAACAACTTCATTCTCCAGGTTCACTGCATATTTCAGCTACTGCATTTTTTCTATGTTTCCTATAGGGCAAAGGCCTACTTTATGAAAACCCTTCTCAGACAACAGCTTCCCTCCCCTCAAAGTCTCTCCACATACTGCACTTATCCTCTTTTTCCCTGGGCGCTAAGATTATTGTTTTTCCTGTGTATCTTTGCTATTAAAAATATAAAGTATTTCTGATGATTGGCAAATTGGCCTCACACCAGCATATATTACTTCTTGCAGTCATGCTCCCTGCAGCTTTTTCATATTATTTTTTTCCCAACTGTTCAGAAAAAATAATATAATAATAATATTCATTTGTATGTTATTCTACTGACTTCCATGAGGGTTGAGATTGTTTCCTTGCTATACTGCAGTATTAAAAATCAGGTAAAAAACAGGTAAATAGAGATGCTAAGCAAATGGACACACAGTAATAGGGATAAAGACCTAGGCAGCAAGCAATCTGAAAGTAAACTAAATCTTGTGAGGGATGCTAAAAGAGAGCTAGATAATTAACAGATATGACAAAAATTCATAAACTGAAGAATACTTGCTAAAAGCAAAATGGAAATACAGTGTTACACAATATCCAAAATTTTAAAACCCTGACAGAGATGGCCAACTCAGTTTTTTTATGTTCAAAGACATGCAATCCACATCTATGCAAAGCAGATGTCACAGGAGTGTCATCTCATCCCACTGCAGTTTTCAAATAAAAATAGAAACCTTGGCAATTATAAAATAGAGCTATCATTACCATCAGTAACTTCCAAGTAGGCTTTTGTAATGATACTTCCTGCAACATTTAAAGTCTGGCAGATATAGTACCCAACATCAGATCTCTGGACATTGGTGATAGTGAGGTCTCCTGTCTGGGAAACTGAAAATCGGCTGGATGACTGAGGGGGTTGGTATGAGAAAAGTAGATTCTACAAGATGTGTAGGAAAGAAAGTGGGAAAAAAAATAAATAAGTTCAAACAGCAATAATCTTAACTTTAATACATCTACAAAATTTAATCTCTTCACATTATACATAAAACATTCTGTTCTTCATATCTTAAGCATGTCTATACCACAATGTAAATAGCTTTTATAGCATTTTAAAATAGGTGCAGATATGCCCATATAATTGTGTAGGTCTTCTGGGATGGCTTGAATACCCTCTATGGTCAATTCTGGGCTGTACACAAAGTTTAACAGGCACTAACAAAGAGTGATATGTATAGATACTATAATGGTGCAAGCAACTGTGGTGAACCTACGTAATTTGTTTTAACATCTCTTTTTTAGTACTTACTCCAGGGCATTCTATTTATTTCATTTAAATGCAGATGTTGGTTTACTTATTTGTATTTTAACTTTTGCCTTCCTAAGAATGGAGCAGTTTTTTAAAAAGAGATGCTATTAAGGTCTCGCTAATCATAATGTTTGTGTTATACAATGAGTCTTATGATATAGAATTAAATCCTATGCCAGTTTCTATTTAGATAGTTTCAGTATGAAAAGTACATATCGTTTACCAACAGTGGTCAAAAATCAGAACTACAATCAAAATAATACAAGCCCTATCCACTAAATACTGATTCCAAATTTCTAATTCTGGCTAAACAATTTGCAGCTGAGAATACTTTAAGGTCACAGAGGTTATTCTTCATCTCTCTTGCCAAACTACATTTTGCGTTTCCAAAAATCATTTAAAGGAATGAGACACAATATCCTCTGCTTTGGTATTAGCAAACACTATTCATGGACATCCTCCTCCAGTTTCCTCAATCATCACAAGTAGTCACCACACTGCAGAGTCAAAAATGAGCCAGAAAAATTATGTACTAGACAACACTTTGAAAAAAATGATATCAAAAAAACAGGTCATACAAAAATAGAAACATAATATACTGGTATACTTATACCATTGAAGATTATAATCTAAATTTGGTTAGCAGTCTAGCTGTACTTAGGTATTTAGATAGCAATGTTGCAAATGGAGTAAAGAAGCCAAGCTCTTTGCGTTCTCAATTTCTCTGGCCTATTGTTTTGTAACACAAAGAACCCTGTCATATGCTGTCCCACCGTTCATATCTTCATTCACAGGAAAGCCAGAGTCCCATATTCCTTCTTTCCTTCCAATAAAGAATACTTTGTGTCACATTTTTCCTTCAAAAGATGACTCTGAAAGAAAACTGTGATTCTCTTGCAGTGCTATATTGTGTTTCACCTACTGGCTTTCAAGATCCTTTACAAAGAGCCTGAAAATATTCTTCCCTCTCATTCAAATAAAAATGCTGGGAGAAAAAATGACCTATTCAGGTATGACCTGTCAGCCAACTGACTGAGTGAAGAAAGTAGATCTCCTTAGACTTAAACCAGACTCACACCCCTGCAGCGATGCAGATCAATACAGCAAATGGTTTAGTTTGCCAGAAACACACAAATACATGGCAAACTAATAGCTGCATGAAACTTCCTGAAAATTTGGAGTGTTTGGGAGTTCAAACAAACTTCAGTATTAGTCATGTCTTCAGAGCTTAAAAGTTCTCCCTGTTAGGTGAAAAAGATCTCAGAGCAGTGTTTCATAGATTTATTTTTACATTCACAGAGAAAATGGGAGATTGTGCAAATTAGATATGCTTTCTAGTAAGGCTGACATCTTCTAGCATGCACGTGACTTAGAAGCATTCTGAGAAGAAATACCCAGCAACTCCACCAAGCTCTAGACTTATTTTCCACACCTTTAAAACAATAATTAAAATATTTTTCTGTCATGTAACATCATCTCTTCAAGAACCTGCTAGGAGAAAGAGACTGAAAGGCAGTTTTACCTGACTTCCCTCTCTCCGCCAAAAGATGGCTGGCTGAGGGTTTCCCGTTGCTTCACACTGGAAAGTCACTGTTCTCCCCAGTGCAGCTATCTGATCTCGAGGCTTTACAACAAACTGTGGAGGTTCTGAAAGGAAAACACCAAACAAAAAAACAAATCACACTACTATCAGAAGAGCAAAGTTAGCCTATTTGAAAGCACAGTTTGCCTACTGACTTTAAATGGTGTAAAGCAGAATAATTAAGTTTCTTTAAAAAAGAGAGGAGAGGCAGCAGAAATACACATCAGCCTCCTCTAAATAACCACAGCTTTGGCATCACTCAGACCATCTTTTCTGTTGCTGCACCTCCCAATTAGAAATGACTGTGCATCACCTTGCATTTATTACTGACCACGTACATAAGGAAGCAAGCCCAACTGACTTAATGAGATAACCTGCAGAGCAACAGTCACCAATATGAACACATTTATTACAATTTGATTTTTAAAGTAGGAGGATGGCTACAAGTCAGAATGCAGAAATCTTTGAAGGACAAGTGGCCCACAGGTCACACTTTATCAAGGGCTGTAATAAACACTGTTGAGTAACTATGAATTCAGGCTTACATGCACAAAAGTAAGCATCTTTGTTTTAAGAAAGCTGAGGAAAGAACAAGCCCTTAATCATGTATGTAAGAGATTTTTTATGTAGCTGGGGTCTCAAAAAATATTTAAAGTCAAAAGCCCCAGAAATACTATTGAAAAAATCATAACCATTTAAAATCTTCAGTCCAATTACTGAATTTAAAGGAACAGCAAAACTAAATGTCTTTCTCATTTACATAGGTAAGAGCATGTTCAAACAAAATATATATGCAAATGAAAGCAAATTTGGAACATCTGCTCAGACTAATATTATAAATACTGCCAGCACTGTCCAAACTGCTTGATTTATACAGACTTCAAGAACCCCTTCATCCAGTAGTAAAAAAATCATGTCATTCACATTAAAAAAAAAATCAGCATAGATGACAGCATTAGATATCTTGATAGGGTCAGCACAGAAAAAAGCCCTATCTTGTTTTATAGGCTGTTAACTCTCACTACTTAAAAAATGTACACTATATGAAAGTTAATTTACTTACTCATTTCCAGCTCCTGATCATCTTCTGTACAAAACTAATTATGCTTTCCCTCTTCTTTGGGTTGAGAACAAAAGGGATGCTTTGAAACTGACTTTAACAGCTCAAATGCTTTTGGTGTGTTGGGTTTGTTTGGTTGGGTTTTTTTTAATATTTCATTTTCCTTTCAAACATTTCTGTATTTACAAGATTTTGCTTTAAAATATTGTGACTCAAGGTGTTTTATAAATATGAAACAATTGTGGATTTATCTAAAATTAATTCTGTAACACGAGCTCCTTTTTGAAAAAATTGCTGTCAGTGTTCCTGTGGGCCACTACTTTCAGTTATCTGTTCCTCATGCCTTGTGTCTCTGCTCCCTATTATGTTCATATTAGGATATACTCTTCCAATGGCCCTCCTGCTTTGGGAGGAATTTTTAAAGCACAAAGTATTACTATTTACATATAGATGCAAATGCTACCTTTCCTAGAATTCCCTCAGATAGGAAACTACCCAAAGTGAAATTGAAGTTGACCTACAGTAATTAGCAGATTTCATTCAGCTCTGAAACATTCAGTCAATACCTTGGAAGAAGATGTGGGAAGAGTGACATGACAGCATGTTTAATTTAGAATGGAAAGTGAAACTGTTGGGGGTTTGCTACAGGATTGTAAAATATGATAGGGAAAATGGAGATGAGGGTGAAGGACCTTTGTTATGCTGTTGGATTATAATAACAAGAATAAATTTAGCATATAGTTAAATGTAGGGCTTGGCTAGTTCTGTGCTAGTCTGTGACTAGATGCGACACAAAATGGGACTGGGTTTCTAAATCCTGTGCTAGTGCATAGGATTTATAAGGTTTCATATTTCATTGAACTTGAGAATGGGTACAGCTTTAAAGACATTAAAATGGTTCTGACCACCAGAGAAATAGCTGAATGCTTGTGATTATAGTATCTGAAGATGACCATTCAGGGACTACTGAACACAAAAAATGAGGGGAAATTCAGTCTTTCATGTAATCATAGTAAAAACTATAAAATGTAAATAGGTCTATGTTTCTCTAGGTATTATTCTGAATTGGCTTTTTGTATGTATATTATTCTAAATATATGTGTAGTACACATGTATATTTTTCTAAATCTATTGCCATTAAGGTAAATAATAAAGATCCTATTAACAACACTGTCAGAGGAATTAAAATAGGGTTAAGTGAAACTATGCTACTAAATTTCATTCACTGATGGAAGCATTTTCACTATCTTACATAAAACAGTTTGCTTTCACACTTAGGGTCACATATGTGTAGTATGTGATGAGCATACTGTAAAAGATGCTGAAACAATAATCCACTTAAGAAAAGAACAACTTCTACCCTTACAACCTTAAAACCAAAAATACTAGAACACTGAAGTTCAACTAATGCAGTCACTGAAGAAAGAAGACATTAGGATTTGACTTGTTACATCATGTAAAAACAGACAGAAAGTTAGCAACCCGTTACCTTTCTCTTTGCCATTAAGTTACCCATACTTCATGCAGAATTTATTCTGTGCGATGTGTCTTGTCATTAACAAGTAAAAGATGGGAGCTGACTGGTTGAAGGACATGGAAAGGGATGGATGGGAAGGGGAGAAGTTCCCGTCAGTGATACGATGACTAGAAGATGGCCAATAAAATTTCAACTTACCAGACACAACTAAAAACAGAAACAAAACAAAAAGAAAACATGGAATAAATAAAATTGAATAGACATGAACCAAAGCAAAGAATAAAGTAAAATAAAAAAGTAAATAAAAAGGACCCTTGGTAAGGACCTTAGAAAGCACACATATACGTTGACATATGAAAAATAGGTTTAAAATGTTGAACCATATATTTTTTTATCTGATTTTTAAGCAGAAGTCTCTATCAAATGCTGGAAGTAAGCTGTAGAGGAAAATGGACAACAGACTGAAATAATGGTCAGGCAACCTGGGTTCCACCCCCAGTCTTTCCAATGAACTGTTGTGTAACCTTGAGTAAATTTTTTTTTCGTATTACCATTATTCCATTATTTCATTATTTCTCTTCATCAAGAGTTTTCTATGGTAAAATTAACTTGAAATCTACAGTAAGTGTCAATCTCTAATAGTGCTGAAAAAGACAAGTGACTTTTACACCCTTTCTAAAGCATCAGACATGTACAAATGGAAAATACTTTTCTGAAGCTAATAGCTACTCCAAAGGAAGTTTATTAAAAACTAATATGCTGGGGAATTTAGCACACACACTAAGCTTTTTAGCATACAATTGCTGTATCAAGATGATAATGTTCACTATTAAGCTGCAAATGAAAACTAAACCACAATTAAAATCACTTTAAGAAGATCCTTAGCCTTACTCTTCCCACCCCAAAACTTGATTTCACTACAATATTCAAAACCAGAGACTTATTGCAAGTTACTAGATTTTTCAACAGAAATTGTCAGGGGTAAATGATCTAATATTAATTTCTTATTTGAGAGATTTCATAAACTCTGAAATGGCACAGGTTCTGGAAACTTAACTTTGCTTATAAAAGAAAGGCATGTTAGAAAGCATTCCAACCACATATCACTAACTGAAAGAATATAATGAAAATAGAAACATAAAAAAAGGTCAGTCAATAATGGGTGGTTGGTATAATCACAGTAAAAATTAAAAAAAAATCAAAATATATACATATATAATCTTTTAATGCATGTTATAAATACCAAGCTCTTCAACACTTTGGTCTTACTGCTTTATGTTGAGAGTAAAACAGCTATTGTTCAGGGGGGTAGACTTTCACACTGAGTAGGCAAGCACCTGCAATACACCATGCTCTGATAAAACACATGGAGGAAACTAATAATATCCAGTCTGCCAACGTTCATTACACATGAGGAATACTGGCTTACTGTTCAAATAAATACAGAGGGCTCCAGGTGTACTATGAAAATGAAGCAGAACCAGTTATAATACAGGAATTTGGTTCATGTTGAAGCCAAGAAGCTGCACCAGAATGCACCAAAACCAGATCATACAGAGAATTTAGGTTTCATGCTATTAGAGACAATTGCTTAGGAAATAATTCCTAACAGAGGAAGTTGCAAATAAAAAAAACAAAGAGGCGTTTCAGATTGAGGGCAGCATTCTGGATGTACGTTAGCCTTCACGTGGGAGGTCAGGATTTCTCAAAGAGAGAAGCAGTGTGCATTATTCTGCTCAGATTATCTGCAAGTCTACAATTTGTAAGAGGAGTGGCCAAGAAATGATACACAAGAATTCCTGTGAGAAATGTGCTTGTCCTCTAAATTCAGCTCCTTCAATACTTAATCTTGATTGTGTCTAAGTATTTTACCCAGTAGCCACTCCTTTTTAACTGAAAACCTCTCTATTGAACTTGCAATTACAGTCTGACCTGCTATGGAATTAGAAATGCTTCTTCATAAACCACCACTCAAATTCTACATTAAATAAATTCTACATTAAATAAGCCTGATAAGAGACTTAAGGGGATGCAGTTCTTGCATGGAGGAAGTAACTCTAAATTACCAATTTTTCATTACTTGAGCAGTGCCAAAAAAAAGAAAAGTTTACCCTTCTTAGTAGTAATGAAAAGCTGCCTAAGCCCTATACTGAAAAGTCACGTGAAAATTTCTAACAGACAGATATCTGTCTTGGTTGCTCAATTACATTTCTACAAATTAAATTAAGTTTTAAGTGCTGAATTTCCTCTTTTCTTTTTACCAGACATTTTTGATATTGTAGGTCAAAAATACACTGTCAAGCAAATGCATTTTTTTGCCCACCTGTAAAAACAGAGGGGATGCTGATACATGATACCTAACATATACTGATACATGATACAGAATTAAATCCCTGTAGAAACTCAGCATCACATTGGTTGAGGGTGACATTTCATAAAAAACCCCCCAGTTCTTACAGAGAGACATCATGTGGTTTAAAAGAACAATAATAGCAACAACTACAACGAAGACCACTTTCTCATTCTGATTTACAACCTACTGATATCTAAAATTACTAAAGTGAGAAGTAAATAGTTTTTCCTCTATTGTCACCTGTTTTATTTGACAGCACTTTCAATTATAAAGTAAAGTAATTTTCCTAGAGTTAATTGTGGCTTTTCACACAGCAATTAGGACGAATAACCTTTTTGCAAGGACAGGAAGTTAGCATGTAAAACCACAAATACCAAAGGAATAATAGTTCTCCCTTTCGAATAATTTCCTTGACATGTGAGGTTTTCCAGGGAAGATGTGTCAGGTCAGTGAACAAAAAAGAAAAGAGGTTTGCAGATTAGTGACATGATCTTTTATGCCTTATTCTTGCCAACTGTCGACCTCACTGGGGCTATTAGTATCATTAAATCTACCCACAGGACTAGGACTTTGCAGTTTTAGGACTTAAACTATATACTAGTATAGTTGACAGATGTTAATGGAGCAACTATTGTATTTGACAAATGTAATATTGTAGGGTCATAGGATAATTAAGTTGGAAGCAACCTCAGAGGCCTGTAGTCCAACCCGACGCTCAAGCAGAGCCACCTATGGGGTTGGACCAGCTTGCATAGGGCTTGAACCAACTCGGTCTTAAAAACTTCCAAGGACTGAGAATGCACAGCCTCTCTGGGCAACTTGCACTACCGCTGCTTGACTGTCAATTCAGTGAAAAAACTTCTCATATCCAGTCTTGATCTCCTGCATTTCAACTCAACAAAACAAAAATTCAGCTAAAAAGTTACCAACCTCTTCTATTCATAGATATGTTTCATTGCTAAGCCTGCTAAACCTTTCTAGAGAGAAATAAACAAAATCCAAAATCTCTTGTTCTGAAAAAAAAACCAAAAAAGCTGCCATTCAGTTGTCTCCTGGCTCCAATCTACTTTCAGTTGTCATTTCTTGAGATCTAGATACATATATAAAAAAATTCATATTTTCCTACATTTTCTCTAAAAATTCACATTCACCTAAAATCAGAATGGGACACCCTTACTCACCAAGAATGCTTTCATAGTACATAGTTCCACAGTATGAAGTGTGATGCAGTGCAGTACAAACTTCTGAGGGAAGGTCTAATAATCTGGTGCCAAGAATGTCACAGCCTTATAGTTGAGGCAAAATATTTACATGAGATTTCTGAAGTTTCAAATCAAAAGTGATGATTTGCAATTCCAAACCCCCAGCAAGGGAGTAATCATGGTTTATTACATTTATAATGACTCAAAAATTCTGTTTTGGATTGCTGCTGAAGTGTCAGATAAACACTTCTTAAGTTTAAAGGAACAAGGGACAATGGTTAACTTCAAAGTTACAAAAGGCAAGAAGACAAACCTAACTATCTGGAAAAGAAGCAGACTTTTCTTTGATTTTCTATAATTGTACTTTAAGTAAGAGATGAAACTACCAATGAAAGCAGTTGGTTGAGTATTAGGAAAAAGGGTTCTGATAGTAATATCACCTTTATAAGTTGTGGAAACCTGGAAACCTTTACAATGTTTTAGGTTAATGCACAGAAAAGTTACAAAGGGGGAAATCTCAGTACCAGTTGGCTGCTGTGTTCCACAACATACTTCCTGACTTTTTATATTTTATTTGTATTCCCTTATTTATTTTTTTACAATTGATCCACATTCTGTCTGAATAGTGAAGACTTGTCACATGCTGAGCAGTAACTTCGAAACAGGCTGGCTACAGTCAGTGCCCTAGACAAAAGTGCCTCTCTTAGGGTACCAGTGGGCTGCCAGCTCCACTTCTCACTGGGCACTTACCTGGCTGCACTCTGAGCCAGCAGTCATGAGACAGCTGCAGTCTGGAACTCTTGTAGCTGTATCACCATGACAGTCACTCTGATTATACAGGGCAAAATATCTTCTCTCATTTTCAGCACAGGGCACATGCCTGGCAGACTGGATTTTGCTTATGACTCTTGACCTAGTACCCAGAGAAAAAAGGCAGGTGCTTCGCTGTACTCAGGAGAGCTAATGTGCTCTCAGAGAAAGGGTGCTGAGATGAAGAAAGGCTACTATCACTCCTTGGGGCTGACACTACAAATAAATCCTTGAAAATCTAAGTGCATTTAGAGCTGGTACACATACCAGGGAGAGGCATGGGTGAGGAGATGGCTTCAGAACATGTACCTAAACATGCATGTCACAATACACACAGCATGGCAGTTCAGTATCATGAACTCTAGAAAGAAATTTAGAGATCAACTTAAAGTGCCATGGATCCAAAATCATCAACAACTCTCCCTCCTGCAGCAAGCAGGAAGGTATCTGTTCTCAGCTCAGTAGTGGGAGCAACAAGCAATTGGTTTCATTATCAGCATTAAAATGTCACTAAGCTTCTCTACGTTTTTTCATGGCTTAAACTCCACCCTCTGCTGAGAAACAGCACAAGATCTGTGCATTAATCAAACCTCCTGCTTGCATGCTATTCTGTTTTCAAGAGGTATCAGATGACACTGACTCCTTATGGATTTCTGGTCATTCTGATATTTAATTTAGGCTGAGAGGTGTTTCCCTCCTCAACTCTAATTAACAGGGCGGGGCAGTAAAATCTGGCTTTGCCTCAGCTGTGGAACTATATTATCTTAATGTCTGCTTCACAGCAGGCTAATGAAGCTTCCCTTTAAAGCATTTAAAGGGCAAGATAACAAGGGCTACATAAGTGTGTGTGTGTGTGTTTGCATTTGCATATGGGGGAGGAACTGCAAAAATTTGTGGGAAGAGAACAGTGTGTAAATATACTTACATCAGATTTTGTGATTTGCAACTGATGTTCCTGAGAGTAGCTACAAAATAAGATAGTTCATAATCTCTCCTTCTAAAGAAGACAGTGAAGATTTCTGTGATAAATTAAAAAATGTGGAAATAGACTTCACAGTGTGTTTTTTAAAGTAGCACTTCTCAGGTTAATACATGTAGTACACAGTTTAAAACACTTATAAAGCCTGTAGTCATTCCTTTGAGGTGACAAGAGAAATCTGAAACATGAAGGTTAGAAAACGGAGCGCGCGCACCATTGTAAGTCTTACAGAAGTTCCTCTCCTAGTCTCCCCCATCCCTTCCTTGCTCTGGGTCCTCCTAAGCCATCATATAAACCAAATACAATTTAGAGAGCACACTTAAGACAAGACTAACTCCATCTATTTAGAAACTAAAGTAATGCAGTAAACTGTGGAGTCCTGTTTCCCAGGCTTCTCTTTTCGGAGAAGAGTTGTCTTTCCCTGTGTTTAAAAAGAACTGAGGTAATTTTGGGCACTGATGCAATCCAAGTAGTCATGGCTACAAATATTTATACTAAATCCTTTTAAAAGAGTGAAAAAAAGATAGATGAATTTTAAATAAGCTGTGCAGACAAAAAAAGATTATGGTAGCTGGATATTATTTGAAGAATTCTTAGGAGCTTCCTACTGCATTTTTTGACTTACAGTCAAAGATAGTAGAGCTGAAAAGGAAACAGAGTGGGATTTTTTTCCCCCAACTGTTTCTGACTGTGCCGTTCTTTTCTTGGAAAGAAGTACTTGAAATCCATAGCAACCTTCTTAAAATAAGTTAAAGCTACTTGTGAAAATGGTCAAGGCCCTACTTTAGTTAGGTTAGTTACACTCTTTGAGGAAAAAATCTGACAAGATCTGAGCAGCCAAGAATTCTGGAGGAAAAAAAAATAAATTCACCTCTAACATTTTTGTCTTGCACTGGAAGATTCTGAATCTGACACTACTAGGCGATCTAGTGTATATGCATATAAAGACTGCAAGACACTGTGTTACTCATTCTTAAGTGTATTCAGCACCTAACAATAAAATATTTTAGTGTTCAAACAAAACATAATTCATACTGACAAATAATACTCAGAGCAGCTCGTTAAAATAATGTTTAGACGAACTGTTATTAATAATAAGTCGATATATTTTTTCATGAACCATTTCAGAGATTCCTGATTTTAATGATGCATGTAAACTAACAAAAATAAGAGAGCGCCCTGCAATCACTGTATAGTCCTTCTGGAAATTAGTGTTATAAACAAGGTAAAAATAAAGTGTGCATAACTTTAAAAAAGCCTAAGTTTATTTCAGAATGAACATGAAGTAGAAGTACTTTTTAATGAACAACTAATGAAAATTATTATTCCTTGCACTCTAATTAATTTTATACATAAACCCCAAAATCTGCAAACTCAACAACTTGTAGTAAAATTCTACTTTGTCTATGCAAAGACAGAATTATTGAAATGTTATCTTTAGAACAGCAGTCACAAAATAAAGTCTGCAACAGTGAAGCCTGATAAAACAAAATAAAATTCTTTTTTTCCCTAGCCATGGGATTAAGGAAATTTCAGGCACTAAAGAACAGTCTTTAGAGTTTCTTTGCTACTTCTTAAATTGAATGCTGAAGTATGCTACACAAATCCACTTTATTCAATTCTCTGCAGCAAGTGATTAATAGGAAAAATTTTTAAGAACGTTACAGTAAATAAAACCCTTTCAGGAGGAGAAAGCCTCTAGCTTCAATTTATTTTTATAGTAATGTTTCTCCAAATTATTTGTAGTCCTGTTCTACTAGCTCAGAAACATCTGTTTCAAGTCCTTGTTTCAAAGTACTAAATTGCAGGGAGTATTATCAAAAGTTTTAAAGCGTTACTTCCCTGTAAGCAATTGCTGTCACTGTTGTGAGACTATGTTTATTTAAAAAACTCCATTTAAAAATTAAAATCCCACAGAAGCAGTTATTTATTAAAATACATTACATGGATTTGAAGCAAATATAAATCACTTTCTAAAAAAAAAAATATTGATGATATATTTATTGATTCCTCCTTTTAGAAGGAATTACCATTTTAGAGGTACTTCAGGAATCTTAGTGTCCATCACTTCTATCAGTAGAACAAGCATCTTCAGGGCACTAATCGCTTCTTCAGATAGTTTCCTCAGTTTTAAGACTTACACTCATTCACCAGAAATAGGTGGTAGTCAAACTCCTCAGATCCTTGACAGACATCTGAAATGCTGTCATAGTTTACAGCAGTTATTAAGGGGAAAAGGGCTGTCTCTTGAAGCTATCAAAGCACAAGAGATGTTTTTCTTCACTCATCCTGCCAAATGTTTATTAATTAAAAAATTCCTGAAGTTATAGGACAACCTCTATTCTTCCTTTCACTTTCATGGGTATTGAAGACAGAATATGGCCTAAAATTAGCTCTTTCAAAAGGAGAAATACTGACTTCAAGTCAGATCATGTAGAAAAGTTCAGATTTAAAACCAAACCTTAAGTTTTAAAATTCAAGTGGTTAAATTCATCCATGATACTGTGAGGCATTCACTGCAACCTATAATAATCACTATATACCTCAATATCATTTTTATAATCCTATAAAAATCTGAATTTTGTCTGTTATTTTAATGTAGGTAGCACAGACAGCTACAAATCAATTACATTTATAGTTCCAGCTCCCTGACACTGTGGAAACATTTATACAGTACCTGACAGATGAAAGAGCAAATCCATTCCTTTTCATTTTGGGTGGTATTCTCAGTTCAACCCAGAAGCCTTATCAAATAGATGTCTTTTAAAGCGTGCCTTGAAGGTACTTTGTACAAAATGAAGGTGGAAGGAGGAGGAAATTCCAGACCTGAAGCATGTGCCACTTTTTCTGATTAAAATTCCTTGTCAGTTGATTAGAACAGCAAAATCACAGCCAGAAGTCCCTCATCAAAAGTTCTACTCACTATCCACCTGGCAGACAAGCTCTGTTAACTCTAAAATTAATGACATCATTAGCTAAAAAACACTGATATCAAAGATCACCACAGTAAAATACGAATTGGCCAGCGTAATTTCCATAGGAATTCTTTCTTCCTGCCAAAACTGATAACACTGAATGTGTTTAGTGCTTTTGAACAGCAGAATTTACATTTTACAATTCAGTCACTGCTGCTGCACATTTGTGTGTATATTAGGCAGCACCCTGCAGCAAGTATTGTGGGCTCCTCCAGAGCCACTGCTTGAGGAAGAAGAGTTAAGAAGAACTCAAAGTTTAAGGATTGTTGTTCACCAATCAACCTGCTGGTGACCTACCACGTTGGTATTATTCTAATGAACTCCTGGGGACAACCGACCTACTTGACTTGTTTCTCCCTTAACTCCTGCTGAATAGCAACTACACTGTCATTGCTATAATGGTTCTTGGCCAACTACAGAGTAGGACTTCCACCAGAGCCATAATTTCCACTTGCATGAGAGAGGCAAGCTCATTTCAGCATGAATTATAAATTCATAATAAAGTGGGGCATTAAAAAAGCCTAATTAAGTACTCCAAATGGGAGTGAAGCAAACAAAGTAAGGGAAAATACGCAAATCCCATAATAGAAATATCCATGAAAATGTGAAAAGTATCTTGCATGTATATTAAAAACATACACAGTAATATATCCACTTTGCTTACTGCTAGAGCAAGAGAGAAATCCACAGGTTTCAGAGATGCGCTTTTGCCCATTGTTTCCCTTTTCTGGAGCATGTCAGCTATTTCGTATAACCTAATGTATTGGTAAAATATAATGAATTGTACTCTGGGCTGATTCCTGGCAGCTTGTTTTGACTGAGGTATTTATTTAATTATTAATCATTTCCTGAATGAAGACCTTCCATGTGTATTTAGCAATCTCTCTGGATGCCCTACATATGCACTACACATTGCTGTAAAATTAAACCAGCTGACTGAGACAGTCTAATTTTAGGAAAATGCAAACAACAGTAGGATTATTTTTCCAAGGAGAAAACTCAACAGTTTCAAGGATGAAAATGCTTTTAATCTGCAATAGTAAAAGACTAAGTGAGGGCTTCATCCTTATATGTCAATACAGAATTCCAAATCTGTTTTACGAACATGACTGAAATCGCAATAAAAATACAGCATCTGTACTTCACATATGAAACATTTATAATCCCCAAATTTAAGAGCCTGTATAAAGGAAAACAGTAATTCCAATAATCAGAATCTGTGATGCTGGTGCCATGAACAGGAGTAACATTAAAATGGAATTGATATTCCCTCCTCTGTTTTTTATTTTCTACAGTCAGCATCCTGCTATACATAGTTGATCTAAGTAGACAGTTCCTAGTCCACAGACACAGACTGGTCACATTCCCCTAGCTCTGAGGCAGCACTGTGCAATTTTCCTGAGACAGGGAGCACTGCGGGGCACGCACTATTCACTCCAAGGTCTGCTAGACTGAGCAGGGTCAGAGCTGACCTGGAGGTAGTAATACCACCAGATCCAGGGCAGCTCTCTGCTGAGACACCAGGTTCACCACATTTCATCAACACATCCTTGACACCTAGGTATCTCAATTAGCCCTGGTGTTGCACACTTCACCTTTTAATAGCCTAGATAACCCTGTATAGTGCAGAACATACATGTCAATCACAGTGCTTGAGGCCTGAAAAATGACGAGTATAGAAGAGGATCTCTCTTCTTCTTAGCAGTGCTACCAGCCCTAAGGGTCAAGCAGTGACACGAAGAGCACTGCCTCCAGCACTTTCTGCTGTATGCCCTTTTTACATTCACAGAATCATCAAAGATTATCAAGTCCAACCACCAACCTATCACCACCATGCCCACTAAACCCTGTCCCTAAGTACCACATCTATCAGCGCAGTGGTTCCATTGTATGGGCACTTGACAGGTGATAACTGCCCTTTCCTAACATGGACAAGACTCTTCTGGGGTTAACATTAATCTGGCATGAAACCACCACAGCCTATTGCTGAGACACTGGGAGGGGGGGTGGAATCCAAAAGAAACTGCCACAAAAAAAACCCAATCAAAAAAGCCTCAAAACCAAAACCCCAAAGAAACAAACCCAGATGTAAACAAGAACAAAAATCCTCTGTCCTTTTGATGTCTAAGACACAAATAACCTTGTTTAAGGATGATTAATTTGAGTAATAGATATAAAAACAATAAAAGTGGCGGGGGGAGATTGCAACTTCTGACTCAAAAGAATCCCCAAACTCACTTCAACCCACCCCCCTCTGGGGGTGCATAGTACTATATACTTTTGATGCAAATAAGATGAGCACGGGACCAATGATGAACGACATAATCACTAACCAATGACGGTAAACTTAAATGAACTTTTGCTAAGCAAGTGACAGAATAAATATGCCTTAACTTCTGTTCAGACAGCTGAGCTACCTTTGTGGAACACCACCCAGCTCCCAGCTTTGTGCAGACTTGTAGTAAAGAAATACCTCGACCCTGTCCATATTGGCTTGCACACTGCGTAAAGATCTCACTCGACAGGGCAGAAGGCTGCTGAATGTAACAAGTCTGCACAGTCGAAGCTGTACTTCTGAGACCATGATTCACAACACAGCCCTCTGTTACAAACGTGTAACTGAATCAACTCTATTCGGCATAGCAGAACATACACTTATTAAACTCTACAGTCAACAGATCAATGTGACAAGTCCAAAAAGGGCAGAAAAGACTTGTCATTACCATTCCTTAGATCACCTAGAAAAAAAAATACTCATACAAAGAAAAAAGAAAAATTCTCCTCAGAGCTGCCTGTGACCAACAGTCAGACCAGCGTCATCTTAGCATTGAAACAAGGAAATCAAATCTACCTCTCTAGCAGGTGCATAGTAAAAATGTTGATCCCTTAGATAAAGAAAAAAAAAGTGTTTTAAAGAAAGGAAGAGGAGGAGAGAGGAGGGAAGAAGAGGGGAAGGAGGAAAAAGAGGGAAAAATGCGAACAAATCTGAATGTAAAATGCATGTTTCCTAGAGAAGTCTTCCTCCCCCATAAAACTAGGTCTCCTGGATACCCTAATAAATAGGTTTGGATCATAATTTACTACATTACCAACCACAAATTGGCCTTATACATTACAGTTTTTCACATCAATCCCTTCTAGTGCAGACAAATCACTCAGGAGGTAATCCATTCACACTGGGAAAAAAATTAACCCATAACAATACTCACAGAGAAAAGTTGTATTACACTGTAGATATTTACATGGTAACGAGTAATTTACAAAAATAAGAATCTTGATGAATCAAGACTTAGGTTATGAACATGTTCCTTAAAACTACCATTTAATTATCAAAATTCAAAAGATGTCACTCTAGATCTCTAAAGTCTATATGCTTATGTTACTACTTAAGTAGGACCATTAACCTCAATGGAATTACAGGAACATGTTTCCTTATTCTTTTGACTAGGACTATGACAGATTAAGGCTACCAATAGTCTATTTCTAGAAATGTAACTGTTCAACCAGTTATAAAGAGAATTTTCTTAATACTAACATTTCAAAAGATTAACAGCTGATATAAGATGTCCTCTTCTGAACAAATCACTATTTAAAAAATAATTCAATCTTCTGAATAAATTGTTCTTACTGCTTATGGGTTAATCTTTTATTCTAAAACTCAAAGAGCTGGTTATTTCACAAACAGAAGGTTTTGATGTATAAACATCATGGTGACTAATAGAACATCTCAAAATTCTTGGTTTTATGAGAACTTTAACAAAAGAATTCCTATTTTCCTAACAGCTACAGATGTTAGGGGCATCAAATATTTCTGGTGGAAGAAGCAGAGCAGGTTAAGGATAAGGCCTTTCCTGTTAGAGTAAATGTGTCAAAACAGAGGCTTGTTACCGAATAAAATACTTCTAAGTCTGTATTTCCCCAGAACTCTGTAATGAATAATTCTTACTGAACAGAGAAAAAGATAGAAGTGCTTAGAAAAAAGCAAAAAAGCATCAGGATGACATCATTGCCTGTCTGCTAGCCAGGAAAGGAAGAGAGGGATTATCCAAAGAGTGAACATCTGGATTGTGTATATAAAGGCAATGAAGGATTTTTATACATATTAGTTCACTGAGTTCCACTGAATTTTTATCTCACAAAGAAACAGTAGTGCTATGATATGCTTTTATAATGAAAAAGCAACAGGAATTCCAGTGGTCTGGGTTAGTGTATTAAGAGATACACAAACAGATTTATCATTCACTGCTTCTTTACTATATTTAATTGAAAAAGTCTGGCAGATACTTCAACTTATAACTCTGTCTTTTTGAGTTAAAACAATGTAGTTTAGTAACACTGGTTTCTTCTTTCTGTTAGGGTTTCAGTAACAAAGACTGTAAGTAGCATGGTTCTGACCAAAAGAAGATCAAAATGTATTCGGTTCCCCATCCTGGTACCCTGAAGACAGGTTACAAAAAGTCTTACATGTAAAGTGTTTCAATTTCTTAAGAATACAACTCAAACCAAATTTTTTTTTTTGCCTTTTTTTTTTTTTTTTTAACTACACAACAGAGTTTCTGCATAAGATGCAACTCTAATAGTTAAGTATAGATTCAACTAACCTGTGCATAGCAACACTAACAAGTTGCTGTGAAAAAAATCAACTTAATTCTGGATTGGAGTACAATACAAAAAAACCATTCTTACCTTGAACTGTTAGAGTTGCTGATGCTTCAGCTTTTCCAACCATATTTTCTGCAACACAAGTGTAGGAGCCCATGTCTCCTGCCATAACTTTCCGGATTTTCAAGGTATGATCATCGCGGATTTCATATCTTTAAATACACACAGTAACAAACAATGAGTAAGAATAATAGAACTTTGTACAGTTTCTGTAGAGGGAATAAAGATGGTGTATTTGCTTTCAAATATTTTTGTTTCTATACTTGCCTTAGAAATAAAAATATGTATAAATCCTTATAAATTGAAAATGTAAAAACAGAGTTTTAAAAGCAAAATATATAAAAGTATTTGAAAACCTTATTCTGATTTCATTTGCCATGTGAGTCACTTTTCCTGACATAAGTAGAATTTCATTGGTGTAATATAATCATAAATCCTTAATAGAGAAGGGTTTAATTTTTAGAACTCTTTTAACAAATAACTATTTAATAATAATTATTTTCCTTATATTTTTTCCATCTGAATGAAGGACTTTTTTAATACAATAAAACATTGTTCTCAAGATCAGAATTGCTTGAAAGTCAAGACAAATCATGATTCACTAAATTTTCTTAAAGAAAAATGTGGCCCTTTACCATTTCCTCTCCTTTCATCATCTTTTTTCTCTTCATTGTATAATGCAGTCAATGTGTTTCTCTTTATGCAAAGTAGATTTTTCTCTTCAAAATGCAACATTTCATATTAAAACTATAGACTAGCTTAACAGGAAGCTGGATTTGGATGGCCAGAAACAACTGTTAGAGGGTTTCTTCTTACACACCCCTCTCCTAATAGGTTTTTAACTAAAAATAGGGAATTCAAAGTAAGTAAATAAATAAATCTATTGATGACAGAATGTATTTCTTTTTAATAAGGTGTTTTACTTTTTGATCTTAATTAGAGCAATGACAGAAAAAAGAAAAAGTTGATTGGAAACTTAGTAACAAACCCATGGATAACCAAGGCAACTTTCTACACCATCAGTCTATATTTTATATCTATTCAGGTGAAGAATTGATCTGTATCAGATACTGCTGACTGAATTTACATTACTTTTTGTTATATTTGTCATGTGTTTTTACCATAAAAGCTTGAGAACAAGCCCTTCTTAAGTTTCATTATAAATTATAACTTTAAATAGAGCTCTGTGGTAATTAGAAATGTCTTATTAGATCAAGCCAGGCCTTCTCCATTTAAGAAAAAAGAATGCTAATCCTCAAATGTTGACAGCTACATCATATATCAAGCTAGACAGCATACAAAAGGTAACTCCATATACAGCACCTTGCTTTTGGCAATTCCCCATCATCTTTCCTCCATCTTACTGTAGGGACTGGGTCACCTCTTGCTTCACACTTAAACTCTGCGCTGTCATCCACAGTTACAGCCAAATTACTTGGTCTCTTCACAAAAGATGGTCTCTCTAAAAGGAAAAGAATGAAAAAAAGGGATAAGTAAAGCAGTCCTGTGCCTAAATTGTGATTTTTCCTGAACTGTGGCTGCTAAAAGCCAGGGGAGTAAAGTGGCAAATCTGATAGAGTTCCCTCTGCTTCTCTCGCTCCCAGCCCTAGGCAGAAGATCCATAGCGCTGCAGATGGCCAGCACTGTGAACCTCAGGCACAGAAGACAGACCCTCTCAAAACAGTGGCTCAGGATCCAAGCACAAACTTATTTACTTCTTATGGATCATCATCACAGACAATATAGCTAAAGGAAAATATAACCTTCTCAGAAAATCTAAATACAGGGCAATCCTCAGATAGAATGCGGCCTCCTAAAAGGACTGAGACAAACGACCACTCATCTATTACACTGCTTCAGAAAGACAGAAGTCACAAACCAAACATTGTCTCACTGGAGGTTTTGACTTAATGATCCCTCCAAATCTGAAGGCTAAGTAAGGCCCAGCACAGCATCTATTTGAAGTTGCTTGCAGGTGTCAGCAGCAGCTAGCGTTTAATGCAGACATTTCCAATGTTGCATTAGAAAGACAACATTTTCTTTCACAAGCACACATAAAATAAAACAACCCAAAATACCCCACAATATCCTATCTGTAATTTCTGTTCATAAAAATTGCTGTTATCCCTGATATGGATGACCCAAGTTCTGGCTCACCAGAGCCAGATTAATCACTGAATACTTTTTCTCAGGCTTTCTGAAACAAAATGGAATCTCAGTACAGGTTGTGCTAGTCTGGCAACCCAGATACTAGCTGGAAATTTCGGGAAAGGGATCAAAACACTTTTCTACCTGTAACAGAGCAGAAAGCTTTATGGTGGTGTGTGGCCTATTCATAGTTCCACATGAGGCTGGAGTGCAGTGACATTTGCAGATGCACAAGGAAGAAAAGTGGTTTTAACAATCTCTGAGTTACTCCAGGAAGGATTATCCATCTAGAAAGGCAGCACTAGATGACAAGAGGATATCCATAAAAGAAGAAGGAAGGTTTAACAGGAGAGTGCTTGTCAGCTTCCTTTGCCTAAGGCAGATGACCTTTTTGCCTATAAACCTGTGAAAGCTCTGAGGGACTTGAGAAGGCAGTTGCATGTTCTGACTTGTGTGTATTAAAGATATAAATATCTGGAACTGGAAGAGTCTTAAGTCACTGACACAATCAGGAAGTGTGAATACCCAAAAATTTACTACATTTTTCACAGAAGCACAAAAGCACCAGACAGAAGGATAAAGATACAATCCCATATTATTAGTGTCTCTCATTTTTGTCTGAAAAAGGTGGTTCCAAATATTACTTTGATTTTACAGATAAAGATCATAGAATCATAAATAGCTCAGGTTGAAAGGGACCTTAAAGATCATCTAGTTCCAACCCCCCCCCCATAGGCAGGGATGCCAATCTCTAGACCAGGTTGCCCAGGGCCACATCCAGCCTGGCCTTGAACAGTGCCAAGGATGGGGCATCCACAACCTCCCTGAGCAACCTGTTCCAGTGCCTAACCACCCTCCTGGTAAAGAAAAAAAGGTAAAATATAGAGATTAGACTCAGTATTATAAAACCTTAGCAAATAATTCAAAAAGGACTGAAGTAGAAATATGAAATGAACAAAACCCTGTAAAAGAGCTTCCTTTATTCTTGAGATGTACGGGCACTTGTGTTGTAGAAAACTTACCCTTGCTTGCAATGCTAGGCAAATAATGTTAGATGAAATGGTAAGTCAATCTTTAATCTGTCAGGTCTAGCCTGGGTTCATATGCAAGAAGTGAGAACTAAGACAGAGACCTACAGACATGAATCTAGCTATCATTTTTTAAAAAAAAACACATAAGCAATCTCCCCCACCCTGGTTACCTTCTTGTAAAACCTCAATTTGAACACAAGGCAAGAAAATTCCAGATTATACTTCAGTATAAAAAACATTTTGGGAAGGATATTCAAATTAATTACACAAGAGAAAAAGGACTGACCCGGTAAGGCCAGGACTGCGGCACAACAGCAAAACCCACAGAAGGCACAATGTTCTCTAGATCAGTTTCCTAACGGAAGTGTGTTAGTCCAAGAGCTTTTGTCTGCCCATTCACAACATGCTTACTCAAACTCATAAACAGGTAAGAGAAATCAGAAGTGATTTAAGTATCAATCTTTACCACACAATTATTTGGTAAATACATGGAAAGCTTAGCAAGGATCACTTTGAAACTTTCTAATATTACAGTTCCTGGCATGCAATCCTCCCTCTGATCTAAAGCACAGACCTAAAAGCAAAGTTCAACTTCTAAAAGACCAAAACCCATAAACAGAAGATTTATGTTGAGAGATTTTGAATATACAAAGTCAGCATGTTTCTCATTCTTTTTCGTGCATATTTAAGGCCTGAGTTGAAAGAATTAGGTGTATTAAAGATTTCTAGACACAGATTGGTAAGACATTCAGAGCTTTACTGTCATGTTGGAAAAGAAAACCTCATCAGTTTTCCCACGCTGAAAATCAGAAATATGTTTGAATGGAATAAGAGATGAAGAAAAAGGCAAAGACAGACCTCTGTCTGTAATGCATCCTTCTTACAGGTGTTGAGCAAAAGTAATATTTTACAGCCTGGATTACATAACAGTTCATACCATGAATTCCTGATTGGTGGTAGTCTAGTGATGAGCTAGTACAGTTTACTAGTGATGAGCTGGTACAGTTCAGTAGGAGCCCAGTGCCAGGACTTTACTCATGTAACTGTGACTTTCTTTCAAATCTAGCTTGTGGTTGGAAGTTCTAAAAGTCTATTTGACAGTAAAGTTCCACCCAAAGTGCTTCAAGAGAAACTACAAATTAAAAAAAAAAAAAACAAAACACAAAAAACCCAACCAAAAACTCCAAACCAACCAAACAACAACAAAATCCCCCATGACAACAGTATAAACAGTATAGTGGATCATCATAGTCTTCCCTAGCTTCTAAAAGGTTACATACTACCTTTTGGATATTCAGTTTCAAGAGCTTTAAGATACCATACAATCTCACTTTATTACTGAAAGCTCTACTTCAAATAAAACTTTGAGCAGGACTTCAAGTTGTCCAAGTTCTAACTCCAAAAAGTAGCGAAGACAGATGGAAGTACCAAAGAATGACAAGACAGATCTGCCTCCTCCACTTTAAAGTAACATGGGACACATTTTAGAAGAAAACGACCAAAGTTACATCTACAGTGATCAAGATGAAAATCTGAGACTGCATTTGGAGTTACATCTTCTTTTCTGAAATAGCAACAAAACCCCTGCATTTTCAGCTAGGCTCAGTTATCTAAAATGATAACGTATTTTTTGATGTTCAGAGAAAGTATCATTAGGATCACTTGAACAAGTAGACCTGTTGTATCTTTACAACACTTACTACACACAACTATAAATGAAGGGCTAATTATTTCATATATAAATTTACAATAGTTGTGATATTCTTCAATGAGAGGGAAAAATGAAGCCTCTGCTTCTTAGTGATGTTAATTTTTGGTTTGCTATTATTTTACAAAACTGATCCAGACAGAGGTCACTAGAATTATTTTCAGTTCAAGAACTAAGAAAGAAAGTGTATTGTGATAGCAAAAACAGTCCAAGGCAGATTGCAAAGCCATTAACTGCCACCAAGTTGACAGAGCACAAAAGCATTTTCAGCATAATCACTGAAAAGGAAATAGATGAGAATGACCCTTAATAAAAGGTTTACTAGAAAAACAAAAGTTGGACATTTTCATTAACACAGTATTAAACAAAGAGTTCTTACCTAAAACAGTGAGTTCTGCAACTTCACTTTCACGTTCTCCAACCATATTTGTTCCAACACAGACATATTTGCCAGCATCATTCTTTCTCGTGTATGTGATCATAAGCTTTCCTCCTCTGATCTAGGACAAATTAAGTATAATAAAAAATATTTAATACAAACTAGTCATTCAATAACATTTGTTAACTTGAAAAAGGTTCTGTTACAGATAATGAAACAAAACAAGCTATCAGTGATCTTCCAAATCTTACAGAAAAGTAAAAAAAAAAAAAAAAAATTACTATTAATCTACATTCCTTCTTTTATGCCAAATTTTGGCTTACTTTTACATCAGTATTTTAAAAACTCTCATATTTGGATGCCTACTACTTTTTTCTTCATTTTGCATTATGTAACAGTGGCTATTCAACAGCTTGTTTAATGCTTGTTGTCCAGGACTACAATTCTTTCCTATGCACTACTGTAGTTTGAGATAAACAGAGCGGAGAGTAAAAATTAGCACTAGACACAAATTGCATTTTAACATCAAGTTAAGTAGTTGCAATTACTTTTTCTTGACAAGAAATATGTGTACATTATCCTACCACTGGTCTTGCTCATTATTATGAATGAATTTTGTGTTTGGTTTGTTTTTCATTTCTTAAGGAAGTGAAGGATGCTTTTTATTCTATAGTTCTTCATCTTTAAATAACTAATTTTAAAGGTTGATAAGCAGCTGGGCAGAAGCAATTAAATCCTTACTGGGAAATGAATAACATTCTGTTTTTAATTTTGTGTTCAGTTTTTGGAAGATAATGGAATTCCAGTAATCCTAAAATTAGAAAACATACTTCCCCTTTGTGCTTCCAAATCTTACTGTTTTATTTTAAAATACATATTAAGTGCATATGAAAGTAACTGATCTCCCTTTAAAAGTATTTATACTGCCATTTGATTGAAAAAATGGTTGAACAAGTTTCAAAGTTCACCAAAATGCAGCAAAATTTGTGTAGGCAACTGAATAGGTACCACCTTTACTTTTAATATACAAAAACATTACTTAATTACAGGAATTATATTTTTAAGTGAGCAAATGCTTCTGAGTTCAATCACATATGAAAACCACTGCAGTTCAAGGCATGGGTGGAAGTACACAATAAATAAAAGCTATATATGAAGCTACGTGAGAGGATCTAATCTACTCAGTGACAAGTAGGAGAGTGTTCTTAATACAAGATTATTATGCTCAGGTTGCCTGAACCTAGAAATCTATCCCTGAAAATTTGACATCTTGAGCAGCGTTGGGCTCTTATTAACATTGTAAGATGTACACACACAAAGATGACAGTCATTTATTGAGATAAATGGACATACATGTGTAACATAGATAGTGTTGCATACAAATTTCATTCTGTTGCCTTCGGCACTTGTTGTCTGAGAACAGAAAAGATATGTCCTTTATCATCCAGAAATCCAGTAATGCTGAAATTTCAACGGGGATTTGAGGCATGAAGAACGAAAAAATAAAGGTGACCTGCAAATACACATTTTTCAACAATCCGTTTGCATTTTTAGATTGCTGACTGCCTGAAATGGTAAGCGTGAGAAGAGAGCACAACATATAGCCAGAGATCTATCTGTATGTATTCCTGGTTTACAACTCCCTAAATCACAGAAAACTATTTCCAATTAATCTATGCAAAGGTCTAAAAAAAAAAAAAAAAATTCTGAAAGATTTCCATATGCATTTGAAGGTATGTGTATATCCACATACCTATGCAGAAATGTATACATTTCATGTACATCAATATTTAAATTGGATTTAACAAAGAAGTGTATTTACATATCACAAGAGTTTACCGATTCAGCTGATGATTTCAAATGCACGGAAACTGAAAGCAGTGATTTTCATAAATGTCTTCAAAGCTTAAGTCCTACTGATGTTCAGTAGCATTTGTGCTCCTCTGTGATTTTAGCACTTAAGAAAATTCCATTCAGAACCATAACAATATGACAAAACTCTGTATTTTGCACGAATTGTAACCTCCAGCAAGAGCCATCCCAGGAATATCTATATCACCACAAGATTCTCTTCAAAGCATGGATGGATGGAAGCATTAAAGCAGAAACATTCAAACAACTAAAAAAACACTGGAAGCTGCTTTTCTTCCAAGTTCAGATTTTTATAAGGAAGGACAGGCAGAGGAAACATGCCCTTGTGGATTTTGAGGCAGATTTCCAAAGATGTGACATGCCTACTGAAGGAAACTGTGTTTCCAGGATGGAATTCTGACTGCATCTGGTTTATTTTTCCTAGAGGTTTTTCTCTCTTGATCTTTTTTGTTCATTTGTTTGTTTTTCTTAAAACAGAAGTGTTTAGAACTTCAGCTACAATGATGGCTATGCCACATTAAGTTGTAATTACACATGACGTCACATAAGTGTGACACAATTATAATAAAATGTATCACAAGTGAATATGGAATTATGAATGTCTATAACTACAGTATTCACAGATGGCTAGAAGAAAACATAGTTCCGCTGTTGGGTCGCTACCCAAGTATCCCATTAAATTTTAACAATTAGCTACCCACCATCTCTGTAAGATTGACCAAGCCCTTCTATTTATTATTAAGACACCACAAATCAAATCTGCATCTCTGACAAATGTTTGCCACTTTTTCTCTCAGTACAAAATCTTAGAAATGGACTGTATGCACTGTAGACCAACGTCCTAATGGAACAAAGTACACAGTTAAATATATGCATGTGAACTTTTGTAGGAACACAAGAGTCAAAGAGTCACTGCTACATTTCTTTGTCTTACAGTACTAGACTTACTGGCTACAAACTTGGTAAGTTCATATACAGTATTCAGACCAGTAAAGAGCCAAATCAGCCAAATCGCTATTCATAGTCTATGGATACTTAACTATTAATCAAGTTATTTTAAGTGTACTGTTTCTTCTCATATTTGTGCCTCTGTCCCAGAATTCACGAGCTAGACTTTAAGTAGCAAATGATATAGTGGTTTGAAAAAGTGACATGCAGCGTAACATTTCATCTTAAACATCCAGAAGAGTTGTTACCATATTGAATACAAAGAGAAGTCCTTTATTCCTAGTAAACAAGACACAGAAAACAAGTTTTATTACACTACTCCAGTATATACTGCATGCCGTGAGAAAAGAACTGCTTTCCTATCTGCCAAAGCTTTAAGCCCAATTTTGAAAAAGATGGAAGCAAGTATTGTGTTTCATTTCTACAGCAATGATGCCAAGGCACTTTCTGACTTTTCACACCTCTTCAGGATTTTGTTCTGATCTATGCCTACCAGCAATTTTACCAGGGCCATGCAAGTAGAGAATACAAGAATAGCACTGAATACTGATGAGAGAAAGAGATTGTGATCAGCTGTTCATAGATGACCTTCAGTTGCCTATAACACATACGGATTGTTGTATGTGCGTTAAGAGAATATATGACAGTATGGTGACTTCCAAAGACTTAGTGAAAGCTATTTTCTGTGACCTGCCTGACCGTATTTTGCTCCTCGTGAGTAAACTGTTCATTCAAGCAAGTCCACATCATTTATTTCTGTACACAGTAGTTGGAGATGTTCATACAGAAAACTCTAAGCACCCACAGAATTAACTAGGTCCAGAATTATACTTTATGGTCACCCAGCAGCAAAAAATCAGACACAAATAATGAATCAATTTGCTTATCCAATAAATCAAACTCATAAAAACTTACCCAAGGGTTCTACAACATACCACCAAGTACTGAGTATAGCTGTACACGTGTATATATACTTATTCTAAGGCCATATTTTATATACACCTCTGTCTGTTGTGTGTGCCTGTCTAAAATTCTGTATGTATAAATCCATATCCATCTGTCTGTATTAAGAAATATCTTTATAAATGTGGGTGATTCACTCACTTTCCACAGAAATGTGCTATGAAATATGAGAAAGAATGAAGCCATGAAAGAAATGCTTGGGAAGTCCAAATATAAACATGACTGTGTGGGGTTTTTTTTAACATTATATTAGATCCTAGTTTAATTCTATTTAATAAATGAAATCTCTGTTGCAAAATAATTGTAAAGCAAACTTAAATCTGTAAGAAAATGAAATTTAGACTGCAGAGTGAAATACTGATCTCTGTTTGCACAGTCAAGGTTTTGGCATATGTAATATCACAAATTTCATGTATTTCATTTATCTATAGTACAACATACATATCATATTTTTTTTAAAAATGAAATGACAGGCATGCGATATTAACCTGTCAGACATGATCCTTGCTTTAAAATCATAACATCAAATTATAAATGACAATGAAATTGTTAAAGAACAAGGCAAGTACAGACAATTGTAATCAATAGTGGCACCAATGGTAGATATAAGTAAAACGGTGCTCGTATTTCTTAGTTAGGAAACACAGAAACTGCTCATTTCCCTCTAGGTGGTCTGGCATCCCAAAACAACTTAGTATATCTATAGTATGACTTATAATAGTAGCACAGACTGTTAAGGGCATGGAAAGTTGGTAAAAGAAGACAACTTTGCAGTTTTAGCAAAGCTGAGTAAAAAAAATATTAATATCCATGTAAAATTTTTATTTTAAAATGTGCACTTTGTTCCAAGCCTTGTGAATCCCATGTATTCTTCTCTACCTATTATGTTTTGCTTAAATATCAGACACTAGACATCAAACCATGTTTGGAACAGGGCTTCAACAGTGATTAAAGTTTGGTTGTGTTCAGCTTCAAAGTTCAGACAGAAGAGTCTGTGCTTTTTCGGTTTCATTCTCTAGAACCCCAGGAAGGTACATGCTGCCTCCTCCAGATCAAACATATGAAAAAAATCTATTTAGAAGTTTAAAAAAACAGTCTTGCAATGATGACAGACCTGAAGGTAGACTGTATAAAGGATAGCGCAAAATGCATGGGAAGATAGCTTGCCTTAGAAAGAAAGTGCATTTAAAGTAGATAAAATGACAATAGATTCAAGCTGCTGTTTCTGGCCCCCCTGCCAATCCAGCCAGGACACATCAGAGTCACAACAGGATTCAAGTCCGCTCATGAGACTGCCTTCCCCTCTTTTGTGGCCTCATTATTAATGGCTGTATCTACAAGAAGATGTAGATCTACAAAGGCTTAAGGGTTATCTGTGTCCTGAATTGTTTGGGGACTTCAGAGGCAGCTGAGGGTTATTCAACCCTTGGCAGTATCACAAGCACCAGGTATCGGGTTTACCATATGTGTTCGATACTTCACCCAACTAACAAGACCATGCAAACAGCCAAGATATATGCAGAATGTCATAAATCAACTTCATATACAATTTTCATAGGTTTAAAAAATTGCAACAATCTCAAGTGTACTTTGTACTAACATTTGGCTTTTGTTAATCATAAAGAAAAGATTTAATTCAAAATAGGCTGTATTGGCTCACACTGATCAGAAACAATTTTTGAACAGACAGCTATTTTTATATGAAAATATTTGAACCAGTAAAACACTTCCTGAAATATTTTCCACAGTTACAGTATAAAACATTTCCAGTATCATGCTTCCTTTCTTATCACAAATTAAAATTAAAAACCTCCTACAACAAAAGCATGTCACAAGTACACTCATGGCCTTAAATCTGCTCTACTAAGATCACTGAAATAAAACAAGAAAAAAACCAATCACTTTCCTCAGAAACGGTTTTTCTACTGTTTTGCCACTTATTGAGTACAGAAAACACACTAAACTTAAATGGGCAACACATAAGCACATCCTGTGGGGCAGTAAAAATATATAGAACTAACCAATCTTTCTGCAACACTCAAATTCCAACACAGCCCAACATGGGAATGAGGTGTTTGTAATGACTAAGATACTTCTGTAAAGTTACCCTTGTGTGTGAATCTCCCTTGGATGCACTGATGCATATGTAGTTTTCACTGCAATCAGTGACTGAAATCAGAAGTAAAAGTGAACTTGAAGTGAACTCGGTGCCTGGTATGTCTTCATTTTCTCTTCCCTTAAGCAAGTTCAGATGATTTGAAGTATCTGTTACACAGGAATTTTCTTTTAAGCATCACCACCACTATGTTATTTCCACACCACCGAGGATAAAATCCCAGACCAGCTGGAGTTAACTTGCCACACAAAATCTCTCAGTTTTTCATTATGTTACCTGAAGCGTCACAAATGTAATATGGAAAAATAATCCTACCAAACCACAAATTTTAAAACATATAAAAAGTTCCTACCTGGTAACCGTAAAAGAAACAACATAGCCCAAATCTACAGAGGAATTTAGCAGCCTACTTCCCACTGAGAGTTCCTACACTGCAAAAAAACAGACGCAAGGCCACGCTGTGGGGCTCTGTTGAAAAGTCACCAAGATTAAAGCCAAGGGAGGTGTCAGATAGACTCTCCAGGGACTAAAAGGGCCTAGCTACATGACCAGATCAGACTAACATAGCTCAGTCTGCAGGCTACAGAGAATGCTCAAACCCTGCAGACAGCAAAAGGGTGATTTAGGAGAAGGAGTACCATCACCATGCCATTTCAGAGGGGTAGGGACTCTGTTGCTCATTTCAAGGGGACTAACTATCTTTGTAGGTATTGACCAATGTTATCTTACTTTTCCAAGCCTGGAGTTAATGTTGGCAGGAAAATGACACAGAATTAAGACAACTCAATAACATGGGACATATTTCATGGACTGAAATTCCCTACTTTCTCCTAAGGGAAGAGGAGCTGCGCAGAGCATGAGCCAATAACTGAGTCCTAAGTTTCAAATTCAAAGCTCAGAAGCATGGGTAGATAAAATGTCACTAACATTTGTAATCTGATGAAAGAACATTTCTCAGAGTAAAGATCTCTCAAAGCCATCGTGCCAAAATACAGGATTTTTCAAGGTCCTGATACAGGGTCTTCTAAAGGGAAGAGTTCTGACAGGATTCACATTATCAATAGCTTTGAAGTAAATGTTCATAGGTATTTCTTCTACAATGAGCTCCCACAAGAAATGAAAGGCCTTTAACATGCAAAACCAAGGTTTACCTAGACTTAAAAGTACAATTGTGAAAGAACAACAAAAGCATCACATTTTGAGAAACTGGACTAGAAATAAAAAAGAATTATTCAAAATTATTCAAAGCATATTTGTCTCAGACTCTGACTTAATTTGAGGAGAGGACACATCTCCTCCTAGACTGACTGTCCACTGCTGGCTCTTCATGGAAGGGGAGCGAATTACAGGCTCTCAGGTCCTTACTGTGACCATTGCACTTGTGCCACTTCATTGCCTGTGAAAGCTTTCCTCCCTGGAGCTGACACAGCAGCTTACCAAGGGAAGAAGGAATTTCTGTTCTCCTCTGAGGGTAAACGTGAGCCCTTTATGGCATAGAATACAAACTGAGAACCAAACTAAGCAAATAAAATTTGTCACAGGTGGCAAAAATGCAGTGGATTCTTTCATACATTTCCAAGTCGGTATTTTCATTTTGAGACAGATTTGATTTCTCATCGTAAACATTTTCTTTCAAAACCTTACAATCAAGTTTACTTCCAAAGAAGTTTTGGCCCTACCAACTAAACACTTCAAATACACAAGTGTTTTCCAAAATGTAATCTTGAAAAAATATAGAATGTTTCCTAACGTAACTAAAAAGCTATCGATTCTCTAACATTTGACCAAGATGACATGTCATAGAAATCAGACTACACTTCAAAAAAAGCCATACAAACATGGGTTAAGTTTCTATTGCACTTATCTTTGACTGAGCCTAAGCTTAGTAGAATTCTAACGAAAAAACAAACCTTTCACATCATTTGTGTAACATTGCCAGAAAAAGGAAAAGATGCAGCACATTGTTCATTTTTCATGAACAGTTAAACACAGAAGTCAGATATTAATCTGCCATATTTCATTCTTCTACCATTGATCACTGCAGCTCTTGTGACTATAAAATATAAATCACAGATTTCCTTGTATTTTTTGTGGTCTGCACACAAACTTTGTGCTACAGGACTGAGGTAAAAGACTGAAGCCACAGGCAACCACAAACATATCTGACTAAGTTAGATTTTTATTAAAGGAACACAGACAAGCCACTGGGCTAGACATTACAGCTACAGAGAAAGTCCCTGCTTGGAAGATGCTGAAGTTGAGAGTTACAAAGAACAAGGAGGAGAATGTATGCACAGAGAGGTAAAGATTAAATACCCCAATTTCTTCAGCCCACCATAATTTTTTTTTTTCACAGTTAACTTTAGATCCCCGTGACAGACTCAACAGGTAGTGAGTGACCTGCAGATCTCCATCCATTCACAAACATTCAGGCCCTCTGTTGCCACAGGGGACTGCACAATATAAACTGATATTTAGCAATGGTCAGTGAGACCAGGAGCTACTTGGAGTTTCTGTTACTCTTAAAATAAGCCAGTGCAGGGTGCACTAAAGCACAACAAAGCATACACTGTTCCTATTCTCTATATGTACTAGGATCATTGCTCCCTGATTCTAACACATTTCCTATCACCATCCTTTAACTATGATGCCCTCTGAGAGTTGTTGTTTGTGGGCTATTGCTAGGCACACAAGTGAGTAATAGGGCTCCAGTGTCAGCAGGAACAGGCTGCTTTTCAGTTCTGCTCTTCCCACCCAGCCTCTGCCTTTCGAGCAGCTTATTGCTCAGTGTGCAAATGGAAGTGGTTACAGTGTGAATAGCCAAGGAGAGCGAAGAGACTGAAGCCTGAAGAATGATGCCTCTCCCCTTGCCTGATCTGCTCACAGTTGGGATCTGCTCGAGCTATTCAAGGGAGCTCTGGAGCCCTGCTGGGATAATTGCTTCCTTTGCAGCAGTTTTGTGCTATTCCTTTCAATGCTACCATGGGTTTAAACTCGGGGCACAATTTTGGTTGTTGTTAAAAGGGTATTGCAAACTGCAACAATGGAAAAGGTGGAGAATTAAAAAAAAAAAAAAAAGGGTCTGGAAAGGGGGAAAATCTTTTCTGGACACTGGAAATATCAGCTGATTGACTTTTACCATTTGTATTTACAAAGCAAAGTAAACTATGATCTAACTGGGCTGTATGGAAATCAGTGTATCTTGTCTGTGGCAGTTTGCTATTGGTGAAATGGGCTTGTAAAAAATAGCACAGAAATTTAAATTACTGAGCACTTTCACTTTCCCAGTGTTTCTTGTGGCTGTATGCATACCTTTTTTTAAAACTAGTACTATCCTAACATAAATTTGAATCTTTAACACCTATGTGAGCAGCATAAAAACACATTATGACTAGGAAGCTATCTTTACAGAAAACTGTTACCTGACCAAATTTTAACTCCTTTGCTACCAATTACATTTTTAAAGACAGCAATAGGAAGTTAAAACCTGCAATTTTATTCCCATAATAAACTTTCCTCCATAAAAATACAGAAAACATCCACAATATGCTTCCAAAATAAACCCAAACCCAAATGTTCAGTCTGGAGTACATGCTTAATTTTTGAAGACATTTACTCTTTCTTTGCCAGCTACTTACCAACACAAACAGAAAAGAAGATACACTTTTGCATTTAAAAGACTCATCAACCTAACATTCTGGCCACATTTTTCAAAAAGATAGGAAAAGTTAGGAGTTCTTGGCAACTAGATAAAGTAAGGGGTAGTCAACACATGACTATCAGATGGACATACTGACATGTCAAGGTACTCTAGTTCATAATTCCACTTCTAAAATCCGGTCCTGAATGCAGGTTATCAAAAGGTGAGTCCTGTAGCCCATGACACACAATACATGGAATGCCATCCTGACCAACCAAAGACCATTTACAAATGGAACAAGTACGAGATGCCTTCAGCTGTAGCCCCACCAAGTCTGAACTCACCACTCCTGAGACACTAGTACTCCAGTCACCACCCCAAATATGTGAAAAAAAATTATTGGACAAATACTTATGATTGGCATTTCTCTGTGTTGTTCCCACTACTGTAAATTTTTCTTTTGCTGATTTCCTCTCCATGCTGATGCACCTCAAGGAAAGGTAAGGAGAATGTTGCAAAAACACACTAAGAAAGCTGGGGAAAGTTGATGTATGTGAACAGGCATGGAAGATAGTGTTTAAGGACTGCCTTAATAGTATCTGTGCAAACAAAAGACCTTATCAATAGGTTCCCTCAGTCTTCCTGCCTCCTTTTCCAACACAAACAAACCAGAACAGGATCAACCACTACTGCAATAGGTAAACAAATATCAGTAGGTCACATCAGCACCCTGATGTCTGCATCAAGGTATAACCTTACAGAAAATGTTTGTAGTAGTAAGTTCACCTTGATTTATCTAAGAGGACATGTTTGTTCCAACACAGATGCACTGGTTTCCCTTATTTATGTCCAGAAAAGGTAAAGAAATTATAGAGAAACTTGATACCCTTGCAAAATAATTTTTAGTGAAAGACTAGTAACATGGTTAACAAATCCGAATAAACATTCAGAAATTAAAGGGGAAAACTTCTAAAAACCCTCAAGTATGACAAACATAAATCCAAAATTGTCAGCTGAACTAAGACTTCAACAACTATGCATTGTGCTTTGCAGTATAATACTTGGAATTATACTTCATGTACTTCATACAGGCTTTTTCTAAGACTTGTTATATATTGTTGACTTTTTTTAAAGAAAAAAGAAAGCCAAATTCCACTAAAAATGGAAGTCAGTCATGATCAGAAGAGACATAATTTTAGAGAACATTTGTTATAGAGGGAAAAGAAGTGTTCTGATTATTGTGTTCACCTTTTAAATAGTTCCATTTGACAAAGTCTCACAAAATCTTAAAGTGCTGTCCCTTGATGAGATCCACGTTCAGTGCACTGCAATGAAATGCTGCATGTTTTCCTCAGACCTAAGATTGGCAAGAAATGTTTGGCAGAATGTAATATTTCTACTATATTTCAGAAAAAATATTTAAATGTTTTTAAAATTCTGAATACAGAAATTCTGGAAACCTATCAGGCTCAAACTTTTGATCAAGACCTGTAAGAACTAAACCATAAATGTGGTACTACAGATATTATTTCTGAAACTTTCAAACATCCATGTGAAGGACAATTTGACATGCAGGCCATTCTATACATAGAATATTAAAATATTATATATGCTGTATAGTCCAATCCACTAGTCTCTCTCCCTTTTCCCCCTTCCCTAGGGAAAGGGCTGGTTAATAGGGAGTCTGTCACTTGTTTAGTGGCTGGCCCAGCCCTAACCCTTGACATACTTTTTCAAGTTTTACTTTTTTAAAAGCATTATTCTCCCTGGAAGGTTTTTGTTCTCATTTAAACATATAGAGGGAAGAACATCTAATTTTCCCTCCTCTCTGTGTAACCTATTCTCCCCCAGGCTGCCAGAACCAGGAGGCCTAGCAGAGGCAAGTAGACAACTGACAGCAGCAGAAAAAAGAGAGGCAAAAGCAAGGCTGTTGAGTTAGAAGAAAATGAGTATAATTAGATCCAAGTATAACTAACCACCCACACATCCACATGAAATAAAAAGGACAATCTTTATGTGACCATGTGCAAAATAGATTCTTGTAGATAATGATTTTTCAGGACAAAAAAATTTAAATAATTTATTGCTCAATGCAGCATGAATATTAGTAAAGAACTGTCCAACAGTTAGGTAAGGAAAGAAAGTACCTTTTTTTTTTCTTTCCCTTTTAAGGAGGGCAACCATAAGAAAGCAGACTTGGTCGTGCATAAGATTACACAGGAGTCTGGAATAACACCCTGCAATGTGTGTGTTAGTCCCACACTACTGCACGTGGTAAATAGCTGAACTTGGCAGTAAGTAATTGTGAGTATATTATTACCTGGAGAGAGAGAAGTACTGTTGGGTTGAGGAAACCCAAGAACTGAAAAATTATTATTTTTGAAGTGCTGTGATTTGGACTTGACTTTTCATATAACCAGAAGCATCACAGGAAACTCAGTAAGGCAAAACTATCCAAACAAAGTGAAATAAGCAAAAATGAAGTTGACAGAACTTTCAAAAAGTAGACAAAAAAAATCAAAGCAAACCAAACAAGAAGCTCTAATCACTTACATCTGTTCAAGGCTCCAGAAATGGGCACTGTTCTTCTCCACTATTTTTATTCTACATTTTTCTTTTGATTATAAGAACATAGTATGTGCAAACTCAGCACACAGATTGTTGAGGTTTTATTGAACATGCTTTTAGAGTTAGTGTCATTTTCACTTTACAAAACTAATTCCTAAAAAAAGCATGATACACAATAAAGTCTCAGTTAGCAGTTACCCGATATTTAGAATTTAAGTGACAACATGTGGCTGCCACAGTGTGCAAGTGACTATGAATATCAAAAATGCCAAGAACAATCAAATTTATAAGGTCCACTAGAGACTTTCAAGAACAAAAATGTAGTATTTTTTTTTTCCCCAAATGGAGAGGGTTTCAGTGTTTGGAGAACAGTGAACACAGTGAGGAGCTGGGTTGCTTCACCTCACTGACATAGACTTGCCAGAAATAATACACTGATTTCTGTAGAGCATTTGTGTGTTAAAATATCTTTCATGCTTTACTAATGGAAATATCTTTGTATACAAGTTTAAAGTAAATGTAAATACAGTAAAAAATAAAGTAAAAAAATCTCACAGATCCAGGAGTCTGGATGAAAGGATCTTAGAATGTGGAAAATTTCTAGTGTGGTTTTTTTTTTTTTTTTTCCACATTTGATTTGTAGGGACCCTAAGTCCTACAGCCAATGGACTGAACACTACTCTGAATGTGCTTTCTGCCTGTACATCGTGTGCACGCTTCCCTGTGTGCGTCCTAATGTGTCAGATTCATAAAAGGCTTTAAAAGTTTGATTCTTTGACTATTGCTTTGCTTCTCATTGTTTTTGCTCCTGATGAGGAATCAGAGAAGGCACACAACACAGCAGTCCCTAAGGGGCTGAGGACAATGGTGTCTCCAGAAATGGATTTTGAACCTAGAGGAGGATGTCTATACTCTAAATGAAGGATTTAGCTGATGAAGGGGGGGGGGGGGGGGAAAGAGACTGTAAATATGTAAATGATACA